>CAWUFW010006959.1:0-457638 GCA_963921515.1 Calotriton arnoldi
TCCCCATCACATCCAGGAACACCGCATGCATCGTGGGAGGCAGTGGCATGGGCTCTGTGTATCGCACCCACATGGACGGAACTGCACGAACAACCAGGACACGACATGGATCCAGCGCCCATGGACACACACACCGCTCAGTGGACATGAATAGGTCGCCTGGAGTCTGTGGGTGCTGCACCCCTCCCACCCCCGCCCCGGGAATCCCATACCAGGACCTTTGCATGGACGACAAGTGCATACAACAACAACACGACCCCAGTGACTGTGACATGTCCAGTAACCACCACAGTGCAACAACAAGTGGCACGCCGCTGCATGCACGCAAGCACATGCCCTGATGTCATCTCACATGCACGCGTGCATGAGGAACAACCGCAGCAAACCTGTCACATGGAACTGAGATGGACTGTGCCCATGATGCCAAGCGGTCTGGTAGGCTACATGTATACCGTCTGTGTCAAAGTCCGCAGCTCCGCAGCTATACGTAAATGTACATTAGCACAGCCTTGGCCAAGCAGATGTCACTCTGAAGCCCACATCCCACATGCAACAGCCAATCACATGTAACCCCACACCCTATCCCATTTGCAATCATGCTCAGTATATCCTCAACATGTATTCCGCTGCCAGTAGTGTCCACTATACTGCATCACAGAGGACAGAAGACTCAATATAATGTTTGAAACCAAAACTGTCTCCGCTGACTCATTTCACAAGTACGAATGAGAGAGGATGAGAGTATGTGAAGTACACGGCAGTCGTGACATGACCATGTAGTCCACTGGTATTGGATGTCAACGCAAATGAGTAGCACTACTGTGGAAGACACACATGTGTCGTGTGAAGTCGTATGGACGCAGTGCTCAGGTGGGTGGGTGCGACGGGTAGATGCGCACATGCCAAGTTGGAGCACGCCGTGTTGGGAGGGGTCATGAACAGTACACCACCGCTTCCCTGGGCATTGTGAGAGGACACCTGTCGGGGGAGTGAACACGTGTGTGCACAGCAGCCGGGCACACGTACAAAGCGGTACCAGGCGCACCTCAGCCCACCCTCTGTGGACAAGCTGGATCCTGTTGTGCGCCCGCCATGCCCCTGACAAGGCACACACAGCCCCAGTCGACCAGGTGTAACCCCAACATAGTCAATCCGCACAGGCGATACAGGGCACGGGATGGCAGTGGAGCATGGTGTGTGAGAGGTCTCCTCGCGCTCCTCCTGGTCATATCACGCAGGCAATAGAACCTCAACGTCTAGCATGGCACAAGTCAGATGGAAGTGTAGGGGGACGCACCACAGCACGAGCAGCACTGACGTCACGGGAGGTGGCTCGCACCATCCCATCCATTGCCCATCATACCAACCACGCCACATGCCATTGCGACTAAGTGCAAGCGCGTGCGCCACCACCCCGAGCCCTCCCCAGAGAGGCCAAAGAGTGAATGTGTGGGCCATCAGCCACAGACGGACGCGGCCTGGCCGCAAGGGCAGCCACAGCCACTGGGTGTCGCAGGTGGCGGATCCGGAAGGCGAAGACTGTGATGCATAGTCCATGCAGGCCGGGTCTCCATTTGGGGCACCACGCAGGTGGACGGCGTCCCGCAACACATCATATCCTGAGACAGCCCACTCGTGCGACTGGACCCACACATACACTCCTTGCCCTCTCTGGTGCGAGCTTGGGGCTGCCTGTGCAAGCGCTAGCCTCGCAGGTGAGCATGCATATTGGGGGAGAGAGGGGAGGACATGAGGGCTGGGGCGAAGATGACTGTATCACTGTCAGTTAGTACAAGGGATGACCCAGATGTGGAAAGGAAGAGACGTGTCCCGTGTGTAATGCAACTAGTCGCCAATACAACTACCCCCCATGTCCGGAATGTAAGCCCGCACCTAGGCCCGCCCATCCGCCACATCGAACATACCACCAGCACGACAACCTTCCCATTCGAAACACTGACTGGGGGTGGCGACCAGTGTACAATCATGTGTAGCCTACCCACGCGTACATGTGGGCCCTCCATGATCCATGTCACCTGCGGCAAAGTCATGACATGCGCAATGAGGGAAGTGAGGAGAGCTGCCCGCCCCACGCGCAGAAGGTGCATCAGCTCCACAGACCCAGCAGCGAGTCCAGCAGGGGTCACATGTGCAGGGGCAGCTGTGCCTGGTGTGAAGGCACATGCATATAGACAGCACATCGACCAATGTGTAGTCTGCCCACATCTACAGTCCATCATCATGCGGACATAGGAATTGAACACAGGGCAACACATCTTAGTGGGTGCACCCACCGTGACCAACAATGCGCAATCATCGACGTACCCGCCCTGTGCATGGCCCCCCACCCAACGGAGGCACATCCAGTGCCACCATCCCACACACACAAGCCTTCCACGGAACATGCTGTGTCCAATGGTCAGTACAGAGTCAGCGCCCATCTGGTGGATCCTGAACAGGAGACACATGCACACACATGCCAGCTCCCACTATGTACGACTGCCACCTGGCACGTGCAATGTAACCTCTCACCTGTGACGTGTGACTGCAAGCACACAGCCGTCTTGGCATGGGGCTGTCAATGTGGACACCTGTCAATGTTTCGGGAGGTGTGATCCGTACAGTGCTGTACATAGGGTGCAGTGCTGACACCTACTACTGTCTCATATCCCCTCGTCCCACTTGTTTTGGCCGCTCAGCCTGTGCCCACATCGTCTTCGTCGTGTGCCATACTCATCCAGCCGCGGAAGCAGTTCCATGCTCAGCAGACATTCATGTTGCCGTGGCGTTGCCGCTTGACGGATATGCAGTCAGTCCCCATCAGCACGCCCCGCAAGTCATTGGGGCCTAGATCCCCATGTGCATGCACATGGCAGTGGTTTGTATCACTAGCCATTGCCATTGTTGGGAGACCTGTGTAAGTGTATTGTGGCCGTGCCGTCCCAGCTTGACAGCTGGGCTGTGGCTCATGTGCTTGCTCAGTCATGTCAGTGATGTGTATGCGAAATTGCTATGTGTCGTGTTGCATTGACATGTGTCCTCTGCCATTGTCCCTAGGCGGAGACCGAACATTGACCGCCCATACCAATTGCTGGCGGACATGGACGATACAGAGGTTATTAGGAAGTTTCGGCTGGACAGGCCAACCCTGCATCGACTGTGTGCCATGTTAGAACCCCATCTCCGTCCCCGCAGGGTGTATCCGACTGCTGTCACCCCCACGGCTAAGGTGATGGCCGCCATGCATTTCTTCGCCACTGGGTCATTCCAGCACACAGTGGGCATTGGAGGAGGGATGTCCCAGCCCATGTTCAGCAAGGTGCTGAGGGATGTACTGGCAGCCATGATGCTGTACCGGAACAGGTACATCCGCTTCCCCAGGGCTCGTGAATTGGCGGCAGTGAAGGGTGCATTCTATGCCCTTGGCAGAATCCCACACGTCGTTGGAGCCATTGACTGCACACATGTCGGCCTTGTTCCACCACAGGCCACTGAGCACCTGTACCGCAACAGGAAGCACACGCACTCCCTGAATGTGCAAGTGATGTGCCTTGCGGACATGGTGATCACCCACGTGTGTGCAAAGTTCCCAGGCTCGGCCCATGACGCACACATAATGCGCAACAGCATCTTGCCACGACTGATGTCCAATATGCAACAGGATCGTGCCTGTATTGTCGGTGAGTATGTGGAGTGGTGTAGCGTGCTGGCTGTGCGATGCTGTCCCCTGTCCAGTTGGATTAGCAACGGTTCTCTGTGTCCCTCACACCCAGGTGACTCTGCGTATCCGAA
This sequence comes from Calotriton arnoldi, assembly GCA_963921515.1. Lineage (NCBI taxonomy): Eukaryota > Metazoa > Chordata > Amphibia > Caudata > Salamandridae > Calotriton > Calotriton arnoldi. The sequence continues at coordinate 3,793 of CAWUFW010006959.1, forward strand.
TGGGGCATGGCTGCTCAGTCCATTGAGGAATCCTCGCACCCCAGCAGACGATCACTACAATGAGGCACATGGGAGGACCAGACGTGTGGTCGAGCGTACCTTTGGCCTCCTCAAGTCCAGGTTCAGGTGCCTGGACCGCACTGGGGGTGCGCTGGCGTACTCCCCACAGAAGGTGTGCCGGATAGTGGTGGCGTGCTGCATGCTGCACAATCTGGCCATTCGGAAGCAGATCCCCCTCATCGTGGATGACGGAGATCAACCAGGGCCCCAGCCCGCAGACCAGGACAGCTCGAGTGAGGAGGACAGCGGAGAGGAGGAAGCTGGTAATGTGCGGCAGCAGCTCATCGCCCGCTACTTCACTTGACGGTGAGTGTCCATGTACGACGGCTGATGTGGCTGTATCTGTGCAGGTGTGTGTGTGCTGTGTCAGGGTGGCCGTTTGTTCACTGCGTGCTGTGTGTCAACGCTCCATGGCCAGGGTAGTATGCCACTGTTGGTGGCTGTGGCATTGTGCCCTATTGCTCTGTGCGATGTGTGTACATTGCTTGTAGTTGTTGACATGTACTGTGTGATGGGTGTGTGACACACTCATTGAATGTGCTCCTGTTCTGTCTCCCACCCCTAGGTCCCTACAGGCCCTCCGGATTCAAATGCCATGCCACGCATCAGGTGCCTTTCCGCCCAAGGTGGCCGTTGTATTCCGTACAAATAAGACACAGGGCACAAACAGCAGTTAGTGAAAAAGGTGCATTTATTACAAACTGTGACATGTGATTGTGTGTAAGGTGATGACAAAAGTGGTGCGTGCAGTGACAATGAGCTGTCGGTCATGGCTGCGTGATGATCAGGGTGTACCCACTGGTTCTATGTCCATAGTCCAACACACACATGCCATCCAGATGGCTGTGTGGAGTGGGATCGTAGTCCAAGTCAATGCAGTGGCTGGTCAAGGAAGCCTGGCGGAAGGCTGGCTGGCTGCCTCACTTGCGTCTGGAGCGTGCGAAGTCCTCCCGGGAGATCTGTTTCCTCTTCGGACGGCCCCTTCCACGCTTTGCGAGGGGGTGCCTGCTTGCGACATGCTGGTGGTTGAGGTGTGATCACTGGCTGTGGACGCAGGGGAACTGGACACTGCTGCTCCACCCTGCGCCCCGGCAGGTGGTGGCGGAGGGGAGCTGCTGTCCCTGGCTGTGACCTCACCGCCACCACCAGCTGTCCCATGAGGTCCACGATTTGGCCCATACGGGCGTCCATGGACCTCAGCACCCCCAGCACCTCACGCGTGTCTGAAGCAGACCGGACCCATTGTCCTTGGGCCTCTTCATAGGCCCCAAGGACTCTGGCCATGTGAGGCAGGGCATGGCTCCCAGGGGAGGCTGGCGTTTCCCTGACCCTGTTCCTCCTACCAGTCCTGCTGCCACCGGCCTGCCCACTAGCCACATTGCTCACCACGGTCCTCGCTGTGGCTCCCAGGGTGGATCCAGTCGTCCGGGCCACCACCTGCGCTGGGGCTGGTGCCAGCGAAGACGTGGCGGTGGTGGCGGCGGTGGTGGTCGGTGCGGCGATGGTGGCGGTTGCGGCAGTGGTAGTGGCCACAATGACCGTGGGTGTGGCCGCAACGACAGTGGCAGCAGGGGGCTGGGAATGTTCAGCAGCCCTGGATGATGGGTTGGTGGGTAGGAGGGGTCCTGGGGAGCGGCTGGGCCCTGCCACACCAGATGGGCCTGCTTGGTTGGCCGTGTCCGAAGAGGAGGACAGATCCTCCAGATCCGTGTGTCCTCGTTGGGGGCTTGTAGGCTGGCTGTGCTGGCTGCTGGCTACATCCCCAGCATCCAGCAGTTCGTCACCTGTGGAGAGAATGAGATTTGTTATTGTGTTGCACCTGGCGAAGTATGTATTTGTCATCTGACATTGACAGTTCGTGCAATCTCATACATGGGTTTCCCGGAGGCGTGTGTGTGGCTGTAGCATCTGTAGTTGTGTGTGCTTGGCAATGGGACTGTGTGCTGTGCACATGTGGCATGGGACGGATTGGCCATGCCGATGGGTGTGTTGCTGTGCCCCTACTTATTGTGACTCTGGTGTATGCGGGCTCCTGGCCCATCCTGGGTCTGGTTTGTACTTTACTTTTGGGGTTCAAATGGAACGCTTAGGAACGCATATGGCAACATGGGGGCTATGCCCCAGATTCGCATTTGGGAGGGGATATGCTTTTGGGGTTCAAATGGAATGCTTAGGAACGCATATGGCAACATGGGGGCCATGCCCCAGATTCGCATTTGGGATGGAATATGCTTTTGGGGTTCAAATGGAACGCTTAGGAACGCATATGGCAACATGGGGGCCATGCCCCAGATTCGCATTTGGGAGGGAATATGCTTTTGGGGTACATGCTGTGAGCCATGGGTGCCGAACGTGACATGTGTTGTGGCAGCATGACAGTGCATGGTTTGAGGTGTGTGCATGCTTGACATGGCCTGCATATTTGCTGTCTGTTGTGATTACTGGACATGGCATTGGACGCATCGTTATGAGTGAGTGATGGTTGTGTGCCAGCCAACGTATTGCAGTTGTCCCATCTCCTTGGTGTGCGTGCTGCCCTGTGCCATGTGCATCACTGCAGTGCTCGGGGGTGTGGCCCATGTTGTGTGTTGTTGCTCACAGTGTGTCGTGCACTTCATTGACTTCTGGCACATGGTTGGTCATGGGCATGTATCTTAGCGTGACTGCTGTATGTGTGGCAGCTGTGCGGATGACATGCCTTTCATGAGACTGGGGCTGACGGATGGGATGGATGGTATGTTGTTTGTGCATGGTGTGTCTGTGTGTTTGATGGGTTCAGTGGTGTTCGTGTGCATTTATGTTGTTCCGCTCTGTTGCGTCTAGTGTTGTTTGTCTTACATAGGCGTAGTTGTGGGGTGTGTGGTTGACAGGCAGTAGGGGCTACATGGACAGGACTTCAATGGTGTTTCGGTTGTGTGTGATGAGTTGCACAGTGGCTGCCGTGTGGGACTATATTCAGTGTGGCTTGTGCATGCAGACGTGGCTCCTTGGGTGTTGCTATGTCTGTGATGGGTCATGGGGGTGTGAGTCTGTTGTTCATGTCCGTGTGCACATTGTTCACTTGTTCGTGACGGTGGGCGGTGCTGCGTGTTCGTCTGCTACGTGACATGTCCCATGTGTTGGTCGTGTTATGGTCCTCATGCCTCCAGTAATCCAGCCCTGTCCAGTTTCCCACCTGCAAGTTGTTCGTGCGTGCACTGTACTGGATGCCACATGGCTCTAAGCGGGGGTGCTCCATGTTGCAGGTCTGTGGGGGTGGGGGGGTGTTGTGGGTCGTGGGGGTGGCTGGACACCCACTGACACCGATTGCTGTGGACCGTGATGTCTGCCTTTCGGCTGTCGTTGTGCACTGCGGTGGCTGACACGTGGCTGTGGGGGATGCTCCTCCTTGCTGTGCTGTGGGACTGGGGCCTGGTGTGTGTTGTACTTGGGCTGTCCACCCTCCCACCCACTGCACTTTGTGTTCCTGCCACTTACCTGTTACTTGTCGGTTAGTGCAGCTGTGGCGGACACATGGGTGTGGTGGGTGCTCGTTGTGGCGCTTCTAGCATATTTGTGGACCTGTTGGTGGTTACGTGGCTGGCTTAGTGTACACATGTCCCCACGCATCTTACAGTTGTTCGGTTTGGGCTGTGTGTGGTAGTGTCTGTTGCATGTGTGTGTGATGTGTTGTGTATTGTGTGCTGGACATGGGGGTGTTTGTCCCTGGGAGCTGTGGCATGGTGGTAGTGCATGTGAGTACATAGCGGTGTGCTGGTATACATTAGTTTGTACTTACCAGCCTCCACTCCCCTGCTAATCCGGCGAGGATCTCCCGGATGGATTACGACTCGCACCTTCTCCTCCCACGCTTTGAAGGTCTTAAAGAGCGCGGATTCCCTCCGCCAGTGACGGCAGCCAGCTCTCTGTTTTTGCCCTCCTTCTTCTTGACCAGGCTCTTTACGTCATTCCAACGTTTGTTAATCTCGACTCTGTTCCTGGGCAGGGTCCCGACTGCATTGACCTGGTCTACGATCCGGTTCCACATTCTGTTTCTGGTGGCTAGTGGTGTGTGCTGGACCATGTTCCCATAGATTTGTGGGTACACCTTGATGATCTCGTCGACCATGACCGTCAGCTCCATGGGCGTGAACTTGGGCATTCTTTGTGGTGCCATGATGTTTGTGGTGCTGGATGCGGTGTGTGTTGTGTAATGTGCAGGGGGTTTGTGGTGCCGGTGTTTGGTGGTGGTGGTGGTGGTGGTGGTGTTTGGTGGTGGTGGTGGTGGTGGTGGTAGTGATGTGCGCGTTTCTGTGGTGTGCTGCTGTCCTTGCTGTGTCACTGTGTCCTCTCCTCTCCTCTCTGGTTTGCAATGTAGCAAGGGGTTGTGGTCTGTGGGAGTGCTGCTTTTGTACTCACCTATGTGGGTGTGTCCTCATGGTCTGTTGTTTTCAGGTGTGTTGTGTCTGGGGTTCTGGCCTTTGTATTTTTTGTTTGTCCGGGGCGTGTTTTCGGGATGTGTACTGTGCTTGTGTATTTGTGCGTGCCTTGCTGTGTGGACTTGTTGGCCATGTTGTGTGCTATTGGTTTTGTGTGCGGATGGTTTCTGTGCAGGTACGTTGGCGCCATGGCTTCTGCCGTGTCGATTCTCATCGGCGTTGTTTGCGCTGGCGGGCGGTATATTTGTGGTTTTTCCGCGCTCATGTCGGTGCGATCGTAATTTCACGTGCGGTGTGTCGGCCGTGAGGGCGGGCGGTTTTGTGTTGTCGTGCGTGTTTCCGTCCGTGGCGGGCGGTTTGACTCCGACTCGGACGTTGGCGGGCGGTATTTTGTGTGCTTTTTCCGCCGATGGCGGTATTCGGTTTGTGTAATCGTAATGGCGTGGTCGGTGTTCAGGCGGTGTGTGCGGGCGGATTTTTGCCGCTTCCATGCCTGGCGGAATTATTTACGCCGGGTATCGTAATGGGCCCCTAAATGCCCATAGGGCAGGGTACATGCTATTTAAAAAGAACGGGCCCGATTCACAAAAGTTTGGATTTTGTCTTAAGTTTGTCTTAAGTTTTGGTCTTAAGTTAAACTTAAGTTAAACTTAAGTTAGGATTTTGTCTTAAGACCAAAACTTAAGACCAACTTAAGACAAAATCCTAAGTTAAACTTAAGTTAAACTTAAGTTAGGATTTTGTCATAAGAGCAAAACTTAAGACAAACTTAAGACAAAATCCGAACTTTACTACTTCTAAATGCCCTTTGTAAATACCGAAAGTTGTAAAGTTAGGATTTTGTCTCAGATTACTTTTGTGAATCCGGCCCAGCATGTTTATTATTATTTTAGGTAAGTAGAAATAATATCGAATTTTAAATATCGTTGTGTTATAATATCGAGTTTTAAAATATAGTTGTTTTTAATATCAATATCAAGAAGATCGATTTAGTGTGTTGTATAAAATATCGTTGTTAAAATGATCGATTTTTAAAATATCATTATTTAAAGATATCGATTTTGTAAATGCAGTGACATTTTTATTATAATATATTTGTAAATGTATTAATAATTTTTATTAAATTGGATATGTTTTATAGAAAAATTGTTTTAGGAGTGGGATGTTGGGTTTATAGGGGATAAGGGTAGGGAGTGTTTTAATTTTTTTTTATTTTAAACATTTTAAAAGTAATATTAAAGAAATTTAAAAATGTTTTTTAGGAGCAGGCTGTTGGGGTTATAGGGATAAGGGTGGGGAGTGTTTTATATATTTTTTTTTGTAAATTAAATATTTTTTAACTAATATTAAAGAAATTTAAAATTGTGTTTTAGGAGCGGGATGTTGAGATTATAGGGGATAAGGGTGGGGAGTGTTTAAAAAAAAAAAAATTATGTTTTTATTTAAATTATAATAAATACATATTTTTTTTTTTTAGGGGCGGGATGTTGGGGTTATAGGGGATAAGGGTGGGGAGTGTTTTTAAAAAAAAAATATTTAATTTTTTTTTAAATTATGTTGGATTTATAGGGGATGAGGGGGTAGTTTTTAAATAAAATATTTAAAAATGTAAAATTTTAAAATTCAAAAAATAATTTACAAATATTATGATTTTTTTATTAATAGTGAAAATTTGTGGATTATGCAGATAATTTTGTGGAGTAAAGTTTAAATTTAAAAAATAATTGGAAAAATTGAAATGTTGAAATAAAATTTTTAAAAAAATGTATTATGATTTGTTGTTTTTATATGGTATTACAGTAGTGAAAAATAAAAAATTATAAAAAATAAATAAATATTTAATGTATACGTGTTTTGTGTTGAGATGGGATTATTGTGCTTTTTTTAAAACGATTTGTAATCAAATTTTTAAAACTTCAAAATTTTTATTAAGAAATTAATAAATTGTAAATTTTGAAGATGTTTAATGTTTGGGTTTAAAATTGTTAATGTTATAAAAACGATAAGTAATTTTTTTTTAAGTTTAATATTTTTATATAAAAATATTAATTATATATATATTTTTTTTTTTATCATGTAATTTATAAATGCAAGAACATTTATAAAAATACTTTTAAATGTCTCATAACTTTGTTCTGGATATGTTTTTAGAATTGGGGATAGGTTAATATATATGTATAATGTGTACTCTGTTATATGTGTTTATGTCATTTTTTGGGGAATATTACATTTAATGAGTATATTGTTTTGAACTTTCTTTGAGTTAATATAGTTTGGAGTAGGAATAGTAAATTATATATGTTTAGTGTCCAGCACCTTCCCTGAATTAATATAGTTTGGAGTTGGAATTGTAAATTAAATATGTTTAGTGTCCAGCACCTTCCCTGACTTTTAATAGTTTGGAGTGGGAATAGTAAATTATATATGTTTAGTGTCCAGCACCTTTCCTGACATTTTGTAGTTTGGAGTGGGAATAGTTAATCATATATGTTTAATGTCCAGCACCGTCCCTTAATTAATATAGTTTGGAGTGGGAATAGTAAATAATATATGCTTTCTGTCCAGCACCTTCCCTTAATTAATATAGTTTGGAGTGGAAATAGTAAATAATATATGTTTTCTGTCCAGCAACTTCCCTTAATTAATATAGTTTGCAGTGGGAATAGTAAATTATATATGTTTAGTGTCCAGCACCTTCCCTGACTTTTTCTAGTTTGGAGTGGGAATAGTAAATTATATATGTTTAGTGTCCAGCACCTTCCCTCAGTTAATATAGTGAGTAGGAATAGTAAAAAACTAAGGGGCTGATTACGAGGGCGAACGGAAAACCATTCCGACCGCCGTGGTAGCGGAAATTAACCGTCCGTATGTACCTCGGGAAAACCGGCGGTCAGATTAGGATGACCCTCCAGAAAAATCCGACCGCGGCGGACGGATACCACGAAACTCCGCCGGGACCGTGTGGAGCAGGTGAAAATCCATCCACGGCGGTTGGATGAGCTGCGGAAAAATCCAAAACCGCAGTTCGATCAGTGGATTGACCGCACGTGAAATTAGGATACGGTTGCGGTGACAGCGGAATGATCAGTTGTTTCCGACCACCGCGATCGCAACAATAGATGAATGGGAGAGCTGGTGGAAGCGCTGTTGTATTCCGACCACCGCGCTTGCTCCAGAAGAGTAATGGCGGACGAAAGGAACCACACAACAAGGCTACCAAGTGTGGCTAAAAATCTGTCTCAGGCCCAAAAAACACCAAATACACCCCAATGACACATCCCCATGGCAAAAAAAAGTACAAATCCCTGGTCAACCCACACAACACACCTGACATTAATACTCCATTTTGACCCACCCACATAGCTGAGTATAAAACCAGCCCCTTCCCTGCCCACACTCCTTTGCACAACTCCAGCACTGAAGGGCCCAACCCCAGAGCACCAAGGAGAGGCAAATCTGCACACAACACACCATCACAACCACACACACACCACACACATCACCTCCACCACCTTCACACCTGCACTTCTCACCCATTTGCACATCACACACCATGGCACAGAGGAAGATGCCCACATTCACTGACAATGAGTTGTCAGTCATGGTAGATGAGATAATCAGAGTAGAACCACATTTGTTTGGAAGCATGGTCCAACAGACACCAGTAGCCAGAAAAAATCAAATGTGGGCAAGGATAGTCAACAAAGTCAATGCAGTAGGGACCACCCCGCGCACCCTGAAGGACATCAGGAGGAGGTGGCATGACCTCAAGACAAGGTGAAAGAGCGTGCCAACAAGAACCATGAGCTGACTCAGAGGACTGGCGGTGGCCCTCCCATTCCACCACTGACATTCAATGAATGGGAGGCGAAGGTGCTTGCCATACTGCATCCAGAGAGTCTCACAGGAATACCAGGGGAGTGGAGGCTGGTAAGTACCAACAAATGTCCCCCATTACACTGCTATGTACTGTCTCACACAACTAGAAAGCTACACTTCCTAAACATAAATGCACCAACGTACTACATACTCTTCCCAACACATGTCTCACAGATTTAACATTCCCTTCCTCTGAATCACCCCAAAGGTAGCCAGCAACATTTCCAAGTGGGCATGTGTACAGGCAGCCATCACTAGAACTCCCACCAGGCCCCCTGTCCCACAGCTGAAAAGGATGGAGCACTCCCCACACCCACACCCATGTGGTAGCCATTGCATTGCTCACCTTCACCTAACAGGTAGGTAGCTTTCTCAACAGGGAGGGGTGTGTGTGTGAGGAAAGCCAGCACTACAACTCCCACCAGACCCCCTGTCCCACAGCTGACCAGGATGGAGCACTCCCCCCACCCACAACCATGTGGTAGCCATTGCATTGCTCACCTTCACCTAACAGGTAGGTAGCTTTCTCAACAGGGAGGGGGTGTGTGTGTGTGGTAAGCCAGCACTACAACTCCCACCAGGCCCCCTGTCCCACAGATGACCAGGATGGAGCACTCCCCCACCCACAACCATGTGGTAGCCATTGCATTGCTCACCTTCACCTAACAGGTAGGTAGCCTGCTTAACAGGGAGGGGTGTGTGTGTGTGTGGTAAGCCAGCACTACAACTCCCACCAGGCACCCTGTCCCACAGCTGACCAGGATGGAGCACTCCCCCCACCCACAACCATGTGGTAGCCATTGCATTGCTCACCTTCACCTAACAGGTAGGTAGCCTGCTTAACAGGGAGGGGTGTGTGTGTGTGTGGTAAGCCAGCACTACAACTCCCACCAGGCCCCCTGTCCAATAGCTGACCAGGATGGAGCACTCCCCCCATCCACAACCATGTGGTAGCCATTGCATTACTCACCTTCACCTAACAGGTAAGTAGCCTACTTAACAGGGAGGGGTGTGTGTGGTAAGCCAGCACTACAACTCCCACCAGGCCCCCTGTCCCACAGCTGACCATGATGGAGCACTCCCCCCACCCACACCCATGTGGTAGACATTGCATTGCTCACCTTCACCTAACAGGTAGGAAACTTTCGCAACAGGGAGGGGTATGTGTGTGTGGAAAGCCAGCACTACAACTCCCACCATGCCCCCTGTCCCACAGCTGACCAGGATGGAGCACTCCCCCACCCACAACCATGTGGTAGCCATTGCATTGCTCACCTTTACCTAACAGGTAGGTAGCCTGCTTAACAGGGAGAGCTGTGTGTGTGTGTGGTAAGCCAGCACTACAACTCCCACCAGGCCCCCTGTCCCACAGCTGACCAGGATGGAGCACTCCCTCCACCACAACCATGTGGTAGCCATTGCATTGCTCACCTTCACCTAACAGGTAGGTAGCCTGCTTAACAGGGAGGGGTGTGTGTGTGTGTGTGTGGTAAGCCAGCACTACAACTCCCACCAGGCCCCCTGCCCCACAGCTGACCAGGATGGAGAACTCCCCCACCCACAACCATGTGGTAGCCATTGCATTGCACTACTCAAACTGACAGGTAGGTAGCCTCATCAACAGGGAGGGATGTGTGTGGGTGGGAGGCCAGCACTACAACCCCCACCAGGTCCCCTGTCCCACAGCTGAGCAGGATGGAGCACACCCCCACCCACAACCATGTGGTAGCCATTGCATTGCACTACTCAAATTGACAGGTAGGTAGCCTCATCAACAGGGAGGGGTGTGTGTGGGTGGGAAGCCAGCACTACAACTCCCACCAGGCCCCCTGTCCCACAGCTGACCATGATGGAGCACTCCCCACACCCACACCCATGTGGTAGTCATTGCATTGCTCACCTTCACCTAACAGGTAGGTAGCTTTCTCAACAGGGAGGGGTGTGTGTGTTTGGTAAGCCAGCACTACAACTCCCACCAGGCCCCCTGTTCCACAGCTGACCAGTATGGAGCACCCCCCCACCCACAACCATGTGGTAGCCATTGCATTGCTCACCTTCACCTAACAGGTAGGTAGCCTGCTTAACAGGGAGGGGTGTGTGTGTGTGTGGTAAGCCAGCACAACAACTCCCACCAGGCCCACTGTCCCACAGCTGACCAGGATGGAGCACTCCCCCCACCCACAACCATGTGGTAGCCATTGCATTGCTCACCTTCACCTAACAGGTAGGTAGACTGCTTCACAGGGAGGTGTGTGTGTGTGGTAATCCAGCACTACAACTCCCACCAGGCCCCATGTCCCACAGCTGACCAGGATGGAACACTCCCCCACCCACAACCATGTGGTAGCCTTTACATTGCTCACCCTCACCTAACAGGTAGGTAGCCTGCTTAACAGGGAGGGGTGTGTGTGTATGTGGTAAGCCAGCACTACAACGTCCACCAGGCCCCCTGTCTCACAGCTGACCAGGATGGAGCACTCCCCCCCACCCACAACCATGTGGTAGCCATTGCATTGCACTACTCAAACTGACAGGTAGGTAGCCTCATCAACAGAGAGGGGTGTGTGTGGGTGGGAAGCCAGCACTACAATTCCCACCAGGCCCCCTGTCCCACAGCTGACCATGATGGAGCACTCCCCCCACCCACACCCATGTGGTAGCCATTGCATTGCTCACCTTTACCTAACAGGTAAGTAGCCTGCTTAACAGGGAGAGCTGTGTGTGTGTGTGGTAAGCCAGCACTACAACTCCCACCAGGCCCCCTGTCCCACAGCTGACCAGGATGGAGCACTCCCTCCACCACAACCATGTGGTAGCCATTGCATTGCTCACCTTCACCTAACAGGTAGGTAGCCTGCTTAACAGGGAGGGGTGTGTGTGTGTGTGTGGTAAGCCAGCACTACAACTCCCACCAGGCCCCCTGCCCCACAGCTGACCAGGATGGAGAACTCCCCCACCCACAACCATGTGGTAGCCATTGCATTGCACTACTCAAACTGACAGGTAGGTAGCCTCATCAACAGGGAGGGATGTGTGTGGGTGGGAGGCCAGCACTACAACCCCCACCAGGTCCCCTGTCCCACAGCTGAGCAGGATGGAGCACTCCCCCACCCACAACCATGTGGTAGCCATTGCATTGCACTACTCAAATTGACAGGTAGGTAGCCTCATCAACAGGGAGGGGTGTGTTTGGGTGGGAAGCCAGCACTACAACTCCCACCAGGCCCCCTGTCCCACAGCTGACCATGATGGAGCACTCCCCACACCCACATCCATGTGGTAGCCATTGCATTGCTCACCTTCACCTAACAGGTAGGTAGCTTTCTCAACAGGGAGGGGTGTGTGTGTTTGGTAAGCCAGCACTACAACTCCCACCAAGCCCCCTGTTCCACAGCTGACCAGGATGGAGCACCCCCCCACCCACAACCATGTGGTAGCCATTGCATTGCTCACCTTCACCTAACAGGTAGGTAGCCTGCTTAACAGGGAGGGGTGTGTGTGGTAAGCCAGCACAACAACTCCCACCAGGCCCACTGTCCCACAGCTGACCAGGATGGAGCACTCCCCCCACCCACAACCATGTGGTAGCCATTGCATTGCTCACCTTCACCTAACAGGTAGGTAGCCTGCTTCACAGGGAGGGGTGTGTGTGTGGTAATCCAGCACTACAACTCCCACCAGGCCCCATGTCCCACAGCTGACCAGGATGGAGCACTCCCCCCACCCACAACCATGTGGTAGCCTTTACATTGCTCACCCTCACCTAACAGGTAGGTAGCCTGCTTAACAGGGAGGGGTATGTGTGTATGTGGTAAGCCAGCACTACAACTTCCACCAGGCCCCCTGTCTCACAGATGACCAGGATGGAGCACTCCCCCCACCCACAACCATGTGGTAGCCATTGCATTGCACTACTCAAACTGACAGGTAGGTAGCCTCATCAACAGGGAGGGGTGTGTGTGGGTGGGAAGCCAGCACTACAATTCCCACCAGGCCCCCTGTCCCACAGCTGACCATGATGGAGCACTCCCCCCACCCACACCCATGTGGTAGCCATTGCATTGCTCACCTTCACCTAACAGGTAGGTAGCTTTCTCAACAGGGAGGGGTGTGTGTGTGTGTGGAAAGCCAGCACTACAACTCCCACTAGGCCCCCTGTCCCACAGCTGACCAGGATGGAGCACTCCCCCCACCCACAACCATGTAGTAGCCATTGCATTGCTCACCTTCACCTAACAGGTAGGTAGTAAGTGCATGAACCCTGCCATCCTTCTCAAAATGCATGGAGCCATATGACCACACCAGCACTCACACGTCAGCCAACTTGGCATAGATCCAAAAGACACATCCAGTGTGCAGACAGCAAAGCACACGTAACTGTCACAGAAATAAAACTTTGACTCACCAAGTCACATGTGAAAGTAATTCATGGCACAATCATGCACAGCACAGAATGCAATGTATAAGTGCCATCGTGTCAGAGTATGAAGGCCCATATGAACACAAAACATGCATGGTCAATCTGACAAACATAGCTAAGAACATGATATGAAAAAGGTATGTATAACATTACAAAGGCTAGTTCTTGTCTAGCTGAAATTTATTCCATGATGAGCAAACAAAAAGACGCATCACCTAAAGTTGCTGTGCCGCAAGTCGTCAGATGATGACATGTCCTTGTAATCCCTCAATCTGTACGTGGCATATGGTTTCAACTTACATGTCACACCATGTGCAAGTAATGTATGTACCTCAACATCATATCATGATGCTCAGTATCTTGCAGCCATACCAAGAGATTGCAAAGTAAAGTTTTTGGTGTATCAAATGTAACATCCAAAAGTCTAACACCAAGCTAGTGGAGTGCACTTCAATGACCATTTAACCTCTGTTCAACAGGAGATCCACAAGCAACTGCTGCGGAAAACACCACCAACCTGCAGAGCCTGTCTCCCCCCCACCGGAACATGAACTCTCGGATGCTGACTCCCTACGTTTCTCGGATGAGGAGCAACAACCTGGCCCATCCAGAGTGCCAGGGCGCACCACGTCTCAGGCCCTCATTGTCCCCACCACCACCACCACAGCAGCAACAACAGCGCTGACCCCTGCTACGACGACCTGTGCGGCCTCCACCACCACCATCACCACTGCTGCCTGCAACACTCTCCCTGCCTCTGTGGTTAGCAACACCACCACATAATCCGAGGATGCCAGGGAGAGTGTGCGGGTGAGTCGAGTGCCACCGCCACAGGTCCCTGTCAGCAGGGCAGGTGGGAGGGCAACTGGGGCACACATACAGGAGGACACTGAGACCGAAGCCCTGGACACCATCGCAAGAGTCCTTGGGGCATACCAACAGAACCAGGGACAGATGGGCCAGGTTGTGGAAGAAGTGCGTGAGCTCCGCCTGCTGCTGAGGTCCATGGACACATGCATGGGCCAAATTGTGGACCTCATGGGCCAGCTAGTGGGTGTTCTGAGGGACAGACATGCGGCCCAACCCCCCTCCAGTGGCCCACCTGCTGATATTCCCACCACCTTAGCTGCGGCCACAGAGAGGGGTGAGCTGCACCAAAATGACTCCTAAGACACCACTGAGCCTGCAGCAGAGGCCCCCCCTGCCAAACGCAGGAGGGGGTATCCTAGAAATACCAGGGGAGGATCTCGTGGCAATGCACCATCCACAAGCAATCACTGAGCCAGCCATGATGGCACCTGTGTTCCCAATGACATTGACTTTGTTGACTATCCTTACCCACATTGCCATGTTGATGGCAGGAGTCTGTTGGACTGTGTGACCACATCAATGTGCTGACTACTCTATTTGTCTCATTTACCATCACTGACAACTCATTAAATCACTTAGCACAATTTTGTACATGATCACTTCTCTGTCACAAATACACATTGCAAATAAACACTCTTTACACACCAATGTCTTTGTGTCAGCTCCATGTTTATCACAGTATGGACAATGTCAACTCAAATTCCAATGTCCCACAAGCTCTGATTGTGACGAGGCATTGAGAGGGTGAAGGAACCTATAAAGACACAAGAGAATGACATTCACTTGTCAGGTGATGCCACTACAACTAAAACACACCACTAGTCATCAACCTACAAGTCCCAGCACACATAACAATGAGCAACAACATCAACAGAGACATGACGTACATGGACAAACATACCCTGTGCCACACACATCAGCCATTACCAGAGAGCCAACAAAAGCCAGCAGTCAAAAAGTACTTCTATGCATTGCCACTACCATCAAAGACAACAGACAATGTCACTGTTGTACAATGTCACTTACACTCAAAGGAAGTAGTTGTTGATGAGCAGTTGACGCAGGTCAACACCTTCCTCTTCTCCACTATCGTCGTCACTGGGCATGTGTGGGTCTGCAGGGGGGGCATCTGTTGCTCATCATCCTCCAGGAGCAGGGGGACCTCTTTGCGCAAGGCCAGGTTGTGGAGCATGCAGCATGCAACGATGTTCTGACACACCTTTTGGGGAGAGTAGAGTAGTCACCTCCGCTCTTGTCCAGACACCGGAATCTAGACTTCAGAAGCCCAAAAGTACGCTCCACCACACGACGTGTCCTCCCATGTGCATCATTGTAGCGGACTTCACCCGGTGCCCTGGATTCCTTAGTGGGCTCAGCAACCAAGGCCGGTTGGGATACGCAGAGTCACCTAGGTGTGAGACACAGAGTGCAATTTAGTGATACAAACAGTAAGTGAGTACAGCATGTCACACATACAGCACAATACTTGATGCTGCGTACTCACCAACAAGCCATGCACGCTCCGGATGCAGACTTGCCATCAATTGTGGAATGATGCTGTTCTGCAGAATGTAGGAGTCATGTGCAGACCCGGGGAATTTGGCACAGACATGGGAGATGAGCATATCTGCTTGGCACACCACTTGCACATTAATGGAATGGAAATGTTTCCTGTTCCGGTAGATGTGCTCACGTGCCTGTGGTGGAACTAGGCCAACATGTGTGCAGTCAATGGCCCCAACAATATTCGGTATGTGTCCCAGGTCATAGAAATCCCCCTTCACACCTGCCAATTCATGTCTCCTTGGGAAGTGGATGTAGCGGTCCTTGTGTGTCATCATTGCGGACAGGACATCACGTAGCACCATGCTAAACATGGCCTGAGATATCCGACCGGCGATGGCCACCGTGTACTGAAAAGAACCAGTAGCAAAGAAGTGCAGGGCCGCCATCACCTTGACTGTTGGTGTCAAAGCAGTCGGATAGGTTCTGTGAGGCCTAAGATGGGGCTCCAACTGACCACATAGCTCTTGAAGGGTGAGACGATCCAAACGGAACTTCCGAATGATGTCCTCATCCTCCATGTTCGCCAGCACTGGGAACGGCCGATGCACATTTGGTTGTCTCCTACATAAAATGAAAGGGGACACATGTCAATTCATTCACATATGAGATGTGTCAAACAGCTTACATCGTGACTGACGCAGCGCCAACAAGGACTGGACAGTAACAACAGCTTAATGCACAAGTCACAAGCAGAGACACCTTGATCACATGTAGTAATACATGTGGTCAGTATGTACATACTGACCACCTCCAAAACATAATCTGACTATGTGAATCGAAAATGGTAAATTACTACATCTTTTGTCACCAGTCCTGGGAGTAGTTGGCACAGCACATGTTTGAAACAGCAACACTGCTGACTCCTACGTAGCTGCTGTACCTGCCACACCCTCTTGCTTAAGTTGCACAGAGCACAACATTTCTACACCATGAGCACAGTGTGTGTAAGCTGATAAACTATCAACATGAATTTAGCTATATACAAAGTGAAATAGGCACATCATGTAGTCAGTCCATCATTACTGTGGGTTGATTAGCCATCTCACACATTGACATGTTCACAAATATGAGAGTCCATTACACACCAAATCTGTGTACATGCCCACAAATATCATAGGTGACATGTGAGGAAGTAGATGCCAATGCATGTCATTATGTGAACTGACATGGAATGTGTAGTCATCAGTGAGTTCAATGTCACACTAGCATGGAATTTATCAATAAGGTGGCATTATACATTGTAAGTGTCTAGTGTTTCATGATGAGATGTGCCCATTGCCATTGCCAGAGCATGACGTGTCCATAGGTGCGGTATGCGTGCTCCGCCACCGCAATCACAGTCGTTGGCCACTATTGAAAAATGGCAAATCTCGGTAGCGACCGCCTGGCCCCCGTGGTGTGCCACCGCCAATGCCCATGCCATTGCAGCCAATGGGAACCGCAGTCGTGGTAGTGAAATACAATTTTGAAGCTCGAAGTAGGCATGCTCCGCTACCGCGGGCCCAAGCATTGGTTATATTTGAAAGATGCACGATTGCGGTAGCGACCGCCTGGCCCCCGCGGTGTGCCACCGCCAATGCCCATGCCATTGCAGCCAATGGGAACCGCGGTCGCGGTAGTGAAATACAATTTTGAAGCTCGCGGTAGGCTTTCTCCGCTACCGCGGGCCCGGGCATTGGTTACATTTGAAAGATGCACGATTGCGGTAGCGACCGCCTGGCCCCCGCGGTGTGCCACCGCCAATGCCCATGCCACTGCAGCCAATGGGAACCGCGGTCGCGGTAGTGAAATACAATTTTGAAGCTCGCGGTAGGCGTGCTCCGCTACCACGGGCCTGGGCATTGGTTACATTTAAAAGATGTACGATTGCAGTAGTGACCGCCTGGCTCCCGCGGTGTGCCACCGCCAATGCCCATGCCATTGCAGCCAATGGGAACCGCGGTCGTGGTAGTGAAATACAATTTTGAAGCTCGCGGTAGGCGTGCTCCGCTGGCCCAGGCATTGGTTACATTTGAAAGATGCACAATTGCAGTAGCGACCGCCTGGCCCCCGCGGTGTGCCACCGCCAATGGCCATGCCATTGCAGCCAATGGGAACCGCGGTCGCTGTAGTGAAATACAATTTTGAAGCTCACGGTAGGCATGCTCCGCTAACGCGGGTCCGGTCATTGGCTGGTTTTGAAAGAGGCAAACCAGGCAGACCAATTGCAGCAGCAGAGTACCTCCGAAACATCCCCAGGGGCCTATAAATCTTTGTGAGAGAGCCACACATTTCAGTTGCATTCAGACACTGCTGCCTGCCATTCTTCACCACCAACTGCTGCTGTTCCTGTCTACTGGACCCAGTGATGGCGAGAACTGAGAACATCAGGGCCCGTCCCTTCACCACAGAGAAGCTGGAGGTCCTGCTGGGCGAGGTCCTTTCACAGTATGGGAGGCTATATGGTGCGCCAGATGTACTGGTAAGTGTTTCAGAGTGAAAGTCTGAGAGTGCTCAGAGTGCTCACATCATGTTGCTCTGCAGTAGTATGTGCCTGTGAGTGCAAGTTGATGTGCATGCATCCTTATTTTTCATCTACCATGCTCCCTACATGGCCCAGTAAGAATTGCACTTGAGTATTAGGGAAGGATGGCAACATGGACATTTCTACAGCCCTTCTTCAGCAATGAAAATATGAATGTTGGTCTGAGACTGGGTAATGTAAATGTGTGATACACTGCCTAGCATGCTGATTTCATGTCAATGGGGTGTGTAGCCTTGTTTCCACAGATCCATGGCTGCATTGTAGGATGGGAGGGACATGCAGTGTTTTTGCAGCCATACAGTAACACTGCAGGTTTGGACAGTCGAAGTCTGAACAAACATTGCCTGTGCTATGTGATGTCATAGTCCATGAGGTTTTCACATGCTCATTTGTGACATTACAAATGTATTTCGTCCAGAGAGTACAGAAGAATGTGTGTACATTTTTCATATTGCACTCATGGATATGTGTGCTTATTCACAAGAGTAAAATGCCTGAGTGCAACACTCCTGGTGGTAATTCACCTATGACACATCAGATAAATGTAATTTGAAGATATCATCCTT
This sequence comes from Calotriton arnoldi, assembly GCA_963921515.1. Lineage (NCBI taxonomy): Eukaryota > Metazoa > Chordata > Amphibia > Caudata > Salamandridae > Calotriton > Calotriton arnoldi. Next base: position 22,096 of record CAWUFW010006959.1, read on the forward strand.
CCATTGTTATCATAATGTGTTCTGTCTCGCATGTGTAGGCACTGTTTGCCCTCTCATATTGTACATGCATGTGAAATTTCGGATGGCCCACGTTTAACCTCAGTGTGAGTCCCCCTAGCCTGCACAGTAACTGCACAATTTTAAAGGGAGCCATCAGTAAATGGACTGAGTGAAACATATGTGTTGTCCGCCACCCTATTTCTCAATGAGCTATCTTAGGCCTGAGGATTGCACGCGACAGGCCTCCACCTTGTGAGAAGAGTGTGAGAATGTCAGATCATGGCCCTAAATGTGACCTCCATGACACAGGTAGCCATTCACTGGCCAAGGACATTGAGGGGTGTGTAGTGTTGGACACAGTGAGTCTGCCCCGACACATCATTTCAAATGAATTGTGTGTATTGCTCAATCACATACTGCATCACAGATGAGTGTCTTCTTCACATTGGTTTCTGTGCTGGCACTCTGCATGTGTATGAGATGGCCAGGTACTGTGTCCATCATCATACATGTATACATTTCTAAGCGATTCTTTGATGCAAGCGTACTACGTGTCATGCTGTATGGCCTCTGCTCAACAATTAAAATATTGGTGTGCTATGTTTTTTTCATGCTCCTGTACTGACACACAGTGGTACATAACACAGTGAAACTTCCTCTTCTTGTCTCCCATGCCTGCAGCTTAAGGTCCACCAGCGTAAGGCCATATGGAGGGCCATTGCACGCAAGGTGCGGGCTCTGGGTGTCTCCAACCAATGGCACACACACTGTCACAAGAAGTGGGATGACATCTGCCGGCTGAGCAAAAACGTGGCAGAAATTACGCTGGGGGTGCCCCCTCGGAGTGGCAGGTTGGCATGCAGGACCATGACACCACTAATGGCCCGCATCTTGGCAGTGACACAGCCAGAGCTGGATGCACACTTCAGGGCCCATCAGCAGCAAGTTGGGGGTGAGTATTCTTTGGAGTGTGACTTGGGGTGTGAGTGACTGCATGGATTCCAACCCTGAGCCAGTGCGGAGCTCTGTGATGTCTCTAGTGTGATGCAAAGGCTACTAAGTGGCCTCAGTGTTGAGTGCAGCCGTTATGCATTGCTACAACATGTGATTTCTCATGTGTTTCATACAATGACCCTTGACATTGAGAGGTGAGATGTGGCCTTGTGACATATGCTGCAGTATGAGTGTCACAGACATCACCTGGCAGTGAGCATCATGTTAGTGTGCATATATAGATGTGTGCTGTGCACAACTTAAAATTTGTGACAACTACACAGCAGACACCAATGCGCAACTGTAGTTGTGCTTCTAAGCACAAAATGGTGGATAGCAGGAGCTTGTGGCCATTGCAAAAGAACATTTGGGCGTCTGTTTCTGTGGTGTTCCCTTGAAGTTACTCCATATGTTACAGAGTTACTCCATATGTGACAGAGACAACATGTTTAGATGTATACCTATCTCACCCACAAACACGTAGGTGTGCTTACAGAGAATAGCATGTTAGGTTGCAAGGAGGCACAGGCCAGCTATTTGGCTGTATCAACATCACATCGGACATTAATATCAACTATGCATGTTTCCATGCATCTTCTGATGATTGCATGAAGGTTGCACATGCTGACTGCACATGGAGGAGGGCAACATGGGAGTATCATTTACAAGTGTTGTGCGTTGCTTGCATATGATGTTTGTGAGTATGTCACTATATTGAACCTATGGCTCTGTCTCTTGCAGCATCTACCGAGGGCACGGAAGGGCAGGGGACCGACACCAGTGGGGAAGCTTCTGGCACGACTGCTACACATGAGGTCACTGACACTGAAGGGACCAGTGCCTCGGAGGGGGACAGGAGTGCCCTGGAAGAATCACGCCCGGAAACACCAACCTCAACATCATCAGACTCCAGCGGTGACTCCTCGATGTTGGCGGGCACAGGAAGGTCGGAATCTGCCTCTTCTTCCACCACACATCGTCCAGTGCCCACCCTCCCGGTTGCTCCCACAAGTGCCGTCCGTGCCCGCAGCCCTAGGAAGGGTAGTGTCTCCTTATCCCCAGGCACCGCTGCCCCTGCCCCTGTCTCCCCTGCTGCCCTCAGTGTGGAGGCGGTTGACCTTTTGCGCAGCTGTGTGTGGGTCAGACTGCTCTCCTGAATGCCTTCCAGGATCATGAGAAGAGGTTGGCACAGGTAGTTGCCTTCATGGAGGGGATTCATTCTGACGTGGGTGGCCTACACCGAACTGTCCAGTCTTTGTCCTCCACAGTGACGGCAGCCATTCATCAGTCACATGATCCAAGTCCAGCTCCTGTCCCTTCAGCAACCACCCTGCCAGTAACACCACCTGACGAGAGTGCCCACATGTCAGAGCCCTCATGCACCAAGTCCTCCACACGCAGCACACAAAAGCAGCACTCCAAACGGACCAGACCACAGACACCATCCCCAACACACAAAACAGGCACACAGGAGCGCAAAAGCAAAAGCCCATCATGTGACACTCATGGGCATCAGGCCAAGAAGCAGGCATCAACATCACATTCATCAAAATCACCCCCATCCAAGGGCACTCCCATCCCCACACCTGCTCCCAAAGACAAACAAACACTTGCCCTGTCTGCTGTGAACCTGGTGCCTGCAACGACTAAGCACAAACACATTTCAAAGGCAGATTCACCCACAACGTCAACTTCCACCCACACCCCTGTGAAGCTGGGACAGGGGAGGAAAGTGGGGGGTTCACCTGGACAACAGGGGATGCAGGGGAAGAGGCAAGGACACCCCAAGCGTACAACCACATCCAGCAAATCCCCACAGGGAGAGCCACCTGCACCTGATACAGCTTTGGTGGAGAGTGAGGCTGTGGTGCCCACCCCACTTCCCACTCCGGCAAAGACACTTGTGGGCTATCGAATCCCCAAGAAGTTGAGACCCAGCCCTCAACATTCACCCTCACACACTGTGTCTCCTTGAAGCATCTCTCCGCCTCCCCGTGCAACCACTCCACCTGGTCCAAGAAGCCCTCAGGCTCCCACAGCCACTGATGCCTCTACCTCAGCCGGTCCTCTCTCTCCCAGGTCCAGTCCTCCAACTGGCCCCGACAATCAGCCACCTCCCAGTTCAACTGAAAGCAAAAGTTGAGGCAAAGCCCCCCTCCCCACACCATTTCTCCCACAGCGGTGCCTGGACTGCCCATTTGTATCCCCTGAGCTGTGGTGTTTCCAATGCAGTGGATGGTGTTGCCCATTCCCTGTGCAGTTTCTCATGGACACATGTGCATACTTTTAATTTTTACTGGCCAATGGCCTTGCTGTTTTGTACTTTTGATGCCCATTCCCTGTGCAGTTTCTCATGCACACATGTGCGGACCGGAACTATGGAGTGGCCAATGGCCTTGCTGTTATGTACTTTTGATGCCTATCTGGGTATTATGTAATAAAGACTGTTACTCCTGTTGTCTGCTTTGTCAATGCCCTTGCTAAATAAAAGGTTGTATGTATGGGTATCGGTACATGTGACACATGCTCTGTATGCCACTTTCACATTGGCAATTACTTGTTTTACTTTTTCAGAGGTTTCCAGAGGTAACAGGCACTTTTGTTCTTCTTCAGTCTCAGGCTTGAGGGTACAATGATGGTTGTTTGTGATGATCTACTCTTCATTCTGTGCTCAGGTTTGCTAAATTGTACACATGTCATGTTAGAATGCAATACCACAACAGAGGTGAATGCTATCCACATGATTACTTGCGGGGTGGCCAGGTTCTGACATTTCTGTATGCTCTTTCTTGATGTCTGCACAGCAGTGTTGGTGTGTAGTCATCGTGTGTGGGCATGTCTTCATTGTCACATGGGTACATTAGGATGTGTGCACTTAAGTAGTCATACAGTGTAATTGGCCTGTCATTGTCAGTAGTGTTGATGTGTATGTGCCCCTGCACATGCCAACTACACACATGTATGATCCAGGAAATGAGTGCATGTTTGTTTCCATTGACTGACATGTGCTTCAGATTGTGTGCACATGTAGGAGTTGTAGGTTGTGCACTGTGCAGTGTGTCGGTGTGTACTTGCACTCCTGGGGGACACCTACTTGTTGTCGCTGTCAGTTGTGAGTATGCAGAGTGCGTGACTGCAGTCTGTGTTGTGTTTAGTTGATCAGCCATGTGTGTTGTTTAAGTTTGTGCTCACTGTGCTGACCTGCTCAGCCACACTGACATTATTTGTGAGTTTTCTCATGCATTGCTGTCACTTGACACATTTTTGGCTCCAGTATGGTATGTGGTATGAGGAGTCATACCATCCCCTATGGGTGCTTCTGATGCCTACACATTGTGAGTTACTCATCTATGTGTTTGTGGACTGTAGACTCCTTACCTGTCCACCACTGATGTACACACCACTTCAATCTCATGTCTTCCACCCCATGGCTTGCCAGTGTGTGAGCCTCCCCACCACTTCATAGTGTGAAACTATACTGTGTGAGGATGATCTGTGTACAGGACCAATGTGCCACTCAGGACAGTTTCACAATTATTTATGTGTTATTTTCTTCTACTTGTTTGCAGTCATGGTTGCTCATGTGCAGTGCATATGTTTGATCAGCACAGTCCTGTAGTCATGTTGTTTGCATCTGGGTTTCCTTGAGTTGTGCATCTGTGGGTGATGGCTAAGCTGTATGTGTGTTTGCTGAGGTACTGCTCCCCTTCCTGAGTGTGATGTTATCTGTGTGCTGTGATGATTTGTGTTGTGGGATTTCATGGTGGGGCACTCAGATATGTGTGCTACTGGTTTGGTTGGTGTGCACACACTGCTTGGTGTGCACACAGTGCTGTCCGAGTATGGTGCCTTGTACTTGCCTGGTGTGCATCCCCCTGATGTCCAGCTGAGTTTGATATGTGATGTATTGGTGCATCTGTTGTGTTGTTTTGTGGATGGATGCAGTGTTTGGCCTGTGTTGGCTCTTTCTACTGACAGGTGCACTGTGTTTGTGATGTTCTATTTGCATGACATTGTGTGTGAGTAGTTTGTGCATTGTGATACATTATGATGTGTTTTGCATGTGTAGTGTGCATTTCTTGTGTGAATGTCACATGCAGCAATGTGGAGTCTTGTTCACGAGCTTGTTTTGAGTGCACAACAGTGGTTTGTCCTCCTATTTTTGACCTGTCACTTGTCAGGATTGTGCATGTGCATGCTTGTGGTACACTCTGACACCATGTTCACTTGATGACTGGTGTGGTGTCTATGTCTGTGTTAGCTGATTTGTCCCCTTGATCCCAGTTGGTGTTCATGATTGGTTTTTGATGATGTTTGTGTTGGGGTATGGTGTCTGTGCATTTGTCCAGAGTGACAATGTTGTGTATTCCTGGTTTGTCTAGGGTCACATTGCCTTGCCACTGTTTGGCTGCACATGGCTGGGCTTGTTGGACTTCTGTGGATGTTCTTTGTGAGATTAGTGTTTGGCTATTTTTTTTTGGGTCAGCAGCATTGGTTCAGACATCCCTGAGTATGAGTCTGACATTTGTAGATGCACCCCAGGGTGTGTGATTGGTTGTCAGTAAACTCACAGGACCTTATTTGCACCTTTATGTGTGTTTCTCACAGGTGTTGAGTGTTGCAGGTGTGAGATGGGTAGATGAGGGGTATGTGTGAAGGTCCTACTTGGGTTTGACAGTCAGGGAGTGTGACAATGAGCCATGTGTGTTGTGCTGGTGGCATATACATGTCAAGTGAGTTGACACAGATGTGTGGCTGATCACTGTATGACTTCTGACACTTCCTATAATTCCTGAGACTATGCATAGCTTGCATTGATGTATCCCTGAGTTGTTGCACAGAGGTTACTGTGGTTTAATTTCACTCACTGTGCCTCCCATGTCTGATTTGATGGCCTAAGGGTAGTGTGATGTGTTCTTCCTCTTGCATGTGATGTGCACATGCTATGTGGCTTGCTTCATGGTTTTCCAGCACTGTGCACTTCACTTTGTGCTAGCCCATTTATTTTCATACATTGCTGCTGACCTATGGTATGTGTATGTGGCAGAGTGTCAGTGTGGGATCTTTCTGAGGGACTTGACAAGCAGTGTGCACAGTTCAGTAGTTGTTCATATGCAGTGTGAGTCTTCATTTCTTAATTATACTCTGTTTGATTCACATTAGTGGAAGGTAGGTGTGAGGAAGAGGGTTGTCCAGACCCTGACCTTCTGTGCAGGGTGTTCATCTTCACCCCCACCTTCCCAATCAATCTACTTTGCCTTTTGATGTGTTAGCTGCGAGGTCTAGCCACACCTGGGTGATAACTTGTGCAGGGGGGGCGGGCACAGGAGGGGCACACATCATGTGCCCAAATGGGTGTGAGAAGCGTCCTGTGGGTAGGGTGTAGGTGGAGCCCTGGGAGGCTGCCCAGAATGCCCATGCCTGGCGCGGTCCCTGCCTACTACATTGTGCGCAGGTTTTCCTGTGCCTTCACCGCTGCGGTAAAGTTACCGGGACATTGCAGGGATTTCGCTGTTGATGGGTGACCAGATGCGGAGGTGTGGATTTTGAGCAGGCAGGACATGTGTGAGTACACTGGGGGATATGTTCCTGCCCCCACCAGAGTGTCTGGTGTGGACAGGAACTGTATTTCAGCACAGGAGCTGTGTGTTGTGGTTGTCTGCGGAGTTGTGTATTTACGTACCTGCGGTGTTGGTCAGTGGTGGCGTCTTATCTGCTGGTAGCGGATGAGGTACAGCAGCGGAAGGGCTTGCAGAGCTGGATCCATAGCAGTCAGGACCGCGTGGAGGTGATAGGGATTCTGGTTTCGCTCTCTGCAGTAGTGCTTCCGCCGTCTACTGGTGGCTGGTTTCTCCGCTGCGTTGTGATGCGCTGTTTGAGGCATCGTGATTTGTACGGCGGTCGTAACGTCATTCCGCACGGCGGTCTTTCTCTATTGGCTCCCTCCATTGCGGAAGGTGAACACTGGCGGATCCCGTAACTCCACAGCGGATGGAAAATGGGCTATCTTCATCCATCGTAAAACGGCGGACGCGAGGACCACCGCTGGAGTGCGGAAAAGAACGTTTTCCACCACCGCCAGCAATGCGGATGTGCCAAAGTCCGCCATCGTAATCAGCCCATAGGACTTTATTTTGGAGTAAGGTTAATGATAAAAATGTATGTTTAAGTGGTAATAGTATGTTATATATGTGTATTAAAAAAATATATTTATAACATTAATACATTTTTTCACATATTTAGCCAGCAGTACAATTTTTTGTCTTACGTTGGTAAGTTAACATAATTATTTTTAATGGATAATAATAAATATTATTTTTGTTCTAATATTTACTATTATAATTTAACAACTTTAAACAGCAAAGAAAAAACATTTGTACATTAGTAAAATAATGAGTATTTTTTTAACTTTTTTTGTATTACATTTCTAATGTACATTGAGTTTAATGTAGAAACGTATTTTTCTTATTTCAATTAGGCAGCCATTTTTTAAAACTAAGTTCTATTTTGTAGGCTATCTGTGTTGTTTTAGGTCATTTCTGAGGGGAGAAACTCACGGTTGGAAGCTGCGTCGCATCGGTTAAGGTAAGTTTAATTTAATTTCTTTTAGGCTTAATTTAGGAGTAGGGCGAAGGTAGTTAGGTAGTCTATAGTATATGTAATGTTTGTATTTTGCGTTTTTTGTGAGGTTTCATTTGTAGTTTTGCGTAAGCGAAAAGCGGTTATTGCGTTGATAGGTAGGTGTTAGGGTTTGCTATATATGTTTAATTATGTTTAGAGTATGGTGTTATTAGTATGTTTATGTGTGTTTTTTAATGATTTTATTGTATATTTAGGCGGGAGGGATTGTGTTGTTTTTTCCACAGGTTTTTGTCGTTTGGAAGTTGCCGTTGGGAGAAGTATGCTTTTTTTTTAAGGAACTGTGTATTAGTTTCTGGTAAACTAATATCTATTTTACAGTTCCTTTATTTTTCGGGTATTCCTGGAGAGTTTCTTTTTTAGTTAAATCTTTTGGGTTTTTATGGATTCAAGTCTATGGATATATTGCCAGCGGATTATATTTTACACAGTTGTATTTTTCCATTTTTTGGGGGGACTTTTACCTAAGTATTTGGATTTATTTGTGGCAGTTTGGATTCAATACTTCAGCATCAAAAAAAGTAAGGGGGTCATTACGATGGCGGGCGAACTTGAGTCCGCCCGCCATCGTGGTGGTGCTTTGGACCGCCCGCCTGTGTGGCGGCGGTCCCGCACGTAGAATCATGATGTGACTGCCACCGTGGCGGTCGCATCTTGCATCTACACCATTGCGGCAAGTGCTGCAGCCAGCCAAAAATGCATGTAGTGCGTTTCCCTGCACTACGTGGCAGGCACCACGCGCTGCCTGACACTTAGTGCAGGGAAATAAAGGGGGATACCCTCCAGTGCACCACAACCTCCCCCCAACACAAGGGGGACCCACAACAGGCCCCCGAAACCAATCCCTGCCAGCCTTTCAATGATGGTTCTCCCGCCATGGAAAGGCTGGCTGAGGCCAGCATCGTAATTTGGCGGACGGTGCCTGCTAGGCACCGCCACCATTTTACAGCTGCAGACCGCTCCGCCAGACAATCGGAACGATTGCCTGTGGCGGATCCGTGGCGGGTGGTCTTTGCACCCACCACGGTCGCGGTCTGATTCCCCCGCCATCCTAATTTGGCGGGGGGAAAATTGCTGTCCGATGGCGGAGTGCCCGCCACCGCACGGCTGGTGGTGGCGGGCCTTCCGCCATCGTAATGACCCCTAAGTTATTTTAAATTATTTACAATGGAAGGGAAATGTAATTTTTGTAATTGTTATTGATATTTTTTAATATATAAAAATATATTTATGTCAAATATTTTTTTTTAAAGTTAAAATTAATTGACATAATATTTATATTTTAGATGTTTGAAAATAAATGTTTTGTTAAGAACTCAGTTCACAATTACGATTTTTCTATGTTTATGTATTACTGTTTTAAAGTAGGGATTTAGCTATTGTTTCTAGATATTCTAGCCCTTTAGTGTTTGGGTAGAGTCTTACTTTGTATTGTAAGTGCTCGAACATTGTTTTAGTTTCTTTAGTTGTGGTCAAAACTGTTTATTTCGGTAAAATACCATAAAAGAAACAAGGATTCGAGATAAGCTTCGCATATGCGAGTGTGGCGAAAGGACAATACATATGAGTAAATTTAACAATACAGTTAAAAGATGGCAATCCATAAAAAAGTTATAATGGCAGACAGTAAGAATTTTAAAAACAACAGATATCTTACAATTCAGCTTTACATCGCAGGGTTAATACTTTGTTTAGTTAGTTTTGGAGCTAGCTGTGTTACAGACTATTCAAGTTTTAGGGGCGATTACGATCTCGCTGGGAAGGGCTACAAACGGCATTCGCAACTTAAAAATCCGATTTGGAGCCATGGTTTTCGTGCGACTCGTCACCCGTTCCGAATGAGCAAGTACGATGCCAAAAAGCCTCCGTTTTTGCTCCGATTCCGGCTCTATTTTCCCAACGAGAAGCCTCCGTACACGCTGATTCGAGTCGTCCGGAGGCATTTCCCAATCCGATTCCGGCCAGCCAAGTACAATGCGTCCTTCCTAAGCGCCGAACGAGTTGCCACTTCCAAGACATCAGAGCATCCGGAGACGGAGTATTTCAGCTCTGATTTGTGCCACAACACGATTCCTATGAACAAGACGGTGCAGCCATGTATCCTATCGCGCATGTCATCAATATACTCTATGTCTACGGCCGATACTACAACCCCAACCGATGCACACTCCGAAGGCGGTAAGTCGGACACCTACCCCAAACACAAAAACGCTACCCGTGAAAGCCAACACATTACTTAATTTATGTAATTTAATTTAATTTCATATAAGCTTGTGAGAAGCCACAGTCACCATTGGGTGAGGGGAATACTTGCAGCAATGTAGAGGCAAGGGGGGTGGTCAATGCCTATCACTTCCAGTAATGTCTAACCCATAGAGAGGTAGATGCCTATCACCCCCACCGTGATCCACCCCATAGGGAGGTGGATGCCTATCACTCCCAGTAATGTCTACCCCATAGGGAGGTGGATGCCTATCACCCCCACCATGATCCACCCCATAGGGAGGTGGATGCCTATCACTCCCAGTAATGTCTACCCCATAGGGAGGTGAATGCCTATCACCCCCACCGTGATCCACCCCATAGGGAGTTGGATGCCTATCACTCCCAGTAATGTCTACCCAATAGGGAGGTAGATGCCTATCACTCCCAGTAATGTCTAACCCATAGGCTGTGTGTGCCTATCACCCCCACCGTGATCCACCCCATAGGGAGGAGGATGCCTATCACTCCCAGTAATGTCTACCCCATAGGGAGGTGGATGGCTATCACCCCCACCGTGAACCACCCCATTAGGAGGTGGATGCCTATCACTCCCAGTAATGTCTACCCCATAGGGAGGTGAATGCCTATCACCCCCACCGTGATCCACCCCATAGGGAGTTGGATGCCTATCACTCCCAGTAATGTCTACCCCATAGGGAGGTGGGTGCCTATCACCCCCACTGTGATCCACCCCATAGGCAGGTGGATGCCTATCACTCCCAGTAATGTCTACCCCATAGGGAGGTGGATGCCTATCACTCCCAGTAATGTCTAGCCCATAGGAGTGTGAATGCCTATCACCCCCACCGTGATCCACCCCATAGGGAGGTGGATGCCTATCACTCCCAGTAATGTCTCCCCATAGGAAGGTGGATGCCTATCACCCCCACCGTGATCCACCCCATAGGGAGGTGGATGCCTATCTCTCCCAGTAAGGTATACCCCATAGGGAGGTGGATGCCTATCACCCCCACTGTGATCCACCCCATAGGGCGGTGGATGCCTATCATTCCCAGTAATGTCTACCCCATAGGGAGGTGGATGCCTATCCCTCCCAGTAATGTCTAGCCCATAGGAGTGTGAATGCCTATCACCCCCACCGTGATCCACCCCATAGGGAGGTGGATGCCTATCACTCCCAGTAATGTCTACCCCATAGGGAGGTGGGTGCCTATCACCCCCACTGTGATCCACCCCATAGGCAGGTGGTTGCCTATCACTCCCAGTAATGTCTACCCCATAGGGAGGTGGATGTCTATCACTCCCAGTAATGTCTACCCCATAGGGAGGTGGATGACTATCACTCCCAGTAATGTCTACCCCATAGGAAGATGGATGCGTATCACCACCACCGTGATCCACCCCATAGGGAGGTAGATGCCTATCACTCTCAGTAATGTCTACCCCATAGGGAGGTGGGTGCCTATCACCCCCACTGTGATCTACCCCATAGGCAGGTGGATGCCTATCACTCCCAGTAATGTCTGTCTCATAGGGAGGTGGATGCCTATCACTCCCAGTAATGTCTAGCCCATAGGGAGGTGGATGCCTATCACCCCCACTGTGATCCACCCCATAGGGAGGTGGATGCCTATCACTCCCAGTAATGTCTACCCCATAGGAAGGTGGATGCCTATCACCACCACTGTGATCCACCCCATAGGGAGGTAGATGCTTATCACTCTCAGTAATGTCTACCCCATAGGGAGGTGGATGCCTATCACTCCCAGTAAGGTCTACCCCATAGGGAGGTGGATGCCTATCACCCCCACTGTGATCCACCCCATAGGGAGGTGGATGCCTATCATTCCCAGTAATGTCTACTCCATAGGGAGGTGGATGCCTATCACCCCCACTGTGATCCACCCCATAGGGAGGTGGATGCCTATCACTCCCAGTAATGTCTAGCCCATAGGAGTGTGAATGCCTATCACTCCCACCGTGATCCACCCCATAGGGAGGTGGATGCCTATCACTCCCAGTAATGTCTACCCCATAGGGAGGTGGGTGCCTATCACCCCCACTGTGATCCACCCCATAGGCAGGTGGATGCCTATCACTCCCAGTAATGTCTACCCCATAGGGAGGTGGATGCCTATCACTCCCAGTAATGTCTAGCCCATAGGGAGGTGGATGCCTATCACCCCACCATGATCCACCCCACAGGGGGGTGGATGCCTACCACTCCCAGTAATGTCTACCCCATAGGGAGGTGGATGCCTATCATCCCCACTGTGATCCACCCCATAGGGAGGTGGATGTCTATCACTCCCAGTAATGTCTACCCTATACGTGGTGGGGTTCCTGGTGCAAAGCCCCAGCACTTTTTACACAAAATGTGGTATTGGGGCTAACCCCCCCACCCCATCACTGTAGAGATAAATATGGGCTTGTCGGCTTAAACACCCCTGCCTGGTATGGCAATTAGGGGTATTGGGGCCAAACCCCACTTGTACTGTAGTGACAAATATGGCCTTGTGGGGTTAAACCCCCCTGCCTGGTAGGGCAAATAGGGGTATTGGGGGGCAAACACCCTGTACTGAAGTGACAAATATGGTCTTGTGGGGTCAAACCCACCAGCCTGGTAGGGCAATTAGGGGTATTGGGGGGGGCAAAAACCACCTGTACTGTAGTGACAAAAAGGGGGATGGGTGGGAAACACCTGCAGCACTGCAGAGGCAACCATTTTTGGGGGGAATATATACCCTCAGCCATGTGCTGCCCATCTGGGCTTTGGGGGGCTAACACTCCCAGCAATGAGCAATTACACAATGTGACATGTGACCGTCCCAAATACATCAACAACTACATTTGGGGTACAACCAGCAGTAAATACAGAGGAGAGAATCACGATGGCCCATTTCTGATGAGACACAGTACCACACTGTGGCAGCAACGTTGACTGGGAAATCTAAGGGATGGGCAGTGTGGAGATGTAGGAGTCCCAGGGCCATTAGAGTAAGAAACAAAACACACCATTCACTCAATGCCCACCAAAGACATGTGAAATACATGGGTGAAGATGCACAAAGACAACCGACTAGCCACCCACTGCAGAACAAACACAACATGTGTGTCAGTGTGGAAGCTGGCTCAGCCTGGCCTGACACATACGACGGGGGGCTGAATTCCACTGAGCCAGATGTGTGTTGAGTCCAATCAGGAAGTATTCCATATAGGGCTTGAATTGCCAATGTGGGCAATCAGGCATTGGTTGGTGAGCGGCTGAACCAAGGTCACATGCGGGACAAGCATGGGGGACCACCAAAAATCAACTCAAGAGACGAACTCACTTCCACAGTTCCCACTAGGCCACATCATCATGGTGCCAGTATCCAGTCTGCTGAGCCGCTGTGATGCAAATTGAGGATGGGGGCCAGACTTTGGAGCTGACTCACTATTGCACACTGTGTCACGTGCCTTGCAAGGAGCACTGTCATCTCACATACCCAAACATGACTCCTATTGCATGGCCGGTGCGGGGAGGCCGCATTGGAGGTAGGGTCCTTGCTGGGAGTCAATGCACATTTGGCCAGTCTAAACCCCACCCCCCTCGATCAGCAAAACCTCCCTCAAAATGTGACAGTGCAGAGCCCACCATGGCAGCTTGGAAGACTGGGTGTATGTCAATGACTCCATGATTGGCCAGCCATCATTGTGATCCCAATGCAACCATGGGTCCATGTACCGTTCTGCATGACGAATGGGGCAAACTCAGCATCAGGAAGGTACACCCAGCACGCCACATACTAGACCAAACACACATTTGATGGTGGAACAGGAGGTGCCAGACACTCATATGTAGGTGACACAAAGTTACAGCATCTGTCCACCACAACACAGACTCAAACCCTGTAGGGCAACAGGAGTACACCTACTCACAGAAGGATGACATTTTGATGAGTCGGTGTACACTGACGCACAGAGGAGACTGGGCCCAACACCACACAAGTACACAGACACACAAAATGTAATCATGACTCCCCCACTACAACAAACCAGAAGTGGCTGTGTCACAGTTGATTGTGCTACATTTGTAGCCCACATTCCCACTTGCAATTGAGAAAAGCATGGACCAACAACAATGTAGGAGACAGTCACAATGTGTGGCCTGGGTGTGTTGCAGCCAAATCAAGATCAGAACATGCAGTCAACTTCGTTGCATGTCCCTCAGAGCAATTCAGCATCCACCTACAAAAGCTGCAGTCTGTGCAGCTAATGACTAATGCCATTTTGCCTATGCAGATTGTGCACTGCAGAGGAGTTGGATGACACATGAGTCACTGGTCAGAGGATACAACAACAGGGTTCGGTGGCCCCAATGCACAGCCAAATGTGTAAGAGAATCTGCCTGCACTGGAGACAATGCCGGGGGGGGGGGGGATGGGCTTCAATCTGTGGCTCACAAACATAATCCGCATAGCAAGCCGCAAGCCATGGCAGATGGGTACATCCTGTGAGGATGGAGGACATGTGCTGAATGGAATCTGCATTTGCCACATTTGTTACTTGAACACTGCCTCTATATCCTGAAATCTGTCAAGGACACCTACGACAAAGACATATTGAGCTGAGGCTCCAGGGCAGTGTACATTGTACTGAGTGGGAGCACTCATGGACACCTAAAAGGCCCACCCCTGCCAAACCGGATTTCAGATTACAAAACTGCTAACAATGCTAACACCAATGGAACTGGCTGAATTGTTGCTGTGTCACATGTGAGTTGGGTCACAGTGCAGGCTGTTGGTCTCAGCACAACCAGGGATGTCATCACATTTAGTCCACTCCCCTGATGCCCACACACCTTGGCCAGTCAAAGACAGAATGCCATGATTACCCACCCTTGACCTTGCCAGGTAGGTCGCTCCCCCACCACACAGCTCCACCTGTGTTGTCCTGCCCGCTGCTGCTGCTGGTAAGTTCGCCCCTCTGCTTGTTGCCTCGGTGCCCGTTTTGCCTTGTGTACCCCTCGTTGCCCCCATTTCTCTGTGGCCGTTTTGCCTTCTGTACCCCTCGCTGCCCCCATTTCTCTGTGCCCGTTTTGCCTTGTGTACCCCTCGTTGCCCCCATTTCTCTGTGCCCGTTTTGCCTTCTGTACCCCTCGCTGCCCCCATTTCTCTGTGCCCGTTTTGCCTTCTGTACCCCTCGCTGCCCCCATTTCTCTGTGCCCGTTTTGCCTTCTGTACCCCTTGCTGCCCCCATTTCTCTCTGCCCGTTTTGCCTTGTGTACCCCTTGTTGCCCCCATTTTTCGGTGTCCATTTTAACCTTCTGTTCCCCTCGTTGCCTCTCTCCGCTCCCGCCGCTGCGTCCCCTGCAGCCCCACCCCCCTGACAGTCCATTCACTGCCCCTGCCACCCGCCTCCCAGCTGCTCCTCCCTCCCACCTCCCCATATATGGCGGCCGCTGCGCGGTGAGGAGAGCGACCCTTGACCTTGCCAGGTAGGTCGCTCCCCCACCACACAGCTCCGCCTGTGTTGTCCTGCCCGCTGCTGCTGCTGGTAAGTTCGCCCCTCTGCTTGTTGCCTCGGTGCCCGTTTTGCCTTGTGTACCCCTCGTTGCCCCCATTTCTCTGTGCCCGTTTTGCCTTCTGTACCCCTCGCTGCCCCATTTCTCTTTGCCCGCTTTGTCTTGTGTACCCCTCGTTGCCCCCATTTCTCTGTGCCCGTTTTGCCTTCTGTACCCCTCGCTGCCCCATTTCTCTGTGCCCGTTTTGCCTTCTGTACCCCTCGCTGCCCCCATTTCTCTGTGCCCGTTTTGCCTTCTGTACCCCTCGCTGCCCCCATTTCTCTGTGCCCGTTTTGCCTTCTGTACCCCTCGCTGCCCCCATTTCTCTGTGCCCGTTTTGCCTTGTGTACCCCTCGTTGCCCCCATTTCTCTGTGCCCGTTTTGCCTTCTGTACCCCTCGCTGCCCCCATTTCTCTGTGCCCGTTTTGCCTTGTGTACCCCTCGTTGCCCCCATTTCTCTGTGCCCGGTTTGCCGTCTGTACCCCTCGTTGCCCCCATTTTTCTGTGTCCATTTTGACCTTCTGTTCCCCTCGTTGCCTCTCTCCGCTCCCGCTTCTGCGTCCCCGCCCCCCTGACTGTCCATTCGCTGCCCCTGCCTCCCGCCTCCCAGCTGCTCCTCCCTCCCACCTCCCCATATATGGCGGCCACTGCGCGGTGAGGAGAGCGACGCTTGACCTTGCCAGGTAGGTCGCTCCCCCACCACACAGCTCCGCCTGTGTTGTCCTGCCCGCTGCTGCTGCTGGTAAGTTCGCCCCTCTGCTTGTTGCCTCGGTGCCCCCATTTCTCTGTGCCCGTTTTGCCTTCTGTACCCCTCGCTGCCCCCATTTCTCTGTGCCCGTTTTGCCTTCTGTACCCCTCGCTGCCCCCATTTCTCTGTGCCCGTTTTGCCTTCTGTACCCCTTGCTGCCCCCATTTCTCTGTGCCCGTTTTGCCTTGTGTACCCCTCGTTGCCCCATTTCTCTGTGCCCGTTTTGCCTTTTGTACCCCTCGTTGCCCCCATTTTTCTGTGTCCATTTTGACCTTCTGTTCCCCTCGTTGCCTCTTTCCGCTCCCGCCGCTGCGTCCCCTGCGGCCCCGCCCCCCTGTCTGTCCATTCGCTGTCCCTGCCTCCCGGCTCCCAGCTGCTCCTCCCTCCCACCTCCCCATATATGGCGGCCGCGCCTAAGGCAAGCCCGTCTGCGCCCGTCCGCGCCTGGACCGTGCCCAGTGCCAGAACCCCTGGTCCTTGCGCCCCCCGCTCCAGCCTCGAGGACCGACGCCGATACGATGCCACCACACTCCACGCTCTCAACCCCGGACGGACACACAACTGCTTCAAGGCCGCCCCGAAACGCACTCATGGTCCCTTCACCTGCCGGAACTGCAGCTACACCAGCCTCAGAGCCACCGAAGCGCCCGCCAAG
Source organism: Calotriton arnoldi (assembly GCA_963921515.1). Lineage (NCBI taxonomy): Eukaryota > Metazoa > Chordata > Amphibia > Caudata > Salamandridae > Calotriton > Calotriton arnoldi. Next base: position 38,902 of record CAWUFW010006959.1, read on the forward strand.
AAGGACCTCAACCACCTCCGATGCATCCTACTGAACACCCGCTCCGCACGCAAACACGCCGTCGAGCTCTGGGACCTGCTCGACACATCATCACCAGACGTCGCCTTCCTGACAGAGACCTGGATGAACGACTCCTCCGCACCCGACATCGCCATAGCCATCCCAGATGGCTATAAGATCACCCGCAGAGACCGCATCAACGGAGTAGGAGGAGGAATCGCCATCGTCCACAAGAACACCATCAGGGTCTCGACCAGCACCGACGACATTCTCTGCACCGCCGAACACATGCACTTCCAGATCCACACGGACCCCAACACCACCCTTAGAGGCACCCTTGTCTACAGACCCCCTGGACCCCGACCCCAGTTCAGCGACTCCATCGCCGACTTCATCAGCATGCACGCCCTGACCTCTACCGACTACATCCTCCTCGGAGACCTGAACTTTCACCTGGAGAACAACAACGACAGCAACTCCACCACCCTGATCGACAACCTCGCCAACCTCGGACTGAGCCAGCTCGTCACAACACCGACCCATTCCGCCGGCCACACGCTCGACCCCGTCTTCTCCTCAAGCTCCCACGTCTCCTTCAGCCACACCACCGAACTCCTCTGGACCGACCACCGCTGAATCCACTTCACCTTCCAGAAACCCACCACACACCACCGCACCCAACAGATCCCACGCCGCTGCTGGAGCAAAGTCACCGAAGACCAACTACGGACAAACCTCGCTCTCAACCCACCCTCCGACCCATCCAACACCGACGACGCTGCCTGCAACCTCAGATGATGGATAGACGACTGTGCCAACACCCTCGCCCCGCTGAAAAAATTCCCCTACAGTGACACCACCAAAGGAACCAGCTGGTTCACCCCGGAACTCCTAGCTTCCAAGCGTACCTGCCGGAAACTAGAGAAGAAATGGCACAGTGAAAAGACACCGGACAGCTACGCAGCCCACAAAGACGCCATCCGTAACTACCACCACCTCATCAGGTCCGCCAAGAGAATCTCCTTCAAAGACCGCCTCGACAACAACGCACACAACAGCAAGGAGCTCTTCAACATCGTGAAGGAACTCTCCAACCCCAGCTCCAACACCAACGACATCCCGCCGTCGCAAGCCCTGTCCGATTCCCTCGCCACCTTCTTCCACCGCAAGATCACCGACATCCACGACAGCTTCAACACCCAGACAGCCCCAACTGAGATCGATGCACCAGACCCGCCGCACACCATCGACCACGACCCCTTGCCAGCCTGGGCCAGCGTGAACATCGATGACACCATCAAGACCATGAGCACGATACACTCCGGCTCCCCGTCAGACCCTTTCCCGCACCACATCTTCAACAAAGCCAGCAGCTCCATCGCACCCCACCTGCGCAACATTAACAATCTCTCCTTCGAGACCGCGACCTTCCCAGAGAGCTGGAAACACCAGAGATCAACGCCCTACTCAAAAACCCCAAGGCGGACCCGAGAGACCTCAAGAACTTCCGGCCCATCTCCCTGCTTCCGTTCCCAGCCAAGGTCATCGAGAAGATCGTCAACAGACAGCTAACCCGATACCTCGAAGAAAACAGCATCCTGGACCCATCCCAGTCAGGGTTCCACAGCAACCACAGCACTGAGACTGCCCTCATCGCCGCCACTGATTACATCAGGACCCTGCTGGACAACGGTGAGACCGCAGCCCTCATCCTGCTGGACCTCTCCGCCGCCTTCGACACTGTCTGCCACCACACTCTATGCGCACGCCTCCATGACGCAGGGATCCGAGACAAGGCCCTGGAATGGACCACCTCCTTCCTCGCCGGCAGAACCCAGAGAGTCCGCCTCCCACCATTCCGATCCGAAGCCTCCGAGATCATCTGCAGCGAACCCCAGGGATCATCCCTCAGCCCGACACTGTTCAACATCTACATGGCCCCGCTCGCATGCATCGCCAGACAGCACGACCTCAACATAATCTCCTACGCCAAAGACACTCAACTGATCCTCTCCCTCACCAAGGACCCCCTCACCGCCAAATCCAACCTCCATGAAGGAATGAAGGCCGTCGCCGATTGGATGAAGATCAGCCGACTAAAGCTGAACACGGACAAGACAGAGGTCCTCATCCTCGGCTCCAACCCCTCAGCCTGGGACGACTCCTGGTGGCCAACGACACTGGGAGCAGCCCCGACACCCACCGACCACGCACGCAACCTGGGAGTCATCCTCGACTCAACGCTCTCCATGGCCAAGCAAGTCAACGCAGTCTCGTCCTCCTGCTTCAACACCCTCCGCATGCTTAGCAAGATCTACAGGTGGATCCCGACAGATACAAGAAGAACAGTCACCCAGGCCCTCGTCAGTAGCAGACTTGACTATGGGAACGCCCTCTACGCGGGAGCCCCGGCCAAGCTCATCAAGCGACTGCAACGCATACAAAACGCCTCCGCACACCTGATCCTCAACGTACCACGCCACAGCCACATCACCCCCCACCTGAGGAACCTGCACTGGCTCCCCGTCGACAGGAGAATCTCCTTCAAACTCCTCATCCACGCACACAAGGCACTCCACAAGACCGGCCCATCCTACCTCAACAGACGACTCTTCTTCTACGTCCCCAACCGCCAGCTCCGCTCCGAAGACCTCTCCCTTGCCACCGTCCCTCGCATTGGAAGAACAACCACCGGCGGCAGATCCTTCTCCCACCTCGCCGCCAAGACCTGAAACACCCTTCCACTCAGCCTACGATAGACCCAAGACCTGCTGACCTTCAGGAGGCTACTCAAGACCTGGCTGTTCGACCAGTAGCGGCACCCCCCCCCTTTTTTTCCCCCAGCGCCTTGAGACCCTCGCGGGTAAGTAGTGCGCTCTACAAATTCTTTGATTGATTGATTGTAGTTTACTTGGAAGCGCAGGGCAGCGTTCATGGACTGGTTTGAACACAGGTTTCATATCAACACACTTAGCTGCTCATTCACTTGAGGGGACAAAACTCCCCTGAGCAATGGGCTGCCAGCCAATGTTCTCGCATCATGACTAAACATCAGAAGCAAACACCACCTACATCTAAGGTAGGTCTGGGCGGTGAACTCCGCTCCGCTCACGGAGTTTGCGGAGTTTTCCGCACTCCGTGTTACGCGGAGCTCGCGGAGTTCCAAAAAACTCTGCTTCGCGCAGCGCAGCGGAGTTTTTTTACTCGCTCGCGTTCGTCAACGTCAAGTTTGTGAGCGAGAGCTGGAAAATCGACCTCCCGGTGAGATTTTTCCTCGTTCGCGATCGTTAACATCCAGTTGGCGATCGCGAGCGTGGAAAATGAACCTCCCGGCGAGATTTCTCAACGCGGGCGGTCAGATTTCTCATTGCGAGTCGTCGCATATGCTCGCGACCGCTCGTGTTGAGAAACTGTCTGTTTGCATTGAGAAAGCTGCCGCTCGAGTACAAATCTACTCGAGCGGCAGAAAAGGAAGCAGCACCCGCTTGCGCTGTGCATGGTGCCGTTTGCGATGATTGCACAGTGCAGACAAGCATCTGGCACTGAAAATCATCGCGAACAGCATTTATCTAACTCACTCCGCCGCTCGCGGAGCTTTGCGTAGCGCGGCAGAGTTTTTTTTGCACTTTGCTTAGTTTCACGTAGCGTAACTCCGCGAACTCCGCCCAGGCTTAATCTAAGGGCACCATCCCAGGGCATTGATGAACAATCACTGACCACCACTGACTACAAAGGGCAACACCCAAATCAAGCCCACACACAATTCACACGAGCCAAGGCTAGGTGGAGGCAACTCCTCCTGTGATGCCAATAGGTACTGCACACACCAGTGTCCTGACGGTGACTAATCCAAAAGGCATACATGAACATTAATTGGAAGACAGGAAGCTTCATCAAAAACGTAACTGCCACAGTTTCACTCTGGCAACTGTCACTGCCCACTCACATACACATGATCTACACATATGCACATGTCAACTTCACCACAAGTTCAGCATCACATCAAAACATGCAGGAATGTTCCATACAACACCCATGTCACACGACATGCCCATCTCTCATCAGTCACAAACACAAAAGCATGTCATAAGCCCCTCTGGTGCATCTAGATGGAGAAGCATGTCAGCCCCATGAGCTACAGCCCAGTACACATACCACAACAAACCAAGGAATACAAGACCACATGGGTGCTGCCCTCATCACATCCACACCTACACTTGCAGCACAACTCTCCATCACCATGTACACAATGGCTCTCTGATACATGACATGCACACAATGTACAGTACCCATTCCCTCCTCAGCAGATGACATACGTGACATGTGATGGACCACTCTCTTCACCAGTTGCACACTCAGTGATGCCTTTGACTGTACTCATGCAACAACGTGCTGCCTCACACCACACCCAGACATGCACACTCCATATATCACTACATCTCACAACAAGACACATACATGGTGATATGGATGTGTACTCTGTCATTTGCACATTACTGCATACCCATCCAAAACGGTTGGCACTTGAGAAAAAATAACATCCACACATGCAAACACAACATGCAATAACTCTACAACAACTCACAGTTCACCATCCAGCACACATGATCACATCCCTGGTGTACATACCTTCACATTCACAAATCAACTCTGTCCCAATATGACTAGTCAAACTTTGTCTCAATGTGGTATTGTCACATCTACATAGGTCTTCCATCACCAATATCCCCATGGACTCATGCACAGTATCAACAAACGTGACTCAGCCAGAACTGCTCTGTTACAGTCAAATAGCACAACAGTGCCACAGAGCACAGCTCTCATCACATGCCACAATATAACCTTGTAGGGATGGATGTCCCCCTATCACATCTACACATCCCTACCATACCTTGCGCAGGGTGGAGGCACTAAATCAAGCTCACATACTCAGAATCACACCCTTGCATGACAAGCACTCACATAGGGACAATGTTGACACTCCATGTCCCCTACACAGGAAATGACAAGGAACTTAAGTAACACCCCACACATCCTGACACCATCTCAAATAGTCCTACTGCCATCACATAGGAGTCTACACTTCATGCACACTTACGATACACCAGTCTCCATCACATCAACCCTTGTGTGTGCCAGCTCAGCACATGCCACATCAACCTTGCAAAACACACCTTCAGCTAGGCTGCATCAACAAATTGCCTCATACACCCCTGGGTGCCAATGAAGAGCATGGATATCACAGAGGCTCCAGTGGCGTCTGCATGCCAGATGGACACACTACACATCTGGGCACACACACTCTGCCATGTTCAACACATGTTGCACAGGGCCAAACTACACACCTCACTGCATCCCCAGGCCAGCTTGGTTTGACCTGGGACAGCATCATGCATAGCTCCAAAGGAAGACATCAGTGGTCAAGCATAAATCACAACCCACACAGGAATCACATGCCCAATTACATGAGGGATGTGGCTGAATACATGACGTCAGAGCACAGACAGACAGACCCCTCAATAAACATGATGTAGCCAGACAAAAGCTGGTTGGCAGAACTCACATTAGGTTGACATAGCACTGGACTAGTCAGTCCACATAAAGCTTGACAAACAGGAACATCTGCAGGGACTTGAGTCTTAGGAGGCAACTTGGTTTGAAGACTGAGATTCCTGGTCACCTCACACACACCATGGGCTCTGGATATGTCACAGATGAACACACAGCCATGAGGGGATTTCCATACAGTGGAAGGTCACCTGTGGCAAGCTTGACCTTGGCAGGGGGCTACCATGTCAGAAGGAGACACAGACATGGCTCAGACACTTCAAATTCACATCATACTTAGTACCATCATCCTGTGTACATGGGTGTGTCCAAAGTCACCATAACGTAGTCAATCTCCATGTGTACCTAGATGTACTTAGGAGACAGGTTACTTGCTGTACATCACAACCTATACTGCATGCACATCCTAGACGGTTGCACTTAGAAAGATAATGTCTACAAATGGCAGCACGACCTATGTGCAAAAGTGTCAGAGAAACATGGAAGCGTAGCAAAATCAGGTCACCCTCATGGCCCAAAATGATGTGGAGGATGACACCCTGCAAATGTAGCCAATGATGACTTGGATACATACTGTGATAGGTCACACACTCCATGGACCACATGCAGTCCATCACATTAGAGCATCATTGTATGCCTACGTCGAGAATTGCACATGTAGAACAGTTACTTATGACCAAGTTGTGGGACACAGGAAGCAACAGTGTAAACAATGAAACATGCTTTAATAAGCATCTTGAAGAAAATCAAACTGTTGTTTGTCCAACAAAAGGCCAATGGCCAGTCCATAGCATATAGTCCAGGAGGGGTCAGGGCTAATCCCCATCCATAACTTGCCTGCACTGCAATTGCAAGGGTACACCTCCCCTGGGAGGGGCATCAATTTGGGCATGGCAGTCACCGCAGGGACAGGCCTAGGGTGGACTGTGTTGGGTTTCCGGAGGGCTGGGATCCAGTGGTGTGTGGGTGTCTACTGCAGTGGACTGGCCAGATTGGGGGGGGGGGTCCACTGCAGTTGCCTGGCCAGATTGGGGGGTGTCCACTACAGTGGCCTGGCCAGATTTGGGAGGCGATCCACTGCAGTGGCCTGGCCAGATTGGGGGGGTCCACTGCAGTGGCAGGAACAGAATGAGGTGGTGGGGCTGTTTGAGGGGGAGAGCCTCTGGGAGGGGGGAGGGCTTGACCTTTTTGGGGATGGTGTAAAGGCACAGAGGGAAAACAGGGATGGGGTCGGAGGTGTGAGCTTTGGGAGGGGTGGCCTGGGACTGGGAGGACCTGGATTTTCCAGGGGAAGTGTGGGTTGGTGGTGGGGTTTTTGATTTTGGTGACCGTGAGGATCTTCGGGGGCGGGCTCTGGGCTCTTCCTCTTAGGGGGGGCAGGTTTTGAGCTCAGGGCTGGGGTGGGTGTTCGCCTCTTCATCTTGGGTGGGGTGACAGATGGGTCACTGGCGAAGAGGTCAAACTCAGAGAGGAAGAGTTGCTGGGAAGAGGGTTTAGCAGGAGAGTCAAGGGTAGGGGTTGTGGAGCAGAGGGAGTTGAGGTATGCAAAGTACCTGTGGATGCATGTTTGTCTCGTTTGGGCCTCTCCCTTGTGGGTGTGCTGTCAGTCCCCTGAGTGTGCGTGCGTGTGTATTCAGACTTGTGTTTGTGGGTTTGTGTCCTGGATGTGGATGTTGCTGTGTATGCAGGTGCCTGTTGGAGTGTGCTTGGGTCAGGTAGGGTAGTTGGGACTGTGGAGGGGGCAGAGGAAGGAGGGGGAGGGACTGTTGGAGGAGGGACACTGCTGCCATCAGTGAGGAGGCCAGGGCCTGATTAGATCTATGTAGGGCAGACATGTCCGAGTGAATGCCCTCCAGGAATGCAACCATCTGATTGAAATGGGTGGTATGCACCTGGAGGGCATTCAACACTGCTGTCTGACCCACAGAGATCTGCTTCAGCAGATCCATGGCCTCTGCACTGAGGGCAGCAGGGGAGACAGAGGCAGGGGGTGCGGTGCCTGGCCCGAAGGAGATATGCTCCCTAACATGGGAGTGGCAACGGACAGGGAAAATGGGAGCAGCTGGGATGGTGGAGATGGTGGTGGTGGTAGTGGTGGTGGTGGTCTGCGATGTTGTTGGAGCCAATCTTGGCTCACCCACCACCACAAGGGAGTCCTCACTGGAGCTGGTGTGCTCTTCTGATGTTGTGGTGGTCTCTGACCTGCCCTCAGTGAGGCTCCACTCACCCTCCATGCCACTGGGTCCCTTCTCCTCCTCCTCTGCACTGGACCCTGTCAGGTGAGCTGCTACCCCTTTGTCTGTGGAATTGCCTTCTCCGGTAGCCGGTGCTGATGCTGTGAACAAGGATGACAAAGAGATTCACATTAGTCATCTGCTTAGACTTGACACATGGCTATCATCACAACACATCACAGAGCAAGCATATACATCATTTGACAGCAGGTACATCAAATGTACACATATGTGTACATGGAACTTGCCAGTTTGCCAGTTAACCATTGTTTCCAGACACATGATGCCATGTGCAACATTGGTTAGATCAATGTCAAATTACACTACCACCATGTCAACTACTACACTACGTTACAGGTGGCCTGATCTGTAATGCTCCTGACGGTCTTGTGTCTTGACATACCTGTCTCATCTCCTGCAAGGGAGTCTTGAAGTGACACTGCAAATGGGATGCACATGTGTCAATTGTGACATGGTAACCACCCTGCAGTACCCAGTCATAATGATGTGCACCTATGTTTCTGACGTAACCGGTCAAATGGTCAGTCTGCAATACAGCAAACTTCCATAGTCCTAACATAACTAATTTCACACAGTTAACAGTGATTGTCTGCATGTGTCCAGTGTCTTAGATCCACTGCTGTCAGCTCACTAATCTTAATGTTTCTTTGGGACACCAAGTTCGCAGCCAGGGTGAGAGTTGAATGGCCCACTGTCTTGTCTCAGCTATGGAGGGGGTTGGGGAGATTAGTCTGGAGATCAGGCACATTGTATACAGCTCACCATTTACAAATGTGAACAATGTTCAACACACTTCCAAGTCCAAACACTGCATCCTCACAATGCTTACTGTGGCACACAATGCCACTGGCCTGTCTGGCTGCACCGTCTGTATGGACTCTTGGCACAGGATCTGTACATCTTATGGTTCCAGTCAGCACCATGCCCCAATCCTGTCTATGTTGCTTATGTCCACATCTGTAGGTGCCAAGTCTGCAGGTCCCTTACGTGGTAGACACAAAGGGCACAATTCACAAAAGTAATGTGAGACCAAATCTTGACTTTACGACTTTTGGTATTCAGAAATGGCATTTAGGAGTAGCAAAGTTTGGAATCCTAACTTTAATACTCCTGAATGCCATTTCTGAATACCACAAGTGGTAAAGTTAGGATTTGGTATCAGATTTTCTATAGTGAAATGGGCACAAATTGTACACTTTGACAAGCTGCCAATGCTCTAGTTACCCCTCGGAGTATGTGAGCTAACCGGTGAGTGTAGATGCACAGTTCACATCTCTCAGGCTGTTAGTAATGCAGCGTGCACATGGATGACCAAGCCACAAGTATGCATAGCTAAGGGATGATACACACATGTCAACTGTTGTGATTGTGAGACAACAGACATACATTTGATGTGTAGGCAGGTTTCCAACAGTGACTACCTGTGTCTTTCAAAGATTGGCACGTGTAGTCACTGTCACAGAGTCTGACACATGGATGTGCTCATGTGAATGGGGAAAGTGGTATCTCACACACAGACATGTGATAGGCCAGTGTCTCAGATGGCCTGGGTTGGCATACCTGTCCTTGGCCTATGGGATACATCTGATTACACTGAGCACTACGGCTGGGGAAAAAGATTTTGCACAATGATCTATATGACTTGACAGAGGCGTACACATTGGTATCACCTGCTGGCCAGATATGTAGCATTGTATACGCACACCTGTGTGCTCCAATTGCAACTTAACGCACATATATGTTTGTAACACACTGAGTATAGCTCATACATCACTCACTGTGCTGACATATGTCAGCGAATAGCATCCCTCATGATGTTAATGTTCATGCACGTCGTATATTGTGCTGATCACATGAACATGGGACTACAGACACTAACCAGGACATGTCACCCACATGTCACAGATGGAAAGGGGCATAACTAGGTATTAAATGATCAGGAGGCTTACGTGAGAAGTTGGCCTGGTATATGCTGTCCACTAATTATAGTGGGCACCTTGCACCAGTCCAAACAACCCATTATTGGAGATAGGTTAAAGACAACCTTATTGAAAGCTATCCTAGTGGTAGCTATGGAGAGCAGCCTTCAGGCTAAGTCTTGAAGGAATGTAAAGCAGCTTGTTTTACCAGTCTATAATCTCTTGAGTGACCAAATGAAAGAGCACCACACCAGGTATATATTCAAAATATATGTATTTATTACTAAACACACCCCTCTAGTCTCTTTATGAGGCTAGAGTTCGAAAGTACATAAGTTATAAGTTATTAATTCACAGTAATAGCACAAATACACGTTTGGGCCCTAGGGGCGTACCAAACCATATACCAATAAAGTGGTATGCGAACCACGACTGAACTAGACACTAGGCCTAGAGCCTCTAGAAGTGCTTGGACCACAAGGAACCACCCAAGGTAGTGACACAGGGGACCCACGGGAGACGCGTGCAGTGTAAATACACAACCGCGATATGCCGTTAACTTCTATGGAGAAAGTCGGGATCGGGAAAATAGAGAAAAGGGACACTTAAAAGAGGACTAGGACAAAACCCTTTGAGATCTAGGACTTTGAAGAGTCTCTACCCACGGGAGCACCGGAGTACTCGTGTTACCTCACCCAGGAAGCCGGGTGCATAGGTGCCTTTCGGGGTCGGGTTTCGTCATCGATTCGAATGGCGATCTGCTGCAAAGTGCTGCTGGCGGCCAAGAGAAAAGTGTCCGGGTGGATCCAAGAGTGGATCGGAGTTCTGAAGAACCTGAAAGCAGAGGGGACAGAGTCTGGGTCACTAGCCAGTGACCAGGAAGGCGATGGACAGATGCCCACCGATGTCGAGTGCTTCAGGTGCGTTGATGGTTGTCTTGACTCTTCAGCCACGACGTCCAGGAGGCGTTGTCGGTGACCAGAAGCAGGAGTCGGGCTGGTACACGATGTCTGTCGAGTGCTGAGGTGTCGGCGACCGGATTGGACCCAACAAGCCTTGGAAACGGCAAGTCTTGGTGAAGATGTAGATCGTCGATGGTGCAGACCAGCAAGGTCTGTGGAACTCACCCAGCGAGGGTAAGTGAGGGCAGGCCTGGAGCAACCAGGATGCCAAGTAAGAAAAGGATTGGCCTTCGTTAAGGGCTACTAGCCAACGGGCTAGCGACCGCGAAGGAGCCTCATGATGCCGCACGTGGAGCTGGCTTACAGGACACTCGTGGAGTGGGGGCCAGTGATCTTCGGTGCAGGTGGTGCTGGAGGCTAGGGCTACTCGGAGCCCAAAGCACGACTTCTTGGGAGACCCAGAAGATGATGCACTTGCAAATGTGCTCGGTGTCCAGGGGTCACAGTCTCAAGTCACCCACGATAGCCACAGGCCTCAGCTTTGCTGGGGACTCAGGGTAGCCTCGGGGAAGTCTGAGAATCCACCTCTGGTGATGCGATGACTTCGGCGTCCGACAGGAGCTTCAGAAATGCGAACCGGACAGATGCTTCTTTGGTGCCTGCCAAGCAGGGGAGTCACTCCTTGACCCCAAGGGAGATTCTTCAGTCCTCTAATCTTGTCGTAGAGCGTCGAAGGTCCAGGATTCAGTTTCAGAGTTTCGTCCAGGTATAATCTAAAGTCCTAAGGACTGGGTTCCTACCTTTATTCTAAAAATAGGGGTTGGACTACTCTGTGGCCCCACCTATGGGTGGGTCAGGGCAGAGGGGTGGCTACACCCCTTTCCTTTGTCCAGTTCGCGCCAAAGCAGGGGCTGCAAGCCCCTGATCCGGTTTGAACTGGGGTATACACAGGGACACCAAATGTGCCCCCAGTGCAGGACTTCAAAGCACCCGAAAGTGCTCCCGCCCAGCCCCAATACACATTATCCTGTCTGGGGAGGTGGTCACACCTCCCTGGGACAGGAAACCTATTGTCCAGGCCTCCCCTGCCGGAGTTTCGTCCAGCAGCAGGAGGCCAGACTCGTGTCTGTGGCAGCAGCATCCATTTTGTGATGCCAGGGCTCTGGAAAGAAGTTACCGGACTAGTCAGAGTTAACATGTCTTTCCCTCTAGAAGGGTGGAATGCTACCCCCGCCACCAGGATTGGCGGGGGGTAGTATTCCAAGATGTTTGACACCAAACACGACATGTTTAGGTGCAGCCATTCCAAAGTTAGCATTTTACCGCGAGGATATAATGCGCTTAAGAGTATATGGTCAGGCTGCACTACAAACAGCATCAGAGATGGTCTCCGAACGCTGCAGAGGGGCCCTGCTCATGCAGGGGCACCCTCTCACATAGGAACCACGCACTCTGCCTTTAGGATTGTTAAGGCCTGCCTTAGGAGTGACTTATAGGTTTATATGTGTGTATGTATTTCGTGATATAGGTAACCTATATCACAGTAAGAGGTGCATGCACCACCTTACCCAGGCTGCAGTAGCAGACCTGTGGTGTCAGTTTGGATGGCCTTCCAGGGGTGGCATAATACATGCTGCAGCCCCTGGCAGGCCTCTGAGGTACCTATGCCCTTGGTACATAGTATACCATATACTAGGGACTTATAAGGGCACTCCAGATCCCAATCAGTGATGTGCCTAAGGCACATGGAAACCATTTTAGAGAGGAAGCAGCTAGGCTGGGGTTCTGATTAGCAGGGCCCCAGCCAGACTAATGTCGAAAAACAGTGAAGCATCAGCAAAAAGTGGGGGTACCCATGTGAAGCAGATCCTACTCTCCTACAGCTTAGTCAGCTTTTGAGATAGAACTGTTGGTTTGGCTGACTGACGACCTGTGAGAGGGGCAGCAGGCTGAGAGAGTGCAACATGCATGTTGGACATAGGTGTGTGACATGGCACATACTCACCCCCTCCTTGCTGCTGTCTGGCCTTCGACTCCACATCCAGGTCAGGGAAGACCACCGCCAGGATCCTTAGCATGTGGGGGGTCAGGGTCCGGCGTCCGTCCCTCTTGTGTGGAGGTGACAGGCCCAGCTTCACCCTTGCAATCCTCCAGACCCAGCCACGGAGGTCCAGCCACCTCTTCTGGCAGTGGCGGACACGGCGTCAGAAGACCCCCACGGATCGGACTGCCCAGACAATGGTCTGCCATAGCTCAGCCTTCTGATGGGAGTTGACCTGTAAGGATGACATTGTGACAGACCATTAGTCCACATGGTACTTGTGTCAGAGTCACACACTTGTCCACATTGATCATGGTTAGAATAGCAACAATGTCTAAGGGCTAGGCAAGTGGCATCATGGGCAGTTGACCAGTGTGCAATTATCACTCCAAACCATTAGAACAGTGCTGAGAAGTCAGCCCCAGTACACACACTTCTACAGCAGAGTACCTGCCCAGAACACAAATGTACACAATGCAAAACTCACAGGAACTCAGTTTGTCTGCTTGCCCTTGGGAATTCCAATGCTAGTGGTGCATGGTATGACACATGGCCAAAGTAAAGGCAGTGGAATCAACACTCACCTGCTCCTCTGGTTTGCCATACAGCTGGCTGTACACTGGAAGGAGGCTGTCCAGCAGGGCCTGGTTCTCTTCCTCAGTAAAGGCAGGGGCCCTCTCCACTGTACTCGCCATGGTAGCTCCCAGAGGATGTGGAGACAGCAGCTGTGAGATGTGGAGGTGCAGCAAAGATGCAGGTAGTGCAGACAAGTGAGGACTGTAGGGAACACACAGACTTATATGTGTGCAGCAGAGGCGGTCTTAGTTCCATGCGTCCAAGCAATAGGTCCGAGTCCGTCGCATTATCCAAATCGGCCCAATCCATTACATTGCTAGCATCCGGCACGCCTACTGCGACGTTCAAAGTATCCAAACCTGTCCGCTATTGACTTAGATACATTGATGATGGAAGGTATCCGAATCGTATTGCACGCGAGTCGAGCACGAAAAGAAACGCGCGTCTGTCACCATGACGACCAACAGCCAATGGATGCGTCCAAATCGTTTCGGATGCGCCTAACGTGTCTGTTGAAAACTCAGCCGCGCCGTTCACCATGACGACCAACAGCCAATGGTTGCGTACGCATAGATTCGGATGCAGCTAACGCATTCGTTGAAAACACACCCGCGCCATTCACCATGACGACCAACAGCCAATGGATGCGTCCGCATTGTTTCGGATGCGGCTAACGCGTCCTTTCAATACTCACCTGCGTCGTTCACCATAACAAACAACAGCCAAAAGATGCGAGCGAAACAGTTCCCATGCGGCCACCGCGTCCTTCCACTAATCGGTCAGCAAGGCAGGCAGTGGTGTAAATCTTCATGTTCTGGTGCATTACATGTGTGGGGGCAGTGATAAATATGACATTTTGAACATAGGACTTGATAACTCACACTCACATGATGAGCCAAGCTTGAGGGTCACACAACACACTGTTTGTGAGGTTCATTACAACATTGAGGGTACACTTCACAGGACACCCTCCGAGGCTTGGGCGCAGACCCATGGGATCATTGTTGAAGACATGTTGTGGCCACACATGTTCACTGCTATGGTGGACTGTGTGGCCCAATGTGCATTGTGTGAAATTCATGTCTGTAACTCGACTGTGTCTGAGTTCTGTACTACGCAGTCACTTTGTAATGTGTGGACTGTGATGTTTGGCTGCCACATCAGCTTGGGTCTGTCATGTGAGTTGCTGTTGTGTCTTTGTGTCCCAGGCATATGTGGCTGCTTGCCAAATACATGCCGGCCTCACATTGTTAATGTCATGTGTATGTGATCGTACATGTTTGTCAGACATGACATCATGACAGTATCCACCCTGTGACAGTGGTGGGCAGGGTTTGCATGGTAACCTGCTGTCTGCATCCAGTGTCCCACATATCAGGCATTACATGATCCTGTTGTGTGTACCTTTAAAACATGTGATAGTTTGCACATAACTATTTCTTGGTTTATTATTTTAGAGGTTGTGGTGTATGTGATGGTTGGTCACATATACAGTGACAGACACCAGTGACTGTTTACAGTACAGCACTTTAATTGCTGGCTAACCATACCTTGATGACATGTCTGGAAAGGGTCGCATTCTGTGCTTTGTAACTATGCTCAACCTTAGTCCTGTTACTTCATTGTTTATAGATTTCATGGTCTGTGTGTGTCATTGCATGTATCTTTGTACATTGTTAATTGACCTCCACTGTGTTTGCACTTGTAAGATAGGTATCACAGGAAACCGTCAGTCCACAGGCCCTTCCCCGACCTCCAGACCATGGAAGAACGGGATAGCATCAGACGATACCGCTTCACCAGGCAACTCATTGTGGATTTGTCTGACCAGTTGGCCCCACATTTGCAGCCTGGACGGCCATATCCCACTGCACTAACCCCCAAAGTGAAGGTAATGGCCGCGCTACATTTCTTTGCCACTGGGTCATTCCAGTATACTGTTAGAACTGCTGGGGGAATGTCACAGACGATGTTCACCCATGTGTTTCGGGATGTGTTGGCGGCATTGCTAAGTTTCCTGGACGTGTACATCAAGTTCCCGACACCTAGGCAGTTGACTGACATCAAGGGGGACTTCTACACATTGGGGCGTGTGCCACATGTCATTGGCTCTATAGGTGGAACACATGTGGGTTTGGTCCTACCACATGCCAATGAACAGACCTACAGGAATCGGAAGCACTACCACTCCATAAATGTCCAGGTGGTCTGTCTGGCAGGCATGCTGATCTCCCATGTCTGTGCACATTTCCCAGGATCAGCACATGATGCGTACATCATGAGGCATAGTGCCATCCCCCAGTTGATATCTCGGCTGCAACCTGAGCGTGCCTGGCTTGTTGGTAGGTCATGTTGTATGTCAATGTTGTGTGTTGCTTGTATGTGAGATAGTACTCTATTTTCAGACAACTGAAGTCTTTTCTGTGTTCAATACGGGAGACTCTGGATACCCCAACCTGCCGTGGTTGCTGACACCACTCCGGAACCCTGTTACCCCTGCTGAGGTTCGTTTCAATGAGGCACATGGGAGGACCAGGAGAGTGGTTGAGCACACATTTGGACTGCTGAAGACCCGATTCCGCTGCCTGGACCGTACAGGAGGAGCCCTCCAATATGCACCATTAAAGGTGTGTCGTATCGTCACTGCATGTTGCATGCTCCACAACTTGGCTGTGAGGAATGCGCTACCGCTCATACAGGATAACGGAGACCAGCAGCCGCCAGCAAGGGAGGATCCAGGACTGGGACATGTTGCCAGTGAGGATGAGGAGGAGGAGGCGGATTCCCGGAGGCAGCTCATCAACAACTTCTTCACATGAGTGTAAGTTTGAAATGAGAGGAGGTGACAAAGCACTTTGGTTGCATTCAGTGTGTCTGGTTTACAATATGTTTTTATGCATGTGAGTGTATGCTACTCAACATGTTCATCTGATTTGTTTTGGGTCTAGTAATGAGTTAGGTTCACAGGTACAGTGCTAACATGAATCCTAGCTAGTGTTCACAGTGAAAATTATTTGTGGAGCTGATTAGTCTCTTGAAGGTGTTTGCAACTGATTGATGAGTTCCTGATTGTTCTATGTCGCTCCTTCCCAGGGTCCTTTTGATGTCATCTGGAGACTTGTGACCTCCCAGACCCATGATGCAGTGACACATTGCAAGATTGAAACAGATCCCGAATCCGTGCCACACACTCACTTAAGACCTAATGCTACATTTTTGTTCATTTATGTTTTTTGTCACAGTGTGATGTGATCTCATTTTGTGTGAGGGCACCAGGTTGCGCCTTTAGAATAAACTGTGCTCCACATTGAGGCATGCCTTGTCTGTTGTCACGCAGCCAACTTTGAATTTTGTGCTTTACATGTGCCATGATGATCTGTGTATCTGACCCTGGTTGTTGTTAGTGGTTTACATTTGTGATATTGTTCCCAACAGTATGGTCAAATACATTCTCTTCCTTGTACAATGGTCTGTGTGATGAACTGGTTGAGTGTACCTGTCATGCTGTGTCAGGTTACATTTACTCCCAAGCCAGTAGGTGAACTAGTTACTTATTCACAGACAATGTCATTGACGCACCAACAAATTTGTATTTGTGCCTAATTTCTATCGGTACATTTGTGTTTCAGTCACGACATAAGCAAGTATTCTGTGCAAAGAGATTTATTTCAGTGCATGAGGTGATGAACACACAATGGGATAGTGCAGTGCAAAACATGATGGACGGAGTGAAGAGAGGAGTTGGTAGTGATTGTAGAATGGAATTCTCAGAGGCAAGTCCACAGTCATTTGGGTTCTAGGTCCACCTTAGACCTTCCATCCCATGTGGGAGAGTTCAGTGACAGTCAACAAGGTGAACGCTTAGCACACAACGGAAGTCATCAGGAGCAGGTGTTCACTTCCTGGGGTTGATGCGTACCTTCAGTCTCTCACTACTACTTCCACAGATGACCCCTCCGACACTTGGAGGGGGGACCCTCAGGTGCAGACCGCAGCGGTGCAGGGGTCTCTCCGCCAGAGTCCACATCACTCCCTGTGGCAGGTGCGGATGTTGATGCATCAGATGTTGTAGGCACACAGGGAGGTGTGGACATGGTGTTGGCAATCTGGCGGAGGCAGGTAAGGATGTCCCTGTGCACCGCTGTCAGGTTGTCAATATTGCCCATGTACGACTCCATACGGGCGTAATGGTCAGCCTGCTGCTGTTGCATGTTCCTGAGGATCCCTACTACCTGGCCAAAGTCTCCAGTGCAGCCCTCATAGGCATGGAGTATCTGTGTGAGCTGGGAGTCAGCTTCCTCACCAGCACCAGCTGCAGTGTGGCACCTGTCCCCACGGCTCCTCCTGCCACCTCTACCCACCCGAGCAAGACCAGTTGTTGCTGGCACAGTCAGCACTGGGCCTCCTTCCTCGTTGACAGTGGTGTTGTTGTCTGCCAACTCCAGAGTACCCTGTGTTGCTGTGCTCCCGTCTGTTTGTCTTGGTGGCTCCATGGGGGTAGGGGTCATCTGGGTTGTCTGATGTGGCGGGAGTGGTCGCAGTGGAGGCTGATGGTCCAGCTGCTGGTGGTGCATGCTGACCAACACCAGGGGTGCCAGGTAGTTCGTCATCGTCCAAAGATGTGTGAGAGACCTCGAGGCCAGAGAGCTCAGGCTCAACCAGAGTTTGGGACTGGGTGTCCTGTTGGCCTCCTGAAGTGTTCCCAGCACTCCCTGTGGGTAGAAAAGAGAGACAATGTTTGTTGTGTTTTTCACAGCTCCTTGGATCATACACATTACATATGCTAAGGTACATTAGGGTCAGTGTATGTACATAGATTGTCCCCCTACAGCACTGATGCTGGCCTATGTTTTCTGAGGACATTGTACTTTGTACCAGATGGGGGTTGCTGTGCTTGTCTAGCCCTGTGCATACATGGGCATGTTGTTGTAACTTAACATTACATGTACATATACATTGACTGTTTAGTGACACCCTGTGCATGACACAGTTGTGTTAGTATTTCGCACATCTGTGCTTTGCCAATGACATATGTAGTTGTCCCCTTACATTGTGCTGCAAGGTTTGTGCATGTGTGCAGGGCTTTGTGCACGTCTATTTCTGTCCCATTGGTGTGGCTACCTACACACTCACAGGCTGCTATGTATGTGATGAGTTATTGAGAGTCTGTTTTGAGGGATTTGCTCCTAGTTCTCATCTTGTTGTGCACATTGGAATAGCTGTGGGTAGCACATTGTGTTACTGCTTAGCTTTTTGCCGAATCACATTATGTATATTGTCCTTGACCTCCATGGACAGATGAATTCAGCAAGTCTACTTTCTTGCTTTCTGTGGCTAGAAGCTTTGATGTACAGCGGTTTGTGTGCTTGTGTCCTGCTGCTGGTAATTGCACCTCTCCTCCCACCAGCACAGCTTACTTCTCATTGACAAGGGCTCACTGACAGTCAGGGTAGTATAGTGGTGAGGTGGCTGACACTGCTGCATGGAGTGGAACCAGAATGCAACTCCCACCAACGCCTAGTGCACATGCCACCATGCAACAGTGTCAGCCTTCTTGCTGGGGCACTTCCATTCAGAGTCAGATAGCCATTGATCCTGATGAACGTGTTGCTTTGGGTGTTGGTAGGGATTTGTGCTCCGACTCCAAGTCCCATCATGCCCTGTCCTCCATACACCTTCCCAGACAGCCCAAGAGGCACACCTGGGACTATGCATTCCCTGAGAGTGAATGGCATGAAGTACATGCAAGATGGCTGACTGGTGTGAGGAGAACGAGGCCTTGATGGGAGTAGTGGTCAATACAGACAGCAGGCACCAGTGTTGGACATCTTGAATGTAGACGTTCGGCATTGTCAGGACATCACTCTTCCTGATGACCTGGTTGGGCTGCCTGGGAGGAGGAGCATCTGCACTGCCTATATCTCCCAGCAGGCTCTGTCCTACACACACCTTCCCACCAACCTCAAACAGCACACCTGGGACCATGCTGTCCCTAATGGTGAGTGGACATGTGCTGTCAAGGTGGCTGACACTGGGGACTGGCCTTCTGGACCACAAGGCCCTGATGGGAGTTGTGGCCAAATAGCCAACAGTCATCAGTGTCAGACCTCTTGCAGGGACATCCCCACTCACTGTCAGGGAAGTTGAGTAACAGGTAGTCTTTTGGTGCTGGCTGGAAGGTGGGTTTGGGCACAGGCCTGATGGGAGTTGCAGTGACAGCAAATCCACCTCCTCCCACATTGCCCAAGAAGCCCACATGGAACCATGCTTTCCTGACAGTGAGTGGACAAACACTGTCAAGATGGCTGACACTGGAGAATGGTGTGGGGAGCTCAAGCCCTTGATGGGAGTTGTGGTCAATTCAGACAGCAGGCACCAGTGTCAGCCATCTTGTCAGTGTATTTCCAATCACTGTGAGTGAAGCACAGTTCCTTTTGGGCTTGTCGGTCTATTTGGTAGGAGGAGTATTTGCACTGACTCCAACTCCCATCATGCCCTGTCATCCACACACCTCCCCAGCCAACCCAAAGAACATACCTAGAACTATGCAGTCCATGAGATTGGGTGAAAATGTACTGGCAAGATGGCTGACCCTGTAGACTGGTGTGAGGAGCATGAGGCCTTGAGTTGTGGCCTGATCCTACATCAGTTCCAGTGTCAGCCATCTTGCCAGTACATTTCCATCCCCTCTCAGGGACTGCATAGTGCCAGGTGTGCTGTATGGGCTGGCTGGGGAGGTGTGTGGAGGCCAGGGCATGATGGGAGTTGAAGTCATAGCTAACACTCAGCTTCCAACATAGCCCAACAAGCCCACCATGAACTGTACTTTCCTCACAGTGAATGCAGTCACACAGGCAAGATGGCTGTTGTGAGAAGTTGGCCTGGTATATGCTGTCCACTAATTATAGTGGGCACCTTGCACCAGTCCAAACAACCCCTTATTGGAGATAGGTTAAAGACAACCTTTATTGAAAGCTATCCTAGTGGTAGCTATGGAGAGCAGCCTTCAGGCTAAGTCTTGAAGGAATGTAAAGCAGCTTGTTTTACCAGTCTATAATCTCTTGAGTGACCAAATGAAAGAGCACCACACCAGGTATATATTCAAAATATATGTATTTATTGCTAAACACACCCCTCTAGTCTCTTTATGAGGCTAGAGTTCAAGTACATAAGTTATAAGATATTAAATCACAGTAATAGCACAAATACACGTTTGGGCCCTAGGGGCGTACCAAACCATATACCAATAAAGTGGTATGCGAACCACGACTGAACTAGACACTAGGCCTAGAGCCTCTAGAAGTGCTTGGACCACAAGGAACCACCCAAGGTAGTGACACAGGGGACCCACGGGAGACGCGTGCAGTGTAAATACACAACCGCGATACGCCGTTAACTTCTATGGAGAAAGTCGGGATCGGGAAAATAGAGGAAAGGGACACTTAAAAGAGGACTAGGACAAAACCCTTTGAGATCTAGGACTTTGAAGAGTCTCTACCCACGGGAGCACCGGAGTACTCGTGTTACCTCACCCAGGGAAGCCGGGTGCATAGGTGCCTTTCGGGGTCGGGTTTCGTCGTCAATTCGAATGGCGATCTGCTGCAAAGTGCTGCTGGCGGCCAAGAGAAAAGTGTCCGGGTGGATCCAAGAGTGGATCGGAGTTCTGGTGAACCTGAAAGCAGAGGGGACAGAGTCTGGGTCACTAGCCAGTGACCAGGAAGGCGATGGACAGATGCCCACCGATGTTGAGTGCTTCAGGTGCGTTGATGGTTGTCTTGACTCTTCAGCCACGAGGTCCGGGAGGCGTTGTCGGCGACCAGGAGCAGGATTCGGGATGGTACACGATGTCTGTCGAGTGCTGAGGTGTCGGCGACCGGATTGGACCCAACAAGCCTTGGCAACGGCAAGTCTCGGTTAAGATGTAGATCGTCGATGGTGCAGACCAGCAAGGTCTGTGGAACTCACCCAGCGAGGGTAAGTGAGGGCAGGCCTGGTGCAACCAGGATGCCAAGTAAGGAAAAGATTGGCCTTCGTTAAGGGCTACTAGCCAACGGGCTAGCGACCGCGAAGGAGCCTCATGATGCCGCACGTGGAGCTGGCTTACAGGACACTCGAGGAGTGGGGGCCAGTGATCTTCCGTGCAGGTGGTGCTGGAGGCTAGGGCTACTCGGAGCCCAAAGCACGACTTCTTGGGAGACCCAGAAGATGATGCACTTGCAAATGTGCTCGGTGTCCAGGGGTCACGGTCTCAAGTCACCCACGATAGCCACGGGCCTCAGCTTTGCTGGGGACTCAGGGTAGCCTCGGGGAAGTCTGAGAATCCACCTCTGGTGATGCGATGACTTCGGCGTCCGACGGGAGCTTCAGAAATGCGAACCAGACAGATGCTTCTTTGGTGCCTGCCAAGTAGGGGAGTCACTCCTTGACCCCAAGGGAGATTCTTCAGTCCTCTAATCTTGTCGTAGAGCGTCGAAGGTCCAGGATTCAGTTTCAGAGTTTCGTCCAGGTATAATCTAAAGTCCTAAGGACTGGGTTCCTACCTTTATTCTAAAAATAGGGGTTGGACTACTCTGTGGCCCCACCTATGGGTGGGTCAGGGCAGAGGGGTGGCTACACCCCTTTCCCTTTGTCCAGTTCGCACCAAAGCAGGGGCTGCAAGCCCCTGATCCGGTTTGAACTGGGGTATGCACAGGGACACCAAATGTGCCCCCAGTGCAGGACTTCAAAGCACCCGAAAGTGCTCCCGCCCAGCCCCAATACACATTATCCTATCTGGGAGGTGGTCACACCTCCCTGGGACAGGAAACCTATTGTCCAGGCCTCCCCTGCCGGAGTTTCGTCCAGCAGCAGGAGGCCAGACTTGTGTCTGTGGCAGCAGCATCCATTTTGTGATGCCAGGGCTCTGGAAAGAAGTTACCGGACTCGTCAGAGTTAACATGTCTTTCCCTCTAGAAGGGTGGAATGCTACCCCCGCCGCCAGGATTGGCGGGGGGGTAGTATTCCAAGATGTTTGACACCAAACACGACATGTTTAGGTGCAGCCATTGCAAAGTTAGCATTTTACCGCGAGGATATAATGCGCTTAAGAGTATATGGTCAGGCTGCACTACAAACAGCATCAGAGATGGTCTCCGAACGCTGCAGAGGGGCCCTGCTCAGGCAGGGGCACCCTCTCACATAGGAACCATGCACTCTGCCTTTAGGATTGATAAGGCCTGCCTTAGGAGTGACATATAGGTTTATATGTGTGTATGTATTTCGTGATATAGGTAACCTATATCACAGTAAGGGGTGCATGCACCACCTTACCCAGGCTGCAGTAGTAGACCTGTGGTGTCAGTTTGGATGGCCTTCCAGGGGTGGCATAATACATGCTGCAGCCCCTGGCAGGCCTCTGAGGTACCTATGCCCTTGGTACATAGTATACCATATACTAGGGACTTATAAGGGCACTCCAGATCCCAATCAGTGAAGTGCCTAAGGCACATGGAAACCATTTTAGAGAGGAAGCAGCTAGGCTGGGGTTCTGATTAGCAGGGCCCCAGCCAGACTAATGTCGAAAAACAGTGAAGCATCAGCAAAAAGTGGGGGTACCCATGTGAAGCAGATCCTACTCTCCTACACAACCCCCCCAAACGTAGGGACATTAAACTAACCTTGCCCAGTTAAGTCTTCATGGTCTAAGTGGAAATACCTAGAGAGTCCATCTGCATTCGCATGGTTACTCCCAGGCCTATGTTCCACTGTAAAGTCCATCCCCTGTAGGGAAATGGACCACCTAAGCAGTTTGGGGTTTTCACCCTTCATTTGTTTTAGCCATAAGAGGGGCTTATGGTCTGTCTGAACCAGGAAGTGTGTACCAAACAAGTATGGCCTCAACTTCTTCAGAGCCCAGACCACAGCAAAGGCCTCCCTCTCTATGGCTGACCAACGTTTCTCTCTAGGGGTCAGCCTTCTGCTAATAAAAGCTACTGGCTGATCCTGACCTTCTTCATTCAATTGTGACAGTACAGCCCCTACCCCCAATTCAGATGCATCAGTTTGAACAATGAACTTCTTGGAGTAATCAGGACTCTGCAGAATTGGAGCAGTGCACATGGCCTGCTTGAGGTCATCAAATGCCTTTTGACAGCTAACTGTCCACTGAAACTTTTTGGGCATTTTCTTAGAAGTTAAGTCATTCAAGGGTGTCACTATTGATCCATACCCCTTGACAAATCTCCTATAGTACCCAGTCAGGCCTAAGAAGGCTCTCACCTGAGTCTGGGTAGTGGGAGCAGTCCAGTCCATGATGGTCTGGATCTTGCTCTGCAAAGGTTGAACCTGGCCTCCACCCACAAGGTGGCCCAGGTACACAACCTGACTCTGCCCTATCTGGCACTTAGTGGCCTTGATAGTCAGGCCTGCCTTTTGCAGGGCCTGTAAAACATTCCTGAGGTGGACCAGGTGATCCTCCCAGGTGGATCTAAAGACAGTAATATCATCTAGATAAGCTGCACTATAGGCTTCCAGTCCTGTGAGAACTGTATTCACCAACCTCTGGAAAGTGGCTGGTGCATTCTTCAGACCAAAGGGCATTACCACAAATTGATAATGCCCACTAGGGGTTGAGAATGCTGTCTTGGGCTTTGCAGTGTCAGCTAGTCTGATCTGCCAGTAGCCAGCTGTTAGGTCAAATGTGCTGAGATATTTGGCAGAGGCCAAAGTATCTATGAGCTCATCTGCCCTGGGTATTGGATGGGCATCAGTCCTAGTGACTGCATTGAGACCCCTGTAGTCTACACAAAACCTCATCTCTCTTTTTCCACCACTGGTGTGAGGTTTCGGTACTAGGACTACTGGACTAGCCCAAGGGCTATCTGAGGGTTCAATTACTCCCAATTCCAACATTTTCTGGACTTCAGTCCTGATACAGTCCCTGACATGGTCAGGTTGCCTATAAATCTTGTTTTTAATAGGCAGACTGTCCCCAGTGTCCACTTCATGAGTGCACCAGGTGGTCTGACTGGGTGTCAGTGAAAACATATGTCGAAACTGATTGAGGACTTGCCTGCAATCAGTTTGTTGCTGGGTAGTGAGGCTGCCTGCCAAGGCTGCACCATCAACTGACCCATCGTCAGGGTTCTGTGAGAGCAGGTCAGGGAGTGGGTCACTCTCTTCCTCCTGCCCTTCATCAGTAGCCATGAGCAAGCCCATGTCTGCCCTGTCCACATATGGTTTTAACCTGTTGACATGGAGAACCCTGTGGGGACTCCTGGGTGTTCCTAGGTCCACTAAATAAGTGACCTCACCCTTCTGCTCAACAATAGTGTGGGGTCCACTCCATTTATCTTGGAGAGCTGCTGGGGCCACTGGCTCCAACACCCACACCCTCTGTCCTGGCTGGTAAACAGTCAGAACAGCCTTTTGGTCATGCCAGGCCTTCTGAAGTTCCTGGCTAGCCTCAAGGTTTTTGGTTGCCTTTTTCATGTACTCAGCCATCCTGGAGCGGAGACCAAGTACATAGTCCACTATATCTTGCTTTGGGGGCTTGAGAGGTAACTCCCATCCTTCCTTCACCAAGCACAGTGGACCCCTCACAGGGTGGCCAAACAGAAGTTCAAAAGGGCTGTAACCAACCCCTTCTGAGGCACCTCCCTATATGCGAATAAAAGGCAGGGCAAGAGTATGTCCCATCTACGCCTAAGCTTTTCTGGGAGCCCTTTAATCATGCCCTTCAAGGTTTTGTTGAATCTCTCAACTAAACCATTGCATTGTGGGTGATAGGGTGTGGTGAACTTATAAGTCACTCCACACTCCTTCCACATTGCTTTCAAGTACCCAGACATGAAGTTAGCACCCCTGTCTGATACTACCTCCTTAGGAAAGCCCACTCTTGAGAAGATTCCCAGGAGGGCCCTTGCCACCACAGGTGCTGTAGTGGTCCTGAGGGGAATAGCTTCTGGGTACCTGGTGGCATGATCCACTACCACCAGGATAAACCTGTGCCCAGAGGCTGTTTGGGGATCCATGGGACCAACAATGTCAATCCCTACCCTTTCAAAGGGCACCCCCACCACAGGTAGTGGTATCAGGGGGCCTTTGTAGTGCCACCTGCTTTGCCACTGGCTTGGCAGGTTACACAGGAGCGACAAAACTCCTTACTGTCTTCAGACATGTGGGGCCAGTGAAAGTGAGGGACAATTCTGTCCCAAGTCTTGTTCTGGCCCAGGTGACCTGCTAAGGGAATATCATGGGCTAGGGTCAATAGGAAGCCCCTGAACTTCAAAGGTATTACCAACCTCCTGCTAGCACCAGGCTTGGGGTCTCTACTCTCTGAGTACAGGAGTCCATCATCCCAATACACTGTATGGGGACCACTAGCTTTCCCCGCAGCCTCAGCAGCAGCTTGCTGTCTGAGGGGTTCAAGGGAGGGGCAGCTCTGCTGCTCCTGGCTCAGATCTGCCCTAGAAGGTCCCCCTGTCCCCAAGAACTCAACCTGGTCAGGTTCAAGTTCCTCTGGGACAGTTCCTTCTTCAGGGCTGAGATCATCCCCCTCAAGGGACTGATCTTCCTCCTGAGCCAAGGGGAAGGCACTGCCTTAACCATACTACTCCTCCTCTTGGAAGGCACTTGGTCCATTCTTCCAGAATCCAAGGCCTGTTCAGTGCTAGACATTTTGGCTTGTGACCTGGTCACAGCAAACACATCTGCAGGGATCCCCAGCATTTCTGCATGGGTCCTGAGCTCCACTTCTGCCCAAGCAGAAGTCTCTAAGTCATTGCTAAGCAAGCATTCGACTGGTAGGTTTGCACTTACCACAACCTTCTTAAGGCCAGTTACCCCTCCCCAGGAGAAGTTAACAACTGCCAGAGTATGGTCTGTTCTGACATTGCTAGCATTGGTCACTTGGTACATTTCACCAAGCATAACTTGCCCAGGTAGCACAAGGTCTTGTGTCACCATTGTGACACTTGCCCCTGTGTCCCTAAATGCCAAAGCCTCACGTCCATTAATTAAAGGCTGTTGTCTGTACTTGCCCAGATTACTGGGACTCACAGTGGAGGTCACATCCATGCCTCCATCACAGACTAACACAGCCTGAGTCAGTTCTCTGACTAAGTCAGAGCCCAACTCAGTTCCCAGGGTGAACCCTACTAAACCCTTTGCTGGAGCACTTCCACCAACTGTACTAGGGGGAACAGGTGCCTTAGGGGCATTGGTGGGTGCTGGACTGGAGTCTTTGGACTTGGTGCAATCACTGGTCCAGTGGGACTTTTGCTTACAGACCTTGCACCATGGTTTTCTTTGGCCTTTACCTTTGGTAGACTGTGAATCCCCACCAGAAGAAGATTTTTGGGGGCCTGATGAAGACTTTTGATCTTTACCCTTCTCCCCACCCTTGTCAGAGTTCTTAGCATCTTGCTTCTTGGTTTCCCCACCTTGGTTCTGTACCTTCTGCTTCACCCTGGTTCTGACCCATTTGTCTGCCTTCTTTCCCAATTCTTGGGGAGAGGTCAGATCAGAGTCTACCAGGTATTGATGCAACAGCTGATTTTGACAGTTATTAAGAATCTGCTCCCTCATTATCAGATTGTACAATCCTGAGAAGTCACACACCTTACTGCCCATCAACCAGCCTTCCAGAGCCTTGGCAGAACAATCCACATAGTCTACCCAGTCTTGAGTCTGTGCTTTTTGGGTGTCTCTGAACTTCAACCTGTACTGTTCAGTGGTTAGGCCAAACCCATCAATAAGAGCACTCTTCAAGACCTTGTAATTATCAGCATCCTCCTCTCTAACAGTGAGGAGCTTATCTCTACCTTTGTCAGCAAAGGAGAGCCACAAGATTGCTGCCCACTGCTCCTGAGGGACCTTCTGTACTTTACAGGCCCTCTCTAAAGCAGTTATCCATTTGTGGATATCATCCCCACTCTGGTAGGGAGGGACAATCTTGCTCAGGTTCCTATGGTCATAGGACCTTTCCCTGTCTCTAGGGACATGGCTGCCACCATGGGACTCTAGTCCCAACTTTCTTCTCTCTCTAAGGAGATCTAGGGATTCCTTATCTAAAGCCAATTGCTTTTTTCTGATCTCCAGCTGAGTTTCCTCATACTGGACCAGTCGGTCTCTCCTCTCATGAGAGGATTCCCTCCTGTGAGAAGAGACAGAGCTCCCTATAGAGGTGCCAGAGTGGTTAGACTCCTGAGAAGGAGATCTAGACTTCCTGGGCACACTCTTAATCCTTCCTGGGGGGACAAAGAGGGCATCATCTTGATCATCCTCATCATCATCCACAGGAGGGATTGGGTTTTCCAGGTCAGGGTCATTGTCACCCTCCTGGCCAGTTTCAGAGGGGGGCTGGGGGTATTGGTACCCCTAGCGTCCTCCTCTTCTCCTGCCCCACCCTCAGCTCCTACCCCTTCAGTCCCTACAGGCTTACTAAGGTCATAAGCCACCAACAACTCCTTGAGGTGTTGGGTGGTGGGGCTTTGGCCTGTCCTTAATTTTCTCAAGTTACATAAAGCTCTCAATTCCAAGAATGGGAGTGTATCATACTTGGAGGGTGGAAGCTCAATGGCTTCCTGCAAGGATTCTTTGGATCCTGCCCTTAAAGACATTACTAGTGTGGTGTGGTGTATGCACTACCTACTCTAGTGTGGCCTACTAAACTCTCTTGAGTTGTAGAAAGGGTTGTGCTATCCCTTAACACACAACTCTAAGTTCAGTAGAACTTACTGTTATTCTAAGCTTAAATTATATGTACCTTAGGTACCTTTAGTGGTTTTCAGTTGATCAATTCAATTGAGATTATCTGGTAAAACAATAGCAAGCTGGAATCCCACACGCTGCACACCAATGTGAGAAGTTGGCCTGGCATATGCTGTCCACTAATTATAGTGGGCACCTTGCACCAGTCCAAACAACCCCTTATTGGAGATAGGTTAAAGACAACCTTTATTGAAAGCTATCCTAGTGGTAGCTATGGAGAGCAGCCTTCAGGCTAAGTCTTGAAGGAATGTAAAGCAGCTTGTTTTACCAGTCTATAATCTCTTGAGTGACCAAATGAAAGAGCACCACACCAGGTATATATTCAAAATATATGTATTTATTGCTAAACACACCCCTCTAGTCTCTTTATGAGGCTAGAGTTCGAAGTACATAAGTTATAAGATATTAAATCACAGTAATAGCACAAATACACGTTTGGGCCCTAGGGGCGTACCAAACCATATACCAATAAAGTGGTATGCGAACCACGACTGAACTAGACACTAGGCCTAGAGCCTCTAGAAGTGCTTGGACCACAAGGAACCACCCAAGGTAGTGACACAGGGGACCCACGGGAGACGCGTGCAGTGTAAATACACAACCGCGATACGCCGTTAACTTCTATGGAGAAAGTCGGGATCGGGAAAATAGAGGAAAGGGACACTTAAAAGAGGACTAGGACAAACCCTTTGAGATCTAGGACTTTGAAGAGTCTCTACCCACGGGAGCACCGGAGTACTCGTGTTACCTCACCCAGGGAAGCCGGGTGCATAGGTGCCTTTCGGGGTCGGGTTTCGTCGTCGATTCGAATGGCGATTTGCTGCAAAGTGCTGCTGGCGGCCAAGAGAAAAGTGTCCGGGTGGATCCAAGAGTGGATCGGAGTTCTGGTGAACCTGAAAGCAGAGGGGACAGAGTCTGGGTCACTAGCCAGTGACCAGGAAGGCGATGGACAGATGCCCACCGATGTCGAGTGCTTCAGGTGCGTTGACAGTCGTCTTGACTCTTCAGCCACGAGGTCCGGGAGGCAGTGTCGGTGACCAGAAGCAGGATTCGGGCTGGTACACGATGTCTGTCGAGTGCTGAGGTGTCGGCGACTGGATTGGACCCAACAAGCCTTGGCAACAGCAAGTCTCGGTTAAGATGTAGATCGTCGATGGTGCAGACCAGCAAGGTCTGTGGAACTCACCCAGCGAGGGTAAGTGAGGGCAGGCCTGGAGCAACCAGGATGCCAAGTAAGAAAAAGATTGGCCTTCGTTAAGGGCTACTAGCCAACAGGCTAGCGACCGCAAAGGAGCCTCGTGACGCCGCACGTGGAGCTGGCTTACAGGACACTCGAGGAGTGGGGGCCAGTGATCTTCAGTGCAGGTGGTGCTGGAGGTTAGGGCTACTCGGAGCCCAAAGCACGACTTCTTGGGAGACCCAGAAGATGATGCACTTGCAAATGTGCTCGGTGTCCAGGGACACGGTCTCAAGTCACCCACGATAGCCACGGGCCTCAGCTTTGCTGGGGACTCAGGGTAGCCTCGGGGAAGTCTGAGAATCCACCTCTAGTGATGCGATGACTTCGGCGTCCGACGGGAGCTTCAGAAATGCGAACCGGACAGATGCTTCTTTGGTGCCTGCCAAGCAGGGGAGTCACTCCTTGACCCCAAGGGAGATTCTTCAGTCCTCTAATCTTGTCGTAGAGCGTCGAAGGTCCAGGATTCAGTTTCAGAGTTTCGTCCAGGTATAATCTAAAGTCCTAAGGACTGGGTTCCTACCTTTATTCTAAAAATAGGGGTTGGACTACTCTGTGGCCCCACCTATGGGTGGGTCAGGGCAGAGGGGTGGCTACACCCCTTTCCTTTGTCCAGTTCGCGCCAAAGCAGGGGCTGCAAGCCCCTGATCCGGTTTGAACTGGGGTATGCACAGGGACACCAAATGTGCCCCCAGTGCAGGACTTCAAAGCACCCGAAAGTGCTCCCGCCCAGCCCCAATACACATTATCCTGTCTGGGGAGGTGGTCACACCTCCCTGGGACAGGAAACCTATTGTCCAGGCCTCCCCTGCCGGAGTTTCGTCCAGCAGCAGGAGGCCAGACTCGTGTCTGTGGCAGCAGCATCCATTTTGTGATGCCAGGGCTCTGGAAAGAAGTTACCGGACTCGTCAGAGTTAACATGTCTTTCCCTCTAGAAGGGTGGAATGCTACCCCCGCCGCCAGGATTGGCGGGGGGGTAGTATTCCAAGATGTTTGACACCAAACACGACATGTTTAGGTGCAGCCATTCCAAAGTTAGCATTTTACCGCGA
Source organism: Calotriton arnoldi (assembly GCA_963921515.1). Taxonomy (NCBI): domain Eukaryota; kingdom Metazoa; phylum Chordata; class Amphibia; order Caudata; family Salamandridae; genus Calotriton; species Calotriton arnoldi. The sequence continues at coordinate 69,203 of CAWUFW010006959.1, forward strand.
GGATATAATGCGCTTAAGAGTATATGGTCAGGCTGCACTACAAACAGCATCAGAGATGGTCTCCGAACACTGCAGAGGGGCCCTGCTCAGGCAGGGGCACCCTCTCACATAGGAACCATGCACTCTGCCTTTAGGATTGATAAGGCCTGCCTTAGGAGTGACTTATAGGTTTATATGTGTGTATGTATTTCGTGATATAGGTAACCTATATCACAGTAAGAGGTGCATGCACCACCTTACCCAGGCTGCAGTAGCAGACCTGTGGTGTCAGTTTGGATGGCCTTCCAGGGGTGGCATAATACATGCTGCTGCCCCTGGCAGGCCTCTGAGGTACCTATGCCCTTGGTACATAGTATACCATATACTAGGGACTTATAAGGGCACTCCAGATCCCAATCAGTGATGTGCCTAAGGCACATGGAAACCATTTTAGAGAGGAAGCAGCTAGGCTGGGGTTCTGATTAGCAGGGCCCCAGCCAGACTAATGTCGAAAAACAGTGAAGCATCAGCAAAAAGTTGGGGTACCCATGTGAAGCAGATCCTACTCTCCTACAGCTGTCACTGTGAACTGGTTTGATGAGGATAATGGGTGCTTGATGTAAGTTTGTGTCCCAGCAGATACTAGCCCTCTGTGTCACACATTTTGTCCGCACACTTTCACTCCATCCCAGGTAAGCTGAGTCACAGGAAGGGTGTTTGGGATGGCAGGTAAGGTAGGTGTGGGCACAGGCGTCATTGGAGTTGTAGTCACACCGTACACTCCTCCTCACACACCTCCCAAATTGCTCATCTGGTCCTATGGCTGCATCCCAGTGTGGGGAAGTGTACTTATGAGCTGACTATCACTGTTACACAGCGTTGATCTTGAAGCCCAGTACAGCGATGGCCATGTGACCCCCACACCAATCCCCAGTGTCAGCCATGTTGCCAGTACTTTTCCACTCACAGTGAGTACTGCAAATTTCCATGTGGACTTGTTGTGCTATGTGGGAGGAGGAGTGTTAGGTGTGAGTTCAACTCCCATCATGCACTGTCCTCCACACACCTTCCCGGCCAGCCCAAGGAGCACACCTGGGACTATGCATTCCCTGGTAGTGAGTGGAAATGAACTGGAAAGATGGCTGACCCAGGGTCATGCTGTTTGTAGCACATGGCCATGGTGGTATTGTGCATCCAGATCAATGCCTTGTGGAAGTGCTAGTCATCTTGTGAGTACACCTCCCCATGCTGTGATGTGACCATAGACCCATATGGTCAATTTTGGAAGTGTGTGAGTAGGAGTGTTTGATGTGACTACGACTCCCACAAGGCCTGTGCCCACACCCACCTTGTCCGCCATCCCATACACCCTTCATGTGACTCAGCTTTCCTGGGGGTGACTGTGTGCAGACAGGATGGCTAACGCTGGTGACTGGTGTTTGGATCACAAAGCCTTGGTGTGAGTTTGTGATAAGTATGAACATGTTTTTAAAAGATGAGATTTCCTGTTTCATTGCAGGTATGTTGTTAGTCAAATTGGCTTACACATTACATGCTCTTTTACTCTAGGTGTTTTAAGCTTTATTAACAGTGTTTAGTATCACTGTCTCCTTGATGCACCTGTGTGCCTGTGGAGAGGTACTGTGAGCTGTGAAGAGTTTATCAGCATTTCAGCAACCCCTGAAGGCTTTTGTCTGCCCTCTGCTACTTTTGCTCACTATTGATGAAGGGATAAACTCCGCAACAAATGTCTAGAGATGAGTACACTACCTGCACCTACTTTGGTGAACAAGTACAGCAACTTTGAAAGTATGTATACTGCATTTACCAGGATACAATGGGGAAGACTGTGCTGGGATGAGGGGCGGTGTGCTCCCTCCCCCCTTGTATTAGTTAACCTTCTTGGCTATTTGAGTATGTACTCACCAGACTCTTCTGCTCCTGGTATTCTATGGATGCTCTCCGGCGGAAGGATGGCCCGCACCTTCTTCTCCCAGGAAGTGAAGTACACGGGTGGTGCAGGAGGGCCACCGCCAGTCCGCTGACTCAGTTCATGCTCTTTGTTAATCAGCTTCTTGACCCTCCTTCGCACATCGTAGTACCTGTTCCTGATGTAATCCATTGTGCACAGGCAAGGTGCTTGAGCGTTCACCATGTTGACGAACCGGCCCCACATCTTAGTTCTCTGGGACTGGGGGGTCTGTTGGACTGAGGTCCCAAATAACTGTGGCTCTACTCTGAGAATTTCATCTACCAGCACTTCCAACTCCTTTGCTGTGAACTGGGAATTCTTCTTTGGGGGCATGGTGAGGGGGGTGGAGATGGTGGTGTGTGTGAGTGTGAAGGTGATGGTGAGTGTGTATGAGTAAATGTGTGTGTGTTTGAGAGTGTAGTTAGGCAAAGGTGCAAAATGTGTGCAAGTTGTGTGGTGTGTGGAGTGTGAGTGCATGAGGCAGAGAGCAGGGAGCAGTGAATGAGTGCCTGTGTCCTGTCAGTATTTGGAATTTGAAAGAGATCATGGTCATTATCTTGTGCCTTTATATGGGTGGAGTTGTGGGTGTGGCAGATGTATTTTGTTTTTTTTGCTCATTGACAATGCTTGTTTGGCCATTTTCTGTCAGTTTCTTTTGAACTTTATTGCGCATGACTGTCACGTTCCGTAGACTGCGCCGGATGCTTCATCATGTACTTGCGGGGTGATCTGAGTGTGTCCCATACACGGTGAGGTATGTGGCAAAGTTCGCGTCCGAATCGCTTGCATAGGCCTTGTTTCCGGACGACTCACTCGGACGGATTAGATTCTGTACGACTCGCTCGTCCGTATTGTGCTCCGTACGAGTCGTTCGGAATTGACACGCATTGCATCGTACTCTGGCGTTCGGACAGCGCACGTCAGAGTCGTTTGGAAGGCATTCCCGATCCGAGTCGTTTGGAAGGCTTTCCCAACGATATCGTAATCGGCCCCTTAGTTGTTGGTAGCTTTGTTCTTTTTGGATTGATTGTAAAAATTTATGTAGGATTGGTTGGGTTCTGCCTGTTGTAGCTTGGAAAGCAGGCCCGTAGCCCGAAATATATTTTTAGGGGGGCATGGCCCTCAACTGTGACTAAACATTAAAGCTGCGCTATATAGGTGCATTATTTCCCAAATACTGGTTGTATTACTAAGGAACGACCCACAGATTATTGTGGTACAAGACTATTGATGACAGAATATTGAAATATTAGTGCATATAGGGAAGTATAGATTTACTATTCCGAGCTCCACATTTACATGCCTTGAAGATACATATATCACATAGGTACATATATGTGGAATAAGGTATAGAAAATCTATACTTAAATGTCAATATTTTGGATTCGATATTCTGTCAACAATATTCTGTTGTATCAATATTCTGGATTTGATATTCAGGGTGCTCACCGTGAGGTTCTATGTGAAGGAATATGTGAATTGTTTAAGGTACATATTGAAGTACACTCAATCAACTTTCCACAATCTAACTTTAAATCCTATCAATTGGATTGGGTTTAAAGTAGAGGGGTTTAAAGTTGTAAAGCAGTCTGGCTTACAGCTTTGTGTATTTTCCAAACTGTTCAAGAATTGCAAAACTTACAAAGTTCTTTTTAAAAATATATAGGCTGGCATCATCTCTTAGTCCTCCCTCTGACAAATCTTACCTCAGTTGATGCATTTCCAACCTCCACCATCAACATTTTTTTGCTGGAGGATCACCTACCTGGGACATTCTACATCAGTTAATTATCATATCTGGAAGGCCCAAAAGAATAAACCTTAACACAGATAAAGTTAGAAAACTTAATTTGCTTCGTAAAGTGTGCAGTGTCCTAATTCCGCCCGACTTCGTAAATGTAGTTTTAATTTAACTCATCATTAATTTAAATTAACTTTACAGAGAGCTTGGAGCATATCCATCAAAAACATTTGGGCAATCAGTGGCGACAAGCGTGTTTTAAACATTTCACACCTGCAAAAATAGTGTAAAATATATAGAATTGAGATGTCATTTTGTAGAGAAAGTTAGGAAGATCCCACAATGAATTTCATTATAAGGCTGTGGCAAAAGATGGATTGTTTAATTACATTTGATGAAAAGCACCAGTCAAAACTGGATGGGCTTGAAGAAGGCCCCAACATTGCCATACACCCCTCATACTTACAGGCAGGTTATGCGAAAGGTGTTGTACAAAAGGAGACCTTCGTTACACATCGGCCAGCAAGATAGCTTGGCATGGTAAAGGATAGGTGATTTACCAGGATGGGCCCATTTGTGCTCTGTGGTTTGTGGTCTGTGGCCTGGCTGAGAACAATAGATCCATCTCCAGTTAGAGGAGCCACAGATGTGCAAGCAGTAGCACTGCCTCTAATGGCTTCTTGTGGTGGTTTCATGGTTTGCATCTAGGATCTAGCTCCATGATAACATCTCTCTTTGATGCTGATGCTGTTTTTCTGATACCCCCCATCTAAATGCTAAAGAGTACTCCACTTTGAGAATTATCGACATTGTAAACTCTTCCACATGCAGTAGACTCCTTGCGTAAGATCCTCAAGGTGCTGCCCTCTATGCAGCTAACATTGCTTGGACGAGCATGCACTTTTCTGAGTGGTGAATATAAAAAGCATGGAAGCTTGTCATGTGTCCTAGAAATTGAACATATTTACTTGCAGAGGGATTGTTCAGCATTGCTACAGGTGCAGATAAAAGTCAGGCTTCTTGTAGTGAAGCAGTTAAGAGACTGCCATATTTAAATGTACACTAGAAAGCCAAATCACCTCTTGAGTAGAACTTGGACTTCTCAGAAAGTAGGTTGTACTTTTCAGTGACTAAACCAGCAAATGTAGACATGTCTCATATGCAGTAAAAGACAAGGCATCAGCACATCTCACCAAGGGCATACAGTAGCAAATAACAAGGGGGTGCCATGGTTAAGCAATTTGTAAAAAGCAATGTGGATCAAGTAACAATTGTTAGACCTTATTATGACTTTAAAGACCACTATGAAAGGTAATTCTTGGATCTTACACTAGGATCCCTTTTAGAAATAAAGTACAAAATTGAGCATTGAAATCACACTCGTCCAGGTGTATTGTCCAAAACATGATAAGGTCTAAATTCCACTTAAAATATCCAATCACCTTTTCTCCACATGAATCTACCTCTCATTTTTGACCCTTTGGGCTCTCTTTAACTTTCTCTATACTCTCTCCATCTCCTAATCTCTGTCGTCACTCCCTCTCTCAACCTTTTCCCCATGATCCTGTCCTATCACTTCTGCTCTCTCTTGCTTTTTCTATTTACTCTCCTTTCTTTCCCTCAACACTCTCTCCTTTTTCTAGAACAAATTCTCTCAATCTTCTCTTATCTTCTTTCTACTTTTCAATATTTTTGATTTTCTCTCTAGCCCTCTTCTCCATAGACCATGTATGGCAACTGAAACTTTCTCCTGGATGTGCATAGCCATTAGCAAGACCTGCCACCTTTCTTTGAACACTGTGATTTTTGCAGTTAACCAGTCCCAGAAGGCTACCAACCTGGGGGGCTCCCAGCACTGGAGAACTCCCTTGCAGTCATGGAACAAAGAAGTTAGTGCAACGTAGCCATCATATCCCTGCAGCTTGTTGTCAATTCTTGTTGGAGAAGATATCAGGCTGCTCAGATTTGGTAGGTTTTGACTGTTTTAGGGCAGATGACGACTTGTAGATGCCCACTAAACTACCTTCATGGTGTGGTGGTCTTCATCAGAAGGTCCACAGTATTAGAAAATATTTCTGGTAAAAAAAAAACAGAAACATTTTCTTTTCCAGAATCAAAGTCGGTACGCAATGGTAATGCTTCCCACGAGTCCTGCGTTTGATTTTTCATTTCGCAATATTGTGCATCACACTGTGAACACTGACGTAACACAGTGATACAAAAGTGAAAGCAGACCGTGCTAATGGAATCTGCGGGGATCCACAAATGTCCACCACATACATTCCTGCACTTCTCCTGATAACAATACTACTCCACTTGTATGACTGGGCTATCAACCGAGAAAAGAAAGGCTCCCTAAGCCCCCTAAGACACAAGGAAACATTAAGATTCTACCTTGTGAATTGACCAATTCTGGATATATAGGTAGCTGTGGTATTTAGGCCAGGGCTCTGTCGGCACCGAGGAAATCCTGCCAGGCCCAGACATTTCTGAAAACAAGGTACCTCGGGTAGTCTGGGGTGGTGTGGCTTGCATGAATCCCAATATATTTGTTACTCAGAATGCCCTGCAAACAACAAACTTTAGCTAAGTCACAGATTTTCCTCATATTCCTGTGAAAGAAAATGCCGGATCCTTTGAGGATCCATAAAATTCCTACTACCCAGTGTTCCCACCCTTCTACCAGTAAAAACACTATCCCTCGTGCTTACCAAGTATTGTGCATTTAATATATTATTACATAGGACCTCATAAGAGCAATTTATTTGCTATGACCATAAATTAGATAAGGAAAAAGTAGAAGTTCAAAGGTGTCAATACATTTTAAAAAGTAGATTCACAATACATAGATCTTACATTACAATATATAAAAATCTGAAAATATTAGTTGATGTTCTTCGGAGATGTCTAGACTGGTCAATTGCAATACAAATGATTTTTGTCTCAGATGTCATGATTATGGTTTCCACATTATTTGGTTCAAGAGATGAATCCTCAGTGTGTTGATCCCGTTATCTAGATATTAAACCACTTTTGAAAGATAGTCTGTTCTAACAGCCCTTTGTGACATGACAGGCTATTCTGGGTCATTGCAGATTCACACTACTGCTAGTTAAAAGTATTTGCACCCCTCTGCAGCAGGTACATTAACATAACAAACTATCTGACTCCTGCAAACAAAATAACAGTCTGTAGCGCAGATACATTATCTCACCAGGCTATATTTCATACCAGGCCAGTGTAAGGTGGAGCAATGACAGTCAAATGTAAGTCACACCTGACTTTTGATGACTTTGTCCCAGCACAATAGGCTAATCAAAGCAATATGGCATATTGAAATTTGGAGTTTCCTGAATGGACATTGCATCTAAATGGCTAGTAGGTTTAGGTAGTGGCACCCTTATGTATCAGGAACAGGAAACAACACGAAAGTTACTGCCTTAAGAACAACATAATAACATCAATGCCCCATACAGTTGTGAAATTGTTTCACTCAGCAAATTCTTGCGTGACATACCATATGTAAAAGGTAAGAAGGGAGTTCAGCTAATACCCATTGGATTATTGGTCTCTCAGCTGTGACTGTGAACTAGTGTTGATACCAACTTTCACATCAGCTCCTCACACACACCACTGTGACATTTCTCAGGGGTCCAACTTCTCCCTGCTATTATTCAACATCTACCTAACCCCCTTACCAAATGTGATTAAATCTTTCAACCTCACCCGTTACAAATATACAGATGAGTTCCAAATCATTTAAAAAATGGATTGTCTGGAAGACTTCTACAATTTGAAACTTGACGACTGCCTCCGGGCCTCAAACACTTGGATGATGATTAACCATCTAAAGCTAAATACAACAGACAGAGAATATGAGGTGCAGTCAATGGTACAAATTCCAGCCTACCCTCATAAGGCCTAAGGAACATGAGGCACCTCCAACAATATCAAGAGGAGTCAGAAACCCAGGGGTAACCATGGATTCAGACCAATATTTGATGCCACATGTTAATAATATCAAACAGAGTGCCTTCTATTATGTTGCATCCTCCCATACCTTGGATACTAACAGAAACTGCAAGCTATACTCACACTCATACTCTCCAAGCTTGACTATGCCACCAGTCTGTACCTTGGCACACCTGCATTCATCATATGCAAAATACAACTCATCCAAAATGCTGCTGAAAGACGTCTTCTCTGCCTTCACTCAAGAGAGCGCAAGACTCCAGTCTTTCAATCACTCCACTGGATATCTATAGCACGAAAGGCAATGTTTGAGGCACTTGTCATTGTCCACAGAGTCTCCAAGGAAAAGGACCGCTACACCTTAACCCCTTCCATGCTCATGACGAGCTCAGCTCGTCATGCTGCGCAGTGCTCGTGTGCGCATGACGAGCTGAGCTCGTCATGAACCCGTCCGCTTAATGCAACGCCTCGCACAGGGCGAAAATCGGCCGCGCATGGAAGGGGTTAATCTAATTTCAAGGACTCCTGGCTTGCACCACTTATCAAAATACCATCGTACCATAATAAATCCGTATGAGGCACTGCTTTTCCAGTAAAAGCTGCCAAGCTGTGGAACTCACTACCAGCCATCAATCGAGGCAATCCAGGAGCCTATATACTTCAGAAGATAGTTGAAAATATGGCTATTTCTAAGACAACTACATTCACACATTCCAGCAATTAAACCGGAAAGACAGTCACACCCTCGAATTCAATCTTCAGCTTACTTTCCACAGATTGGAAGCAACCCAACCAGCAATCTACTATCGATAGTCAGGTAAGTTAAGGAGTGCTGACCTACTGTTCGCTGGTGTAATATATAGTTATGTAACTTCATATATAACATTTCTAGCTCACACTAATACTAATACCATTACACTCAGCAGTTGGTCAGTCACCAACTGTCACTTATACATCCTATATTCACATAAGACATATCTGCTATGAGGATTGACCATCACCAGTACTGTCCAACCAATAAACCAGCCATCACTAAATGAACAGGCATGGAGTAACTGAAAAGATCTGTCACACGCTGTGGATTATTCAGAGGGATTTAATCTAGCCAGCACTGCAGGTCCCAAATATAAATACACTATGGCTGCTTCTTTGCATCTCACAATGACACTCAGATATGGGATGACAGTAACAATGCACATCCCAGCAGATCTCTCCAATCTCTCTCCCTTCAGCCATGCCAGTCAGACCCACATCTACACACAAAATGTCTGATTGGACAACCCAATGCTGTAACTATCTAAGCAGACTATAGTCATAGGAACTAACATGAAGGGACCTGCACAGCTGCTCAATGCTGCCAACATACTTAAAAACCATAAACTGTGCATGTGTCTCTCACACCTCATAATCCACCACACTGCTACATGCTACGTTGCATAACACGATAAGTGTACTTTGTTGTCATCATGCATGACATGGAAGCACTTCCCACATAGAATCATAAAACAAAGACAACACCCTTCCAACCACACATCACTCTATATGGCGTAAGTTGCTGCCCATGTAAGTTGCGCTTCAGTGCCACACATAGGGGTTGTAAGCACCATATAAATGCTGCAATTCAATACAATACAATATTTATCACGTATGCAGCACCCAAGATTTGTTTTGATCCTGTTGAAACCTTTGTTGTTTTCATCACACTTCAGAATTAGAAACAAAAGGCCTTCATTTCTGCTTTCATAATTGCTGATATATGTTGAAATATTTGCACAGTTCATGTACAGGTATTTACAATTTTTGTGTATTAGAAAAAAATTGACATCCTGCAGCCTTTCGTTTCGCACTTCTTGCATGCAGGGCCACTGGAATTCTGGCATTCTGCAGCCATGTCGTTTTCCACATGATTATGAATTTGCTGCATTTGCCACATAATCCACCATCTGACGCATAATTTGCAAATTTAAAAACAAATTGTTTCTAGCTCAAATCCAAAGTTACTCAAAACACTACATCATGGGCTGCTGCGCAGCGGAAGGTCCTTCGCAAAGGTTGACCGGTCCCCTTTCAGTTACTGATAGCTGTATTTGGATGGGGAACTGGTCCTAATGAAGTGAAACCTTGACCCAGACAGTGCTAAAGTATAAAAATGGCAAAATAATGAATTACTACTATCGCAAAATGTGCTGCATTAAGCCGCATCATTTGTGTTTTTGCTTGCCACATGATTTATTCAACCTTGCCATATAATTATAATTTGAGCCTCTCCTGCCGCATAATTCCAGTTCCTCTGCCTGTCCACTAGCGAGATTGTCACATAGTTCATATTGACAATCCTCTCACTTTGCAGTCAGAGAAAGAAAAGAAAACAATATTTTGATATTAAGAGTAAGCATCAATTTGTCAGAGGACATAGCCTGACATTTAACCTCTGTCTTTGAAGGTGCAGTCAATGTATCAAGATAAAAGAATACATTTTATTGCTAATTCACTTTCTGAACTCCAGCATTGTTTTTCTACCTAGACTGTATGCATTCAAATGTGAATGCAGTCCGTTAAGATAAACGGATTTTAAACTGAGGTTTTCAGAAATACTGTGGCAGCTGTCTCCTATATTTGGGGGGGGGCCAAAGATTAATATTGGCTGGCCCGGCCCCCAAATACTCCCCGTGGCTACGGCCCTGTTGGAAAGCATTATGCCATCCTTCCACAGCATTATTAGTTTTTGCTTCTTTGTTTAGGGTACTGTTATATACATTCCACCATGGAATGTGCTATTTGGGTTGTCTTCTTTGTCCAGATCTGTGTAGCCTTCCCACCCAGGTATCCTCAAAATAGTAAAGTAAGGGACTTAGTTTATGTTTGTTTGTTTGGTAGTAGGGGCTTTCTATTAATAGATTGTGGTGTTCTGCTACATCAGTTATTGGGACATAAGCTAGTGCTATTAGCTTTTTTAATTTCATATGCAAAATTGCTATTAGTTGCATATTCTACACTAAGCTTAGATTTTTTAAGGTGTCTCCATATGCATTGATTAAAGTGGTCATAGCAACCTTGTATTGCTGGGTGAGGGTAGTTTTTCAGGATGGCTTGTATCATTGACTGTTCAAAGTCTATGATAATTCTTTGAGGATAGTAATTTGTAGTTTCTTGCTTTACTTTTGTTAAGAGTTCTACATAGGTAGTGGTTTGTTTGTTTGGTAACAGGGCATATATAAAGGGGATGTTGGTATTGTGATACAGTCCATGGATTGTGAATAATTGGTCAAATGGTTTGGGACATATTTTAAATGTTCCGTCCATCATCCGTGTCTCACAATTCTGTAGTTTAAGTAAGTTTGTGGGAGTTGCAAATATTATAATTCTTTTGTCGTTAGATTTATTGTCATAAAGAAGAAATTGCTCTTCATTATGAGTTACAGTAGGTTCAGGTGGTATTTGAATTGCACTGAAAGTTTTGGGGTAGGTGGAGTGGTAGCAGTTGATTTTTTTGTTCTAGCTATTAGCCTTTTTAACGTTGAGACAGAGGGTAATTGGCCAGTTACATGTTCTGGAACTCTGGGGAGTATGTCTTTTAGTATTTCAGTAGTAGGTTTTTGAGAGCTAGTGCTAGCTTTTTTCAGAGTCTCTAAAATGTCTCTCACTTCTATTTCAGCTCTGTTAGGGGGGTGGATATGTTCATTAACATTTAATACAGTAGTTTATTTTGTTGTAGCCCTCCCATAACATGCTTTGCATAATATTTGCTGCATTTCCAAATAATTTTGTCACCTGTCTTTTTTTCTTGGGTGTAGATATATCCCATATAGCATAATAACAGTTTTCCTTTCTGGGAAGTAATGAATTTTGCACCTTCAGTCATTCTGATGTTTCAAATGCTATGAGAAATGTATATGAAAAATATTAAATGTATTGTAATTGTTTTTATTGTAATATACATTTCCATATGCAAAATTATACTTACATGCTTGAATATGTTGAACTTTTTTTGATGTTGAGGCGTTTCTGGTGGTGCTTGGCTTTAGTGTTTCTTTTTATTTCCTGCAGAATTTTTTTTTTTTAAATAAATTTGTTTAACAGCATTTTCTGTATTTTGGGGTATGTGTTATTAGTGGGCGCTTTGGGTTGGGATTTTTAGTTGTTATATTAGTTTAATTGTGATTTATACTTACTTTGGGGGTGATTAGGATGGCGGGCGGATCGCCACCACTGGCCCGGCATTGGCGATCCGCCCACCATCCCAACCCGAATTACCCCCCGCCATATTATAATGGCGGGGGGTATCGCGGCGGAGCAAAGTGCGTCCGCCGCTTTTCCGCCGGTCGGCAATCGTTCCGATTGCCGGCCGTGTGGACTTGGGCCTCAATATGGTGGCGGTGCCTAGCAGGCACCGCCTTCCTCATTAGGATGCTGGGTTTTAAAGGCCTTTCCATGGCTGCCATGGAAAGGCTGGTGGGGATTTGCAATGGGGGCCCGTTGCGGGCCCCTGGGGGGGTCGGGGGGTGGGGGGTGCTCTTGGGGGGTACCCATGGTACCCCCCCTCCATTCCCATGCACAAGGTGGCAGGCAGGTGCCTGCCACGTTGTGCATGGGAATGCACAACATGGCATTTTGGCATTGCGGCGGGTGCTGCTGTAAGCATCACCTGCCGCAATGTCAAAGATGCGGAATGCGACCGCCAGGGTAGCGGTCGCATCCTAATTAGCGGTGCGGGACCGCCGCACGTCTGGCGGCCGGTCCCAGCACCGCGAGGATGGCGGGCGGACTGAAGTCCGCCCACCATCCTAATCACCCCCTTTGTTTGCAAGGTGATTTTTGATGAATTTTGCAGTTAGTTGAGTGTCTTTTGGAGTTTCTGTAGAGGAGATATAATTAAAAAAAAAAAAATTATTTATTTAATTATGGTAAAATGTCCTTTACTATTATTTTATATATTTGTAACATTGAATTAATATTTTGCTTACTTTGTGAAGTAGAAATCAGAGTTTTCAATGAGAAAGTCCAATGTTGTAGAAGCAATCCGGCAAAGATTCCCCTTATTCTTGGTTTTGTTGTTGTAGAATAAAATAATGTTAAATTTTCTTTAGTTTATATAGTGTTTGTTTAATTGTCCTTTTAATATTATTGGGTTATTTAAGTTGTAGGTTTTTTTCATTGGTTGTTACTAATATTTTCAATTAATTTGGCAGTTGTTTCCTTATATGGGAAACACTAATTAATGTTTAGTTAAACTTTTTTTTATTCTTACTTTATTTAAAAGTATAATAGTATATAATTTGCAATTTATATTGTATTGAATGTATAATAATAATTATTTATTTATATATTCTGTTTGTAAGGAGTAATTCATTTGGTGGATTTAATTCTGTTAAATGTATTTTTTTATTATAATTTATTTAACTTTTATTTAATTTATTTAATATGTTGTGTGTGTTTGTGATATTGTTTATTTTTTTGTTATATATTGTGTTATTAAAAATATTTTTAAGGTGTCAATATTTTGTTTTGGGCAATAATTGTGTGATTTATATTTTTGTTATCGATATTTGTGTCATTTTGTATGTTTATTTAATGTTTGCGATATTAGTTATAACAATATTTTTTTATCGATATTAGTGATATCGATGTTAATGTTTGACGATATTTTTGTGGCGATATTTGTGTATTTTGTTTAAATAAGTATAGAATATCGATATTTATGTTATCGATATTTGTGTTTCGATAATTTTGTAGGTCGATATCATGAGTGTCGATGTTATGTCAGTGATCCATTATTTTACATATCCTAGTAGTGAAAATTCACCAAAGTTGATTTTCACTGTGGCAAGGCTGTCTCTCCTATAGGCTTACACTGGTTTACACTATTACCATTAATAAGTGCTAAATAATTTTGGAGTAGCTAAAAAAATGGCTCAAAGACTAATCTAAAGAGTAAGTTAAAATGCAGCATAATGGTCAGGTCAGAATTTATAATATTATTTCAGAAATTACACTTTTATAAAGTTGTGATTTTCCTGCCTCAAAAAAAAAGGCTCTCCTGCCAGTGTGCACCTGTTATCTGACCTGTGATGGCTGTGGTGAGGTGTGTATGGTCCCAGGCAGCAGCAAAGGGCTCTGGCTGTGGTGAGAGGTACTCCTCCCATGATAGGGTGGCCTATGGGGCAGTGTCCATCTCCTTCCTGAGCTTCAAAGGATGTCTACGTTGTCACTGACCAATGTACTTCACACCTATGCCTGCCTTCCTTTTGTCCGTCTAGTCAGGCTGGCAGCAAACCCATTGGCAATAGAGAAACTGACCAGAATTGGTTTAAGGGCAAAAGATTGCCTTTCACCCACAAGCCGGCAATAGGCATAAAAGTGGATCACACAGAACTCTCCTCAGAACATTCTTGGACCTGTGAGGAATCAGAAGAAGAACTTCCCTTCTGTCTGAAGGAAATGAAGGAAGGGTGAACCTGATAGTCTTGAACCCAGGACTCCGGTAGTGACTCCAAGGGTCAGTTGGCTGACCTCTTACATAAGCAACATCGACACAGCAAGCTTCCAGAGGCCTCTCCAACTGGAGCTGCCCTGCTCCCTACTGCTAGCATCTGTTGACTTGAATCCTAACCACCAAGTGGTGCCCCACAGGGTCCTGGATCCTCGGCTGGTTAAAGTGTACTTCTCCTGTCCTCAAAATACAGGAAGTGGGACATACAAACATTTTGCCAAAATTCTGGCTGGAGAACCAATGAAGCCCCAAATCAGGTCCCTTTCTGTTACTTGCTTTGCCACCCTCAAATCTCTCAGAAGGATGCTTATTCTCATTCCAGTGGACTCCTGAAAAACTGTTGTCCATGTACTGGTTATGGCAAAACTGGACTATGCTAATAGTCTATACGTAGGTTTTCCGACTTTCCTTATCCAACGGCTTCAAATTATCCACAATTGTGCTGCATGCCTTATATTGAAGATCCACCCAACTTCACCAGTTTCTCCTCATCTGCACCATCTTCACTGGCTCCCTGTCATTAATAGAATCCAGTTTAAGGCATTTACTCTGGTTTTCAGAGTCTTCTTGCATAAAGGTCCACTCTATCTCAAGAGAAGACTTAAGCCCTATTCTCAGTCTAGAGCTCTGAGGTCCAACAACCTCAAGTTACTGTATGTTCCCCACATATTTAAAGTCAGATGAGGCTTGCACTCCTTCTCATATCTGGCCTCCAAATTGTGGAACACTCTGCCGCTCAGTCTGTCCTGCAACCCTTTGGTCTATGTCTTCAGACTTAATCTTAAAACCTTTCAGTTTGATGCCTTCCTTGTGGCTATGTAATCATTGTTCCTCCCATACTCTCTCTAGCTTTCCGCTAGAGCAGGACACCTCCTAGGAGGTAGCTGTGCTCTCTATAAATGCCATGAATTGAATTGAATAGACCTGGATTGCCATCGAAGCTGCATCTGTTGAAGTCAAAACAGCCAGTAGGCTTCAGCTTACTGGTTTGGTCAATTGAAGGAGATCTGACTTCCGAAAAGTTTCTAAGTCTGAACGTAGAGGACTTCATTGGACTGATGCTGAGCAGCATCCGATTGATACTGAGGCCTCCACAAACATGGACTTTAGACTTTGGTCACTCAGAGCTTTCCCACCTGCAGCTGTCGTGCCTCACTTTGGATCCGTTTTGCAGCTTGCCCTTCAGATGACTCATTGACAACCTATTGTTTCTCATAAGAGTTTCTAAGTCAGAAGGCAAACCTTTCACTGGGAAGAATTTGGTCCCTGTATCCGATCTTAGTTTCAATGTGGTCAGCCTTAACTTATGAAATTGACCCAGACTAGTGTGACCAGATAAACGCAGTTGGTGCTTAATGCTTTTGGAAGTATTTTTAAGTCAAACTTTAAAAATCTATATCTCCAGTTCTGCTTATTGGTGTCATTTTAAATACTATAAATGTCAATATTTGTCTGAATTAGTTAGGGATTTTCTTGTGCTGTGCTTACACTTTATTACTGTTTGAATACTGCATAAATACTTTATATAATGTCTCTAAATTAGGCCTGATTGCTTGTGCCAACCTACCAGACGGTTATGCACAGGCTTATTTATAGACGTTAATGATTCATTCTCCAGTTTCTCACAATAGTATTCACACACTCTGGGGCCGATTCCGATTTGGGCCGGAAATCTCTCCGACCGAGCCGGGCCCGGAGAGATATCCGACCGAATCGGACCCGTGCAGCCCGACCGAACGAGTACGATGCGCACTTATGCCATCGGACTCGAGTCGGTCGGACTCCCATTGAAGTCAATGGGAGCCTGTCGTACAACGCGTACGCGGGCTCCCATTGACTCAATGGGTGCGATGCGGACAAGGGCGCCCCCTACAGCGTGTACGCGGCGAAGCGTTCGCGCCGTACACGCACAGGTAGGGGGGACCCATGGGTTCCCCCTGTGTGTGACTCGCGCGTCTATGCGTACAGGGGGGTCCGACACGGACCCCCAAAGTACGGCTCCGACTGCTCTTTCGAGCCGGAGTGCGCGGCTCGGTCGGACTGCTCGCGGCACGCATCGTACTTACCCGGCCGGGGAACGTCTCCATTGCGCGGTGCGAGTCGTGTCCGTGCGAGTCGGTCGGTGCGGTTAGTGCCGGGATCGAGTCGGTCGGAGCGGTCGGGACGCCCGGACGAGTCGGTCGGCGATTTCGCATCGTACTCGCTCGTCCGGACGCGCGTACGGATCGGTCGGGAAATAGGGCTCCGAATCGGATCCGGTTAAGCCGAATCCGATTCGGAGCCCTACCGGCCGAGATCGGAATCGGCCCCTCTGTTGTTAATTATGATCCTTTCGTTGAGGGCCCAGAGAAAAATGTTATGGTCACCATACCAAATGCCCAAGATAAGTCTTAAAGAAGTAGCAGGCAACTGTTTGGTATGCAAAAGAAAATCCAGATTGAAAATTACCTATATGTTTATTTATTTTCCAAAGAATCCTTCAACTGATCTGCAACACAGCTTCTGTAATTGCATGACAAATATTAGGCCTGTGATGGGACAAACATTCTCAAAACAGTGTGGATCCTCTGTTGCTTTTCTGAGTAGACATTTAACATGCATAATTTTCAAGGGGTTGGAGACAAAATTCTGTTCCAGCTGCAAGCTCATAATTTCCAGTCAGCCTTGAATCAGACATTGTTTTGGCAGGATTCTTTGTGCTGTGATTTACTATATCTTTGAGCGAATCCTCTTAACCTGTCTAAAATAAGACTGTGAAGTGTTAGTTTTCTTGTGAAAGTTATGTAAGAGGTGGAGCAACAGAATTTCAGTCTAATCAGACTATTATTTTGTGGAAGAATGTACCAAATTCATCAAGTTTGTTTCCCTAATTTTAGGCTTGCTGACTGGAGTGAGGACTCCTTCAGTAGTTGAAAAAGACTTCAATGGCTTCGTTATGTGTCGGACGAAGTTAAAGCTCCAAGTGAGATGTATCCCTCTTCCCAATTTTCCTAGTGAAAGAATACTAGGCATGATTTTACCGTCTGGATAATCCAGCTCATAAAATCACAAGTAGACCTGTCACGGTCTATGGGAATAAGTGCAGCCTGGTGCCTGCCTAATCCCCTGCTACAGTATTGATTGAGCATGGTGATTGAGCATGGATTGCTCTGTCCTTCCTGGTTCCACACAGAACTGGGAATACCATCAGCAATTTGACCAAGAAAATACAGGCTCATGTGGTTATACCTCTTTCTGTGAGGATTAACCGACATTGTGTGATACAGTACCAATGTTTATGGGTGCAGAGTTTGCAACTTATAAGTTGGGTTCGAGCCCAATTTATTTGGTCACTAAATTAGTTAGCTTTAGCCACTAGCATCTTTCTCTTCTATACTATTCTATTAGATTTTAAAGTATGTTTATTGAACTCAAAGTGGAGCGTCCTCCATTTTCTTTCATTCCATCATACGGTTCTACATTCATTGTTAAGAAAATAAGGGCCTGATTAGGATGGCAGTCGGACTTATGTCCGACTGCCACCCCTTCGGAAACGAGACTACCAAACTAGCTGTCGGCGGTCCCGCACCCTGAATCATGATGTGACCACCTTCAAGGCAGTGACAGAGTATATATTTTGTATTGTGGTGGGTGCTGTGGGCTGCAGCACACGCCGCAGTACAAAATATGAAACCCATGCATATCCCTGCACTATGTGGCAGGCACCATGAGGTGCCTGCCACATGGTGCAGGGATATGTTGGGGTGCCATGTCAGAGGGCCAGGGAGGAAGTGGGGCTTGCTATGGGCCCCCAATGTCCCTTTCCGCCTGCCTTTTCATGGCAGGTGTTTACCTGCCGTGAAAAGGCAGGCGGAAAGGGACATTGTAATCCCTACAGCGGTGCCTGGTAGACATCGCCACTGTTGTTGGGATACAAGTCCCTCAGATGGACCGACGGGCTCCTTGAGCCCGTTGAATCCATGGCGGATGGCCTCTCCGACCACCAACCATCCGCCCGCCATACTAATGTGGCAGGCAGTAATCAGGATTAAGATGATGTTGGGACCGCCACCGACGGGCTGTCGGTGGCGGTCCCACTGTCATCGTAATCAGGCCCTAGTTCTTATTTTTCAATTTAAGGGGGACAATCTTGTAAAGTGTGATAATACAGTGTCTTTGTATTAATATATAGTAGTAAAACAGCTTGTTACATTTTATCCATGAAACAGCAGCTCATAAAAGAAATTAAACCTTATATACACAGCATAGAGCATGATGTATAAAATGCGTATTCACAAAATTCATCATATAATTATGTAGCTCATAAACAATTTATTATCTCAATCAGATATTATGGACCATTAGAGTATAACCCTCACAGACTGCTCAAGAGATTTCTTTAGTTTTTCATCCAAGCACTTTCTTATATCAATTGCCATGATCTGGAACCTTCCCACAACACAACTAAACAAAACGAACTGCACAGCAATCCCTAATTTGGTTGTCCTTTAAAACCACAGCAATATATTTCTAGCAAGGGTATTTGTTATAACAACATAAAACGAAAAACTGCATAGTTCTCAGTCTGGATAAATACACTTTATATTTGTACGTCATAAACTGTGTTACTAGGTGGCAAATAATTCTTAATCTTAATCAAAATCAAAATTTAACGCTGATGTAAGTTGTCAACCTGCATCAAATAGGGTTCCGTACATTTAAATTTTTTAAAGGAAATTAAGCTCTGCTATATCTTTGTTGTAAATCCATGCTGTCTCTTCCCATTGATCTAAATGCTAAAAAGACATATAAATACCCATTTTCCTCCACTTTTGCAATTTGTTTGGCTTTTTGAATGCATCCTGATGATTCAGTGCCAAACTAAAATACTTTAGCCATCTAATCTTATTTGACTCTTCCAGTGAAAGACAATCAAATATGATTCCCCTTTGAAACTTGCTGCGGGATTGTTCCACACAGATAGTCACAACTAGATGGTGGCAGCTTTTAAATGGTCTTCCACATACTACAAACCTACCTCCCCATGCAAAATGAAGAATGGATTTGAGTGGGGCAGCACTAGCCGATGCATTAGAAATATATTTTCTTGTTCTTGAATATTGAATGTATTTGATTCATGTCCCATTGGTCACTGGGATAATACATTTGGCTATATAAACACTAAACATCTGGGCTAAAGGCCTATTATCTAACCTTGCTGAAGATCTAAAAACAGCCCCATGAAACTGCTGCAAATGAATTCTTCTGCTTGTAAGGTATTTCCAGTTTGGCTTGGAATTCAAGGTAGTGCTATATGGGGCTGAACTTCATACTCCCAATAAAAGACTATGGAGCCGATTACGATGTCAGACGGAAAGCATCCTCCCGATAGTCGGAATCTCCTCGACCGCGTCGGAGTCCTTCCGACCGACTCGGTTGGTTTACATTCCGACCTCCCGATTATGATGTTCGCTATCGGAATGTAAACCGCCCAGTCATTCCAAATCAGTTCCGAGTGACTCACGAAGTCACTCGGAATCGCATCGTACACCCCTATGGACAGCGTTTCCGCCCATGGGATTACGATGTCGTTTTCCAACAGCCTTTCCACGCCGGCCTGTCCGACTCAGAAAGTCTGTAGAAAATTGACTTTGGGGGCCGCCCCACCGCCTACGGTTGATGGCCGAGGGGGTTCCTCAGGGACCCCCTTGTAAAACCCTGCACTGTGTGGCAGGCACTGTGGGGTGCCTGTGATATGGTGCAGGCTTTTTTGCACACACCCCATTTCCCATAGGAGCCTGTGTTACGGCCGTTTGTCGGGCGGAACACGATCTCCCATAGGGAACAATGAGACTCCGACCGAACAGTGTTCGGTCGCATCGTAATCTGGTGGTCGGAACTGCCGACCACAAGTCGGTGGGTCCCGATTCCAAGTCGGTGTCGGGCGGAGGCGGGACAATCTCATTAAATATGATAATCAGCTGCATAGTCAGTGCTTCTGCCACCTAGTGAAGTGTTTTGGGAGGACAGGGATCATCTGGTGATCCAGATTTAGTGCCAAGAGAGGAAAATGTATTCAGGGTTTCAGATGGCTGGCTAATATTTGGAATTCCTGTGGTACAATGTGTCCCAGTAATAAATGCAGAAAAAACCTTTAAAACTTTGGATTGAAAAGTCTGTGCGAGCAAGTCGCAGAAAGATTGATTTATGTTGTCATTTGCTGGGATAGGTGGATTGGACAGAAATTTAATAGTGCTAAAAAGTTTTTTACTGTAGTTTTTTGCCCGCTCAAGCTGTTGAGTAAAATATCTTGTCTTTTCCTGTAAGGTCATAGATTTCTTTGTGGAGAGGGCCTTGCTATATTTGATTTTATCAGGGGCCGAATAATGTTTTCGCCACTTTTGTTCCAAGTTGCGTCACTTCTCTTTCTGATTTTTGAGATCAGCTGTATATCAAGGTACTGAGAATGCTCTTCTATTATTTGACTGTTTGGCAGGAGAGGATAAGAGCATTGTGGCGTTCCTGAGCCACATGTGATAGTTAGCGGCCATACTGTCTAGGTCGGTCCCGTGAATTGGGGGAGAGTATAGTAGGATTCTATTGAGCTGTTCAGGAACAATTTTATGCCATGGTCTCATAGTTTTCTGAAAGGAGGAAGAAACCGTAGGTTTTAGATTTCCGACACTGACGTCGAAGAGAATAGCTGAATGATCGGACCAAGTGAGAGGGAGAGCTTTATCAAAGAAAGAGATGGATTACAATATAACATAAATTATAAATTATAAAATATTAAATGCAATACATATACTATTCCCACTACAATTTATACAAAAGTACGCAAACTATTATAGTAAGCATGTAAAATATTTACTACTCACACTTCACACAACACAAAAGTAATAGAACTAGGTAACATTTACAATTCATTCTCCAGTCAATGCAACAGTAGGGAAAGTGTTGGATTGCAGAGGGGTAAAATTTACTATTCCCTCTCCAGTCAATGGAACAGTAAGGAAAGTGTTTGATTGCGGAGGGGTAAAACTTAATATTTCCACTCCAATAAGTACAACTGTAGAGAAAGTGTTGGATTGTGGAGGGGTAAAAATTACTTTTCCCACTCCAGTCAGTACAACGGTAGGGAACGTTTTGGATTGTCGAGGGGTAACATTTACAATTCCCACTCCACTCAGTACAACTGTAGGGAAAGTGTTGGATTGTGGTGGGGTCAAATTTACTATTCTCACTCCAGTCAGTGAAACAGTAGGGAAAGTGTTGAATTGCGGAGTGGTACATTTTACTTTTCCCACTCCAGTCTGTGCAACATTAAAAACAAATACATTATTTTCAAAACAATAAAATAATTTCAAAAGCAATGTAAATAAAGAAAAATATAACTATATGGAAAAAATAACAAATATATATTCAATATTAAAAATAAAAAAATAAACATATTACAATGTTAAATACATATCACAAATAACTACAAATATTATTATAAATAAAATGCAAAAATAGTTTTCATACAAATAAATATTTTAATTTAGAAATTATTTATTAACAAAAAATATTTATTACACACATCTAATTTAGTTACTTCTAACTCCATAACCCCACAAAACTCAAAACCTGCACCTAAAACCTAACTTTAAAAAGCAAATTATTTACACTTTTGATAGAAATATTTATTAACAAACTAATTATCATTAATTAAGTACTAATTATAAATTAATTACTATTGATTTACTTCCCACAATGTACCCCACAAAACACACAACACACTCCTAAAATGTGACAGAAAAAATATTACAAAATTAACTCAATTAATTATCAATTTAATGATTAATATCTATTAAAAAATAATCTATTAGTTACTTAAAATTAATTTTCTTCCCACCCTATACCCCTACAAAACCCACAACCCTCATCTAAAATCCCCCCCAAAAATTGCACAGTTAACATAATTAATTATCAATTAATTAATTGATATTAATTAGCAGCTAACTATTAATTAATCAAAATAAATTTCTTCCCACCTGTGTCCCTATTAACCCCACAACGCGCACATAAAATTTACATTAAAAAACTGTATAGCAAAATTAGCATAATTAATTATCAATTAAGTAGATATATTAATGAAAAAAATTTGCTGGGATAGGTGGATTGGACAGAAATTTAATAGTGCTAAAAAGTTTTTAGTGGAGTTTTTGCCCGCTCAAGCTGTTGAGTAAAATATCTTGTCTTTTCCTGTAAGGTCATAGATTTCTTTGTGGAGAGGGCCTTGCTATATTTGATTTTATCAGGGGCCGAATAATGTTTTCGCCACTTTTGTTCCAAGTTGCGTCACTTCTCTTTCTGATTTTTGAGATCAGCTGTATATCAAGGTACTGAGAATGCTCTTCTATTATTTGACTGTTTGGCAGGAGAGGATAAGAGCATTGTGGCATTCCTGAGCCACATGTGATAGTTAGCGGCCATACTGTCTAGGTCGGTCCCGTGAATTGGGGGAGAGTATAGTAGGATTCTATTGAGCTGTTCAGGAACAATTTTATGCCATGGTCTCATAGTTTTCTGAAAGGAGGAAGAAACCGTAGGTTTTAGATTTCCGACACTGACGTTGAAGAGAATAGCTGAATGATCGGACCAAGTGAGAGGGAGAGCTTTATCAAAGAAAGAGATGGATTACAATATAACATAAATTATAAATTATAAAATATTAAATGCAATACATATACTATTCCCACTACAATTTATACAAAAGTACGCAAACTATTATAGTAAGCATGTAAAATATTTACTACTCACACTTCACACAACACAAAAGTAATAGAACTAGGTAACATTTACAATTCATTCTCCAGTCAATGCAACAGTAGGGAAAGTGTTGGATTGCCGAGGGGTAAAATTTACTATTCCCTCTCCAGTCAATGGAACAGTAAGGAAAGTGTTTGATTGCGGAGGGGTAAAACTTAATATTTCCACTCCAATAAGTACAACAGTAGAGAAAGTGTTGGATTGTGGAGGGGTAAAATTTACTTTTCCCACTCCAGTCAGTACAACGGTAGGGAACGTTTTGGATTGTCGAGGGGTAACATTTACAATTCCCACTCCACTCAGTACAACTGTAGGGAAAGTGTTGGATTGTGGTGGGGTCAAATTTACTATTCTCACTCCAATCAGTGAAACAGTAGGGAAAGTGTTGAATTGCGGAGTGGTACATTTTACTATTCCCACTCCAGTCTGTGCAACATTAAAAACAAATAAATTATTTTCAAAACAATAAAATAATTTCAAAAGCAATGTAAATAAAGAAAAATATAACTATATGGAAAAAATAACAAATATATATTCAATATTAAAAATAAAACAATAAACATATTACAATGTTAAATACATATCACAAATAACTACAAATATTATTACAAATAAAATGCAAAAATAGTTTTCATACAAATAAATATTTTAATTTAGAAATTATTTATTAACAAAAAAATATTTATTACACACATCTAATTTAGTTACTTCTAACTCCATAACCCCACAAAACTCAAAACCTGCACCTAAAACCTAACTTTAAAAAGCAAATTATTTACACTTTTGATAGAAATATTTATTAACAAACTAATTATCATTAATTAAGTACTAATTATAAATTAATTACTATTGATTTACTTCCCACAATGTACCCCCACAAAACACACAAC
Source organism: Calotriton arnoldi (assembly GCA_963921515.1). NCBI lineage: Eukaryota > Metazoa > Chordata > Amphibia > Caudata > Salamandridae > Calotriton > Calotriton arnoldi. The sequence goes on from CAWUFW010006959.1 coordinate 93,037, forward strand.
ACACTCCTAAAATGTGACAGAAAAAAATTACAAAATTAACTCAATTAATTATCAATTTAATGATTAATATCTATTAAAAAATAATCTATTAGTTACTTAAAATTAATTTTCTTCCCACCCTATACCCCTACAAAACCCACAACCCTCATCTAAAATCCCCCCCAAAAATTGCACAGTTAACATAATTAATTATCAATTAATTAATTGATATTAATTAGCAGCGAACTATTAATTAATCAAAATAAATTACTTCCCACCTGTGTCCCTATTAACCCCACAACCCGCACATAAAATTTACATTAAAAAACTGTATAGCAAAATTAGCATAATTAATTATCAATTAAGTAGATATATTAATGAAAAAATTATCATGAATTTCTTATAATAAAAATACTTTACCCCTATAAACCCACAACCCACTATGGCACAACAAATTACAAAAATTGATTAATTTAAATTTATTACTGCTAAAAAATGTACAAATATATTAAAAAACATAAACAATAATTGTACAAAAAATTTACATCATATTCATTTAAAATCTATAATAAACTACATAATAATAATTGAAAAACAATATCAATTGCAACTATATTTTTGTAAACGATATTAATGACTTCAATATTTTAAACATCGATATTACTTACCTTAAAATCATTATTCTTGACAACGACATTCTTGCTGACGATATTTCCTTATGACTATATTTTGGACACAATATTTTGGTATGATAATATTTAAGATTCAATATTTTGGGCCTTATTACCATGTTGGGCGGACTTGCATCCACACACCGTATCGGTATGGGAACCGACCGACCATTGGTCAGTGGTTCCGCATACCTAATTACAATGCGACTGCACATGGTGTGGTCGCATACTCCCATTTCCCTATGGGAGCTTGTGCTGCAGCCGTAAACCGGCCGTAGCACAAGCTCCCATAGAGAAATGGGAGTATGTGTGAATATGTGCACCGTATGGCAGGCACCTGTCAGTGCCTGCCAAACGGTGCAGGTATTCACATGGGGGCACAATAGGTGCCCCCGCGTCCCCGAACCGGAGACCGCAGGGTTAAGTGGGCCCTGCTAGGGGCCCCTAATGCCGCTTTCTGACAGGCATTCCATATTGGAAAGCTCGACATGGAAAGCCTGTCAGAAACCGACATCGTAATCCCAACGACGAAAATGCCATCCATTGGGATTACGTGCAGGTCTCCTACTGGCCGATGGGCTCCTTGAGCCCGTCAAAATCCAGCCAGAATGACTGGCCGCTTTCAGTTTCGACTGCCTGCATTGTAATGTGGCTGTTGAAACTGAAACCGTGATGAGGCTCAGAAAGCCTCAAACCTGACCTGTGGTCGGAGGCTTTCGGACACTATCTTCAGCCCAAGTCTGCTGACACAACATATGAGCCCTAAAAATAACAAAGCTGAGGAGTCAATTCAGGAAAATGGATTGGAACATTTAAGGTTATCTCCAGTCTTAAAGACTGAAATGATAATGGATTCATGCGATGAGCTCAGGATAGAGTGTTGCACTAACTTATTACAATGGCAAACAAGGGCGCTCAAAGAGGTTTGTTCATAAAATCGATGGGGACCTCGTTGTGCCCTGGAACTTTCCTACTTGGACTAGCAATTACTTTATCTAATGAAAAACTCATCTTGTTCATGAGAGATAATTTGTAAAATATTCTGGGCTGAACAAATGGCATTGTAATGTGGGAAAGTGGTTTACCCACGTTGAGACTGATAGTTTACATCAAGTGCTGTCATCATCCGGGGACAATGAGGAAATATTTATAATCCTAAATAAATCTTATGAGTTTTTATTTGAGGAAACCTCAGTTATCTTTTCTGATGCTTCATTTTAAAGTTTTTTTTCAAGCCATAATACACAACTTGTACCCATTTCTACTATGACCAATTTTGTCAAGGGAACATGTAGTGCCTTACGAGCATCCTATTCTTTTTTATATCAAAGAATTTATTTCTCAAAAGCATAGACCTCCTACATAAGGGAGCCCTCAAAACAGAAGTGGCATATCAAAGCTCTCTACACAATCAATCAGACCATGTTTCTGACTGTTGATGGAACTACTGCTCTTTCAGTAACAGAAATAGGATCTTTCTTTTCCCATTTCAAGCGCAGTCCTTAATGATCAAAAAATTCTCTCCTAGGGAGACCTAGGCTTGAATGAAAAAGGAGGCATGGGGGACCAAATGTTAACACAAGAGGATTGTGATTGCTCCAATTTTTAAATAACCTTAAAATTAACAACTCCCTGCAGGTTAAAATTTAATTTTATTATGCTTTTTGCACCCTTTGGATAATATTTTGGCAAAGAGTTTCTATTGACCAAGTTATATTGTGAAAGGAGTGAGAAGCTGTGGATAGATGACAAATCTGCCACCTTAGATTTTTAGGCAGGGATTTCCTCTTGTCTGTAAGTTAATTGAAATATTATTCTTAGTGTGATGGGGTGCTATTAACATTTTTATCTGTTCTGATTACATCATTTTGAATTTCACATACTTAATTTTCCTTCAGTTTTTGTTTGAAATTAATGCTTATCCAAGGCACAGACTCAGTGCCAACTGACTGCTTTAGAACCTTGCTTGAATACATACATAACACTGGCACAGGGTTCCAATTGATAACCTACAACAATGTTGCAAAGAATACCACATGTCGCCCTTTCTTGATATTGAACCGTAGTTTAGATGAAAACTGAAATAAAACTACAATTAAATGTGGACAGAGTTATAACAAACAGAGACTACCCAGAGTTAATGTCCATGGGAAGAAATAAATATTTCAAAACATTTCAAACATGTCACTGGAAGCCATAGCACAAAGGAGATAGGCTTAATTTACGAAAATGTGCAAAGGATTTAAAAGTACCTTCACAGTTTAAAAGTCAAAAACACAACACAATAAAGTGTAATTTAATGCACAAAATAACACTCAGGGGCTGATTATGACCATCGGTTGCGGTCCGCCTGCCATCTGTCCCTGCGGTCCGCTCACCACATTACGATGCGGCAGACGGAGGCATCGGGCGGAGGAACCATCCGCTGCTGTCCTGACAGGCTCCGTGAGCCTGTCAGAGCATCAGAAATGCTCATGATCCCTTAATGATGGCGGAGCCAGCCTCGGCTCCGCCATCTGGATCATAACACCATTTTCTGACAGCCTTTTAATGTCGGCCTTTCCGACATGGGAAGGCTGTCGGAAAATGACTTTGGGGCCCCAAGCAGGGCCTCCTTCCCCAGACCCTCCACAATGATGCCCCCCTAAACATCCCTGCACATGTGTCAGGCACCGATAGGTGCCTGCCACACGGTGCAGGGATGTTTACAAACATCCATCTTGCAATGGCAGCATATGCTTCGAGCCTTTTCTGCCTTCCACACAAGCTGCCATTATAAAATGGATGTTTCCGACCGCCCATAGGGTGGTCGCATCCTAATAGCTCCTGGGCGACAGTTGTAGCTCATGCAGATGGGCCTCTAGAGGCTTTAGGCAAGGAAAAGGTAACTTCCTAAAAGTATCTTTTCTAAAGTAGTTATTACAAATCTGACTTTACCACTGATTTGGGTTTGTAATAAACATTTCAAAGTGTCCACAAATCAAATTTGTAGGTGTTTTCTAGCCATAGATAATATTATTAAATGTAATATTGCATACCTCTGCTTTCTTATACAAAAGCTAACCCTCCTTCAGTTAAAATTGCTTGTGTGCCTTTTCACTGTAAGGGCATCTTTAACATTAAACTTCCACATATTCTACTTTTTAAAACCGTGCGCACTGCCTAAAAACGGTGACAAATGGAAAAAGAAGGGTTAAAAAGAGTGAGACAATGACAAGTGGAGAAAGAAGGGATGAAATGGAACCTTCAAGAGTGAGACAATGAGATCATAAGTGTAGAAAGGGTGGAAGAGAGAGGCATGAGAAGAGCACAAGGTTTGACAACTATGGTATTCACCAGCAGCACTGACGTCAAGTTCCTAAGATACACTTCGGGTTCCCTGGCTTTATGTTTTTTCTCTAATTAAGAACTGGCATGCCCTGTAAAAAAGCCATATCTATTGGCCTTGCCGGTGTTTGCTTGAAGAAACTGTGTTTGTTGAATGAGCCCCATTGACTCAAAACTACAATGTGTTTGTTGCTGGGGCCGGAGTGGCGTGCAGCCACTTAGTGCACACCTCGTACACTGATCCCAAAAGAAGCAAGAAAGTGCACACAATGGAAGCGGGAGCTCATATTTTACTTTTTACGTTCTCATTACTGACAGTTCTTTTTAATTATAATAACACTTCCTGGGTAGTGAGCGGAACCTGAATCATACGAGGAGAGTGCATTCCAAGTGGTTTCTTCTATTTTAGGAGAGACTGTCTACGCACCAGTGGACTTTCTGCAGAAGCAATGGCAAGAGAAGTGTGGAAGCAACCCTCGAGAATCTGGTGAGTGGCCATCTTCCCAATGTACACTGGATTTGTATGAGTATTTGCTTTCCTCTAAAATGAATAGCTGTGCCAATTTTACCTCATTCAACATTTCTTGTTTGACCTGAAATGTACTGCTTGGGCCTCACCCCACAGGCGGGCTGCAAGAAAGGAGCCAGAAAAGCTGATGACTGCCAGATACGATAGTAAAATACTGAGAAGCAAAGGTAGTTATCTAAAAGAACTTTGGGGCATATTATCAAGCCGGCGATAAGAAATTATCGCCGCTTTAGCGTCTGTTTTCAGACGAAAGCGGCGATAATTCTATCGCTGTATTAGCAAGGTCACGCTATCGCGTGAATCCTTGCCCTATCGCCCTTCTTCCATAACGCCCACCCTTGCATCTCTAATGAGATGCAAAGTGGGCGTTCCGTCCCAAAATAACTGGAGAAATGTCGTTAACCGACATTTCTCCAATTATCAAGGGAATCCCCAACAAGCATAGCGATGAGAAAAGTAGCGCTAACCTTGGTTAACGCTACTTTCCTACGCATGCTTTTAGTTTGACTTAGCCATGATATCCAATGGAAGGTGGATATCATGGTTAAGTATGCCCAGCCCTATCAACAAGCTATCGCCAAATGTCGTGCGATTATCGCTGGATTTCCAGCGATATTCGGACATTTGGCAGCTTGCGCCAGGAATTTTATCGATTCTGAGATAAGCGTTGCTAATAGCACGCTATCTCAGCGATAAAATTCATCGATAGCCGGCGATAAATATCCTAGCGCTAAGTGCGCTTAGCGATATTTATCGCCGGTTGTTGATAATATGCCCCTTTACCAGTACAAAAATACTCCCAACTTTGACCCACGGCGTAATTATTTCCTAAAAAAATTCAAACAGTGTTTAAGTTGTCCCAATGCTTGTACTAGACTATGCAAATTCATACACTTGGAAACGCTTGTCATAATTTAAGCTTGTGTGTGGAAATTACTCTGTACAGTTCATGTGATGTGCACCGATTTTTACAGGAGGTAAACACAAGTTTTATTTTGCATTAAATAGAACAATACATATGAATGTGAAAATATGCCGATAGGCAGATTATCTCTAAAGTCTTGTCGGAACCCAATTTTAGGAGCTTGTTGAAATCATCTCCTTAATGGGAGTGTATAGGAGAATGCCGAATCGCACCATATTTTCATACCCCGGGCCATACCAGAGGCATTGCATGCTCTTTTTAACTGAACATTATTACATTTCTTTGTAATGTAATGAAGATTACTCAGTTCTGCGATTTGTAAGTAAAAGTATCTTAAGCAAAATGGTGCACAGTACAGATATAGTTCATATTAATACAAAATGTAATCTGCCTTCTCGATACAATCTCTCTCTAACATGCCGAGTAGTATGTGCAAAATATACACGTATTCGCTCTTTACAAAACAGGTTGCATTGGCAGCATTTGGGTTTCTAAACTGTCCAGGGAGTGGGATGCAGCAAAGCCCTCCAAATGAGGGAAGGTGGAAGCTTCCCTGCCCCTTCGTCTTTATCCACCTTTTGACCTGGGAAGCCCATCCATGCTAATGACCTGAATAATGGGGAGGACCTTTTCAACCGGGGGCTGGCAGGCTCAGGCTGGCCCGCGAGTGAGCCACATCCCCTCTCCAGCAGCCCGTGGCAATCCTTCTCAGTGAAGTCCTGCTGGCTGCCTGGGTGTCGGCTGTCCTCATTGTCCTGGCGGCTGCTGAAACTGACGGTCAGTCACTTGACTTACGACCGTAACTGCACTCACTCTCTCCCTTAGGCCTGCAAGGTTCAGAGATGAATTAATATGTGTGTCAGCCAGCATTTACATTATCCCTTGGGCCAGCAGGGCTCAGAAATGAATTAATACTTGCGGCGGGCAAACATTTAAATTATAGCCTTCACAGCCCAGGCTGCCCGGTCATCGGTGGGAGCAGAACTGCATCGCTGTGTTCAGACTGAACGCCATCAAACAAATGATTGTAACAAGAGTCGATGATTGCAGGAGTGAAGCAGCCAGCAGAAAGAGGCGGTATTTGGCTGACCCGAGTTCCAAGATGGGAGAAGTGGCCATCTAGTGCTGGGCCAGTAGAAACATTGAAGGTTGGATGGCCAAACAAAATAAACAATTAGTGAAATTGCCTGGGCGTCAACCAGGCACCCAAAGGCAGGACAATGAAAAGCAATGGACCAATAGAAAGCCAGCATTTCAGAATGACACAACAAAGAACCAATGGCAAGTGGGCTTAGTTAAAGCTCATATTGTAGATACATCAGGTCCCGCAGTGCAGCGCATGCGCGCTGACTCTAGGCTCGGCCTAAAAATGATCATGCAAAAGAGGCATTTTCCTACAGTTTTCAAGTATACAAAATCTTTACTTTACAGCTCTTTATTACAGTTTACACCATTGCACCTGGCTAGCTGAATGTCTCCTTCTTTGCTGTTACATAAACATTCCCCAATTCCATTTGTTTTTCTATGATAAAGTGCACTCTTCTTGTTTGTGCTTCCCTCAATCAGAAAATGTTTCATTTCATTAGACTACAGTTGAACCCGATTGTGTTTGAAAATTGCCAGTGGAAATATTTTCTTCTGAACATCCCCTGCAGAAATGGTATCACTTAGTGAGTATTAATATCTATTACATAAAGTACTTTTGGCCATCTTAAAAAAAATAAATAGAACAACTCCATTTGGGATTGCTAATTCTCCAATTAAAAATCCTATGACATTCAAAGATATCTGCTCCAATGCTTTTGATGGCAATTTCCTACAAACCATGAGAGGAGTTTGACCTTGCAACACTCAGCCCAATCTCTCTACATCACAATTTAATCTTTGCAACCAAAGTTCACTCTCCACAAACAGTAGCTAATCACAAACCACCTAATATGATCATTTCCGGTCATTCACATCTTACTAGGCCTGGGCGGTAAATTCCGTTCTGCTCGCGGAATTTGCGGAATTTGGGTAATTTCGCGTTCTGCGGAGAACGCGGAATTACCAAAAATTCCGCGATCCGCGGCTTCGTGGCATTTTTTGCTTGTTCACGCTTTCAAAACGCGTGTTCGTGAGATATTTATCCCTGAGCACGCAAACAGCGTTCGTGAACAGGAAAAAAGCATCGCGAACAGGCGGAACAAGCAATTCCGCGTGTTTGGGTAACTTTTGCATGCTCGCGGAGATTTTTTACCGTTTCGCAGAGCTTTGCGTAGCGCGACTACGCAAATTCCGCCCACCCCTACATTTTACCTCCCCTTGCAGATGCCCTCTAAGGCCTCTTTAACTCTCAACTAACTCTCATTTTTAGCCACTTGCTCTTTTTATTGCTCCTCTGTTGTGATGCTCTGTGTTATAATACATGCTTTCTCCAAATCAACACCATCACATTTCTCTTCCATCCCAGTGTGTCCTTTTAACCTGGAAAGACAATTTGTAGCAGAATTATTTATCCAAGGGATAGATTAAACACTAAAAACTCTCTACCCATTTGCATGTTCCTGATGAAATAGCATTTAAACCTTTCTTTGTAAGAATCTCCTTAAGACGTGTGTGATCATTTCTTACCATGAAGCTAGTTCCACAAATAAAGGATCTGAACTTACTTATTGCCCACACAACAGAAAAACCCTCCTTTAAAATGACTAAATAATTTAGTTTCACAAATCGATGACCTCTTGAAACAAATGATTTGGGTCATTTTGTGCCAGCATCGCACCAAACCTTTTGTGCTTGTATTCCTTAGTACCACAGTGGTGAAACTTGCTCCGACCTTTGCAAACATGATGCATCCCCTAAATTTATTTTTATGCATTTGAACTACTCTTCACAATGGGAAGATAAAAGTGATAAGAGTTTCTAAATGCTCTTGAGTTAGGATGTGATTTATTTCACGATAAGAAGAGGTCAGGTTAAGAGTAGAGAACACGTTGATCCCTGCTAGCAATGTCATTATTCCCTATCTTCTCAACTACACACCTGTTTATCTCTCCAAATGGACACTTATCAATATTTTTCTTACCCTGCTAGATGCAGGAACTGAACTACTTTTTAACCTAATCCTATATACGCAGTTTTTTTAGACCCCCAAACTTTTACCTACCTGTGGGAATTTGCTTTTAAAATTGACATCAGCTTCATTTATTTCATGCACTTCTACTCAAGGATCACCGTAGGGGTTTAATGCAACCTATATCAACTGTTGGTGTTGCGTACTAAGGGGCATATTATCAAGCGGCAGCGATAATTATCGCTGGCCGCTCTTAGCGAGGTTTTCCTTATCGCCGGCTATCGCTGGCAATTATCGCCATGCTATCGTTGTATTAACAACGCATAGCGCAATGGCGATAATTTCCTAGCGTTAGCGATAGTTTCCATGGAACATCGCTGGTTTTCCAGCGATGTTCCATGGAAAACGGCGATAACCTTGCTGATACGACCCACAGGGTCGTATCAGCAGGATCCACCTCCTATGTGTAACATAGGTAAGTCGAGATTGTAGCAGACGTTAGATTTTGGCGAAAACGGCCGTTTCGCCAAAATCTAAGGTCTGCTACAATCCTGTGAGCTGCCTTGTAAATATCGCGATGTACACATCGGCGATATTTACAACGTAGCCCATTTGGGGTACGCCAGTAACGCCCACCTTGCATCTCATTAGAGATGCAAGGATGGGCGTTGGAGAAAGGGCGATAGTGCAAGGTTTCACGCGATAGCGTGACCTTGCTGATTGGGCGATAGGATTATCGCCGCTTTTCGTCCGAAAACGGACGCTAAAGCGGCGATAATTGCCTATCGCCTCCTTGTTAATATGCCCCTAAGTAAATTGTTGCCTTTGTGTGCCACATAGACTTTCCAATGATGATCCTGTCTTTAACCTCAATCTCCACCTCAAAGAATTCTCTCATCCTAATCATTTCAACAACACAGCCTCCAGGTTTGACAGGAATGTTTTTCAGAACTTTAACATTGTGAGATATGGAAATGTATGTGGTCAGATTTGGCATTCACTCTGCAATTCACGGATATTTGCCTTTACAAACTTTCTAACATAAGTAGATACACATTTTACACTGCTATTGACAATAGTACCTGTCTTAAACATTACAGAGAGGGAAGTGCTCCCATGACTCTTTCTTTTTACAGGATAAAGTAATTATTCCTTTGTTTGACAATGAATAATCAGAAGGTGAATTAGGTCGGCAAATGTGAAATATGTGCAACACCGCTGATATATGTCCAGGTCCTCATCTGTGTGGCCCAGTGTATTTTACGTACGTACAGATGCGAGTTCAAAATTTCCACACATTTGCTCATTCTTTCCCTTATTATTGGGGATAGCTTTTTCATTTCATAGATAGTCCTTAATTTACTACACCACATGCTCAGACAGAAGGGCTGAGTAATTTCCAAAAATGTGCAATGGTGAACCTTGCTGCCAAGGACATATGTTTAAGAAGTATGCCCAATAATGAGGTGAGTGAGTGCTCTGAGTAATCTCCAGTGGTGCCAAATAGGGAAATCAGGGGGTTTAATTTCAATTTGATTACTGTTATGATCTTATTCTGGTACAATATTTCCCGCTAAAAGGTTTGTACGATATTGTTTGATCACCACAAGTTTGTCAGTGTGCCCCTTGCTCTGCAAAGAATCGTCAGCATACCTAACATTACATAAAGTCTTATGTAGTCATCTATCAATGCATTAAAACCTTATGTCCATTTTCTTGGCGTTGGAAATATATTGATGCATTAGCCACACAAGACCAAACATTTAATTAGCATTTATCACTGAAATCTATTGCTAGTTCTGTCTTCCATGCAGTGGGTTAGGTGTATGCCATAAATTTTGAAAAGTCTGTACCAGCCACGGCCCGTGCAGGTAAGAGCCGCCCACGAGAGAAAATTAAATTAGTAATTAATCTTCTCTTGTTGACGTCTGTTAAAATCCCCCCCCCCCCCGCCCCCCCACACCCGGTCCCACCGCCTCACCGCTCTTACCTGCATGGGCCGTGGCTGGGCTATACAATATTAATGTGTCCTTTTTTTGTACAGTATTCTTTTAGAAGGGATTACATCACTATCAAGTCTCTGAACTCTGTGGTGCCTCGCTCTCTGCTCCCCACTCAGTGTGCAACTTGGGTTTATCTCTATCAGTCACTATATTGAAGGTGTCATCTTTGCTGACATGAATTGAGTAACTTAGGCTATCCTATTTCAAATAAATCCCCCAGTTCTGCTTTAGGTGTGGCAACCATATTCGGAATCCCCTGTATTTGCAGGCTAGACAGAAACCAGGGTCATTAAGAATAGGTGACAGGGGTATTGATAGGTGATGACGCCTCCCCTCTTAACAACCATTTTCCAATGTTATAGTGTGATGGACGTGAATTGTAGGAGGGTCTCTCCCATATTGATCCATGTGGTCACCATTGCAGGACATGTAGGGGTTTGGTAGAGTATTCAAACTCTATTTGGACCTGCAGTTGTTGACTTTGAGGCATGGTGAGAACGATAATAGGCATGGATATAGCAATGTATGTTTGGCAATACTAGGACACCTTCACAGATAGATACAAAATGTCACTTTGGAGGCTGTATCTGCCTTACTGCTTCATATAAAGGCATTTAGTTTAATTTGGATCCCCTTGAAGAATTTAGGGGCATATTAGCAAGACCGGCGATAAAATTATCGCCGTTTTAGCGGCAGGAAACTGCCTCTAAAACGGCGATAATGGGCTTGCTAATATGCGTTATAGAATTCCAATAGAAGCCCAGGTTAGATGTGCAGGACATCTAACCTGGGCTTCTATTGGAATTCTATAACGCATATTAGCAAGCCCATTATCGCTGCTTTAGCTGCAGTTTCCTGCCGCTAAAACGGCGATAATTTTATCGCCGGTCTTGCTAATATGCCCCCCAGTCTCCAATATTAGGGGCAATGTTTGGGAGAAGCACAATAAACATGGGTGAAAATTCATTGAGATAATTCATTTTTATGCATGCTATGAAGTCAAACCATGGAATTTCCAACCTATCTCATGGGTATAGATCTTTGAACAGTGTATCTAAATAAGGGGGCATGTAAGTGTAGCAGTTTGTGTGGGAGCTACCCTCCCAAGTATTCTAGAGGTTCAATAGTCAAATTGTGTGCACAGATGTGCAATGTATCTGTGAGAGAGGGTGGATTTATTGTGACTCCCTGACCAATGAACTTTTAGGGGCATATTAACAACGAGGCGATAAGCAATTATCGCCGCTTTAGCGTCCGTTTTCGGACGGTAAGCGGCGATAATTCTATCGCCTAATCAGCAAGGTCACGCTATCGCGTGAATCCTTGCACTATCGCCCTTTCCCCAACGCCCATCCTTGCATCTCTAATGAGATGCAAAGTGGGCGTTACTGGGCGTACCCCGGATGGGCTACGTTGCAAATATCGCCGATGTTCACATCGCGATATTTACAAGGCAGCCCACAGGATTATAGCAGACATTAGATTTTGGCGAAACGGCCGTTTCGCCAAAATCTAACGTCTGCTATAATCCTGACTTACCTATGTTAGGCATAGGAGGTGGATTCTGCTGATACGACCATAGGGTCGTATCAGCAAGGTTATCGCCCTTTTGCAGGGAACATCGCTGGAAAACCAGCGATGTTCCCTGTAAAAGGCGATAACCTCGCTATCTCTGGAATTTTTATCGCCCTGGAGTAACGCGTTGTTAATAACGCGCTACCAGGGCGATAAATGCCAGAGATAGCCTGCGATAATATAATTATCGCTAAGCACGGCCAGCGATAATTATCGCTGGCCGTTGTTAATATGCCCCTTAGTAATTTATTTTGAAGCCCATTCCTTGAGAGAAGCTTCCTAATTCTTGAACTAGGGGCATATTAGCAAGACCCACGTTAAAATTATCGCCGTTTTAGCGGCAGGAAACTGCCGCTAAAACGGCGATAATGTGCTTGCTAATATGCGTTATAGAATTCCAATAGAAGCCCATGTTAGATGTGCAGGACATCTAACCTGGACTTCTATTGGAATTCCATAACGCATATTAGCAAGCCCATTATCGCCGTTTTAGCGGCAGTTTCCTGCCGCTAAAACGGCGATAATTTTAACGTGGGTCTTGCTAATATGCCCCCTGCTGATTTCTCTGGATGTATCATTGTTAGCCAACACTCTCATATATTTTAACAATGGTGTTTAAGAGGGCCAAAAGCCTATCATCAGTGTTTCAGTTACCTCGCTGGGGAGTAACAAATAATTCAACACCTGCACCAGGGGTTCTATTATAATGTTGTTAAGGGCCTTGTCAAATGCTCCTGTAAAGCTATTAGGGCTTACAGCTTTATTATTTTGGGGAGTATTTTGATCACCTCCAGAACTTCTGCTAGACACATGGGGCCTTCTAGCCATTATAGAACTTTTGGTACTATCTCCGGAAAGCCTTTTTCTGTCAAATATTCATCTTGTTCCGCCTCTCATATAGTACCTCCTCCTTAGAGGGCGACATAATAATCAAAGAAGGCTTTACCTATATCTTCTAGGGTGGTCAGAGTTCCATCATCTCCTGTTTTCAATTGCTTGATTGCAAAGTGGGACTGAAATGCTTTTACTTTTTAAGCCAAGAGCCTATGTGCTTTTTCCCCTGTCTGTTATAACGGTATTGCATGAAGAGCATTTTCCTAGAGGTTTCTCCCAATAATTTGGCATGCATGCTTTAACTGTACCTTTTTGCTCAACTTTTTCTTTAAAAAAATCATTGGAAATAATGGCAAGCCTAGAACAAGAATTGAACATCATTTCTATTTCCCCATCCTCATACCTTACTTTCTCAATGAGGTTTATTTTGTTACTCTTTTGCTGACAACACCATTTCATCATATTAGAATGTCATACACCACCCTGTTCTTGCCCATACTTGTGCAGCATTTCTCAAAATGCCTTTTTCCCCGCATTTTCTACACACAGGCTTTAGTGATTGACATTCCTTGCTGTTACCCATGACTCCTTGAACTCCACAGCAAAAACATTGCCCCTTAAACTTGCTTTGTCTTTACATATTTTGTTTATGTATCATTAGCCTTAGCTTCTACAATATTCAAACATTCTCACTATTCAGTGTCTTTTAGTTAGCAGTATGAGTCAAGATGTGTTCCTCATGTTTGCAGTTAGATCTTGTTGGGACACAAAATTCCCTCACTTGGTGATGCATGTGCATCCTGCCCTGATTGTCCCACTGTAACGATGTCCGGATCCCTAATGCTGATTTTTGTTGACATGGGTGAACATGGATGATGCGTGTGGGCCATGACATAGGCCTGTCTCACGGATTGTGGGCTTTTTGGACTAGGAGGGGCACCTAAAGTGCTACCCTCATAATGATGAAAGGCTACTGCCTTTGCCAGGAGCTAAACAGCACAGCACAGTAGTGGCAGCATACCATGTAGTGATCAGTGGAGTGAATAGGTCCTTTCACCTGTGTGATTGGATTGAGGCCTACATGCTCACTTATTAAAGTTCTGCTGCTGTATTCTTGATTCACGCTTGGCCTACAGTGAGTTGTAGCATGGCCCTGTGCAGTGGGTGTCTGCTGTACATGTGATGGGTGTATGTGTGTTGGTGAGTGTTACAATACAAGGATGGTGCAGTCTAGTGCTGTGCAGTGTATATATGCTACGTGCATGTGCAGGGTGTGCAGGGTGTATGTGTGCCTGTGAATGGTACAATACATTGAAGATTCAGGGTTCCATTATCGGAGACCCAGGGCTAACTGGTGGAACATATGGAGGTAATGCAATCCCCCCAGACAGATTGTGGATATCTGCATTCCTCTGAACTGATTGGAACAAATTGGAGGAAGGGAGAGTCAGGCTCTTCAGTACACTTCAAAGGGTGCTCTTTAATGCAGAGAGAGGTCACTAGGAAGGGGCCTGGGCGCATATCAGGAAGGCGATGGGGCCAATGAGAGAATCCTGAATAGTAGGACAAGGTCCTGGGGTAAACCTTTGTTACACATTTCACTGTGGCTGACATCCAGGTGTGAACCTCTAGTCATTCCCATGGCCTGTGTTGTGGGGCCCTCAGATTTGGATTCACTCCTGCTGCAACAGACTCCTTTCTGGAAGAAGGGTAGAGCAGAGTGGAGGGCACTTCTAAAGGAAGCAGGTCCCCAACAGTCAGACAACTAATAACATATGGTGTCTGGAAATGGACTATAAGATGGGGACTTCAATGCCCCCAAACTTGTGAACTTTCAAACAGGAAGTCGTTCTGTGCAAGGAGGAGAAGCTCCACAAGACTTCTGCCTGTGACCAGGAATGCGGGCCAAGCCTGCCAGTCTCTGAGCTGGTTGAGGGTACATCACCTAGGGAATACAAGACCACCTGCCCCTGGAGCCTAGAGCACAAGTGCCTGCCTGCTTGCCAAGGCTTGTGTGCCATGCAAGGAAGAGGAGAGCAGTAGAGGGAGCAAGGTCCAGGCAATTGGATCCCTGTATCGAGGTGTGAGGAGACAGCTGCTGCGCCAATCAGTTCACTGCATGCACATGTTTGAAGTTGGTGACCCTGAATGGCAGGCCAGATGGCCGTGAAGATCAATGCTGTGCTGATCAGGTAGTAGCCGATGTACAGATTGAGAACAGTGACCCTGTATGACGGCAGGAGCTCTGAGACAAGGCAAGGAACGTTGTCTGATTGAGACCATTTTTCCTGAGGAGGCGGACACCAGTGGCCGAGCAGGCCCAAGCCCCGACTGAGGACCAGCACAAGGAGGAATGCACACTCGTCGCCTAAGGGAAGGATCCCAGGAAACTTATCAGCATCAGAGGAGCATCAAGTATCCCCTGCGGCCTCTCCTGGACTATGTGTGAGGAACTCAAGGACACCCGACTGTTGCGTCTCTTAGGCTGCATTTAAAGAAATTACTGTAGACAGCCTCATCAGCTTCAGTGCCCATGAAAGGGGTACACTCAGAGACTCTGGTTGTTCAGATCCTGCTGGTGCGGGTAAGAATGATTTACAGGCCAGACTGCCCAGGGGGAACTTGCCTACTATATAACGCTTCGGCTTTGGAATGCTGTTGACTTTAATAAAGAGTCAGAGTGGGACTTCTGGGACTTGGACTACTAGTGGGGCTTTATCTAAATTGCTCCTCTAGTGAATGGGGAATAACCACTACCACTAGCAAGAGGGGAATAGGACTCAAAAACCCACCTATAAACCACTAGAGACCTTACCTCTGGGGCTGACTGTATTGTTTGTAAATGCCATATTTTACTTTGCGTTTGCATATTATTATTCTTTTTTTCATAGAAGCAACTATTTGACTGGACAATCATTTATTGCTACTGCTGAACGTATTTTGAGTTGTGAGCCTTTGGTCACCCCAATGTATCTTCCTCAATCCCAAGAATTCTTCGACTGGTCGACCCACGCTACCACTGTGAGTCAAGTGGATATTAGATAAAGCTCCGGGACATGAGGAGTAGAATTGCCTCAACCCCCACAATGGGGTCCAGTAGCTCCTACTTGCCCTGTGGTCTCCTGAATGAGGTTCTGACAGATTTGTTTTTTAAAACTCTGTCGCTCTTGGACACAGAAACAACATATTAAAAAGTTCAGTTCAAATAGACCTTTATTGTCTTGATTGAAATGTGCTGAAATCGCTCAATAAAATCCAATCACATGCATCTTTTACGTTTTGTCTTTATTTAGTAAAAAATGTGTGATATTGTTTAGGTCACAGAAGATACAGCTTAGAATGCCAAAGGATCTGGGGGCATATTAGCAAGACCCACGTTAAAATTATTGCAGTTTTAGCGGCAGGAAACTGCCGCTAAAACGGCGATAATGGGCTTGCTAATATGCGTTATGGAATTCCAATAGAAGCACAGGTTAGATGTCCTGCACATCTAACCTGGGCTTCTATTGGAATTCCATAACGCATATTAGCAAGCCCATTATCGCCGTTTTAGCGGCAGTTTCCTGCCGCTAAAACGGCGATAATTTTAACGTGGGTCTTGCTAATATGCCCCCAAGTTTTATTTCTTTTTAATATCTAGACCATAAAGGACGCATTTGCACAATTTGTCAACACAATTCTCAACAAGTTATTTGCTCCGTAGGGGGCCTTGTGATTTCTCAAGGCCATATATGGACTGTTTAATAATTCAGCTAGTGAACCTTGGTAGTCCTTTAATTGCCCCCCACCACATAACCATAGTGTTAAATGGAGGATGGTCATTAGCCTCTAGTCTCCCAGGGGATGGCCTTGCAGATGGGAATGAAACGACTACCTTGGTTCACTTGATGAATTATTGAACAGTCCACACACAGTCTTGAGAAAACTCCAGGATTATTGGTCCCCAAAGGAGTGAAACCTGCATGCTCACAGCGACAGATGACAGAAAAAGATGTTACGCTTTGTTAATATTGTATTACAAATATAGTCCGTCTGTCATGCTGCCTATCTCCCCAGCATGAACTTTATCGTAAATACTACAAATATATCTTCGCTGAGAAACTAAAACGAAATCATTTATTACCCAAATGTCCATCTAGTAATCAGAACAGCTATAGGCAACTCCATCCATTGTGAGAATATTTTACTTGCAGCAAATACCTGTCAGCTAAACCCATGAATCTTTATGTAACGTATTTAAGAAAATGATAAAGGGAACACTTAGGGGCTTATTTATGAGAGCCCTGCATCACTTTTGCACCATGTAAAGTGGTGCATGTGTGAATTCAGGGCTCCCATAAAGATTTATGAAGCCACGCAAAGCCACCCTGCGTGGCTTTGAGTGGCCTCATAAATCATGGGTAAGGTAAAGCAGCGCAAATTGCTGCGTCACCTTACTCTGTGCCCGGGAAGCGTTCCATGGGTGTTGAGGTGGGTCTTCCCATGCAACAGGCATGGAATTTGATGGTGCCCCAGATTTACAAATACATGTAAACATGGGAAAGTGCCAAATCCGCATGCCTCACGAGGTGAGGCTTAACGATGAGAAATAACATAATTTCTCCTCGTGTTTTTCTCTTTCTATGTGTGCTGCACTCTGCAGCACACATAGAGAGAGGAAATCACCTCTTAGATTAGTTTTTTGGAAATAAGATGCCCCTTCCTACACAAAAACAATCCTGCCTGCAACAGACGCATCCTTGCACCATGGTGCAAGAATGCCTACGTTGGCTCTAGACTGCTGAAACAGCGCAGGCAGAAATTACAGAAATGCACTGTATTGCTTAAATACAATGCATTGCTGCCCTTTCACTTTGGCAGATGGAAGCGCAGCAAGGTGTCTTGTTGCGCTGCCCTACGCCAATCTGCCAAAAATGAGGCCCTTAGTCATGTCATTCACTCCCTTTTCGCAACTGGCTAACATAGTCTTTTGGAACAATCAAGTCACGCCTCTCACCTTCATAACTAACACAAATAATACAGGATCGTAAAGCAGGCTTCAATTGCTTGTATGACAGGGTCTACGACCTGTCTGCGTCAGTTAATATGTAAAACTAGAACTGTCTCCAGCAAAACGCATGCTACTAAGGGCCTTATTTAGAGCTTGGCAAATAAGATACTTTGTCACAAACGTGGAGCTATCCCAGACGCCATATTTGAAGTACACTATGGCCTGTGTGACACAGCGGACGGGAAATCCACCTCATTTGTGACGGGGTATCCGACTGACAAACTATAAATGAGGCCTTTAGTCACCATTTACTGAGTTGCAGAGAATGGACTCTGGGAAAGATTTGTGATATCAGTAAACATAACCCTAATTTTATACATCTTTTTCTGATATATTTTACATAGGCAGAACATATTTACTTAAATTTGCACAATGTTGTTTAGAGGAATTTTAAACACCATATTGTATCTAAATAAGGAACTTAATATTATATCTGAATTGTCAAGAATATGTGTAAAAAAATTAACATTTCACATTTTTGGACATTTGCAAACATTTTAAATTAACTATTGAGCCGTATTTCAGTATTTACTTTAAAGTGATTAGGGGATATATATAGGAGATAGTCTTGAAAATGTATTGAAGGAGGAGCCAGAGATTTTGAACTCCCAAGGTAGGTGTTGCTTATAATGAAGATGACTGATGTTGTGGTGAAATTGAAGAAGTCCTCAAAAGTGTTCATTGTACACTTGAGGGCAACAAATCACATCTAATCGTATGGGTGAAAACATGAAGAACTCTAATACCTAACAAGTGAAAGGAGTCATTGGAATGAAAAGAGTGGGGTGAGGGGGCTGAGGGGGAGGTTTTGTGAATAGTGATGAGATCACTACCAGTTTTATCTAACTATGGTTGGTGGATGATGTAGCAACTTGGTATATATGAAAGAATGGAGCCAAGCATCTTAGCTCAAAGAGCACCTAGGTTGCCATGGCAAATGAGATCATGGAATTATGATTCATGGCCAAGAGGGCAATTTTTAGCATGAGGGGAAAGAGGGCTGTATGTAGAAGTGCATGACATCAGTGCTGATCTAGATGATGTTGGTGGAGTGGAAATGTGGATGTATTGGACATGGAGACAGTATGGTTTCTGTCTTGAGTGATGGGTGGAAATGGTGTGATTTGGAGTAGCATAGTTTTGTGCTCCACCCTTCTTAGTTCGGATAGGCCACATGTACATGTATTTACACTTGGATTTATATACTCCTGTGACACAATAACATTAAACAGATATGGTGCATCTATTGTGTGTTTATAATCGTTTTCCTTTCCAGAAACATCTGGACTGCTGATATTAATCTTCTATAGGTTTAGAGTGTAAGGTGTTGGGCTAAAATGCATTTAATGCAGTGCATTTACCAGGGATTAGTGAAAATGGTTTATATGTTCGTTAATATAGTTTTTGCTTAATAAAATGTATTGGTTATTGTGCCACATATAAGAGTTATGCATGATATAGCTTGATTCATTATTAAGGATTTCATTTACTGGATTATATGTAGGTTGTAGAACTAATGTGCTTTAAAGAGAAATGTTAAGTTAGTGTGAATGTTAAGTTAGCGTGATTATGGGCCTTAAGCTTACAGTCGAGGCAGTTAATACTTATGTGAAAGTTGTTTTTCTGCGTATTTTTCTCCTTTAGCAGGTGCAGACGTAAGTCATTCACTAGTTAGTGAAAAGTAAATTGTATAGATAGTGAGGTGAGGAAGAGCTGGCACGGTCAAATGATTTTAATGAAGAACAAAGGGAGTCTTACCAGTTGGTACTGTCAGAAGAAGGGAGGGACTAAGGATGCTTTGGAAGTGGAGACTGGAAAATGAGAGTAGTGTTCAAGGTTCCAAGTTCTTTTCTGGGAAGTGGAAAACATATTATGATGTGTATGAGGTCTTGTTTTCTCGAAAGTTCTATGTGCATTTTAATTGATGAACCCACCTTGGGTTTAGTCAATTTCCTTTAGACGTAGGAGGTGCAGCACTCTCTTGACATTTCTGATTGTATGGCTTCATGCTATACATGATTCTTTACTTATCGAACTTCTACAGAGGTTCTGATACTGACACCATTCTTGCTATTTTGCTTCAATAGGGTTTTCCCTATGCTTTAGTTAGTGTAGGGTTTAGATACAGCAAATCCTTTCCATGTATGGGGAGAAGGATCGAAACCATTCGAAGAGTCATCAAATTCTTTTCCTTATTTTCTGTATTGCGATTATTGAGATACTTATAAGTTCTTTTCTGTTGAGAACCAATATTGTAAGACACTTTGATGTCCCTTCGGTTATTCTATACTTTGATACTGTCGTGTAGTTCCTATAAGACCTATATAGGATCTGCGCGTTTAGACAACATACACTGCAGGACTGGTGTCCAGACTGATTCCAGACACCCCCACCGGGTATGTTGGCCTGTGTACCAGCTAGCTCGCAATGCCACTATAACCTCCTCTTCCCAAGGAGAGAATAGTTCTTGGCAACTATCGAACATGACAACCCTGATCCCTCAGGAACATGGAAACAGTAACTTACTTTTCGCTCAGTCACTCGTGCTCACTTGTTCTCAGAGAGATACACAGAATAAACGGTTGGGACGTTTTCAATAAGTATTTGTTGAACAGTCGTTATTCTAGCGTAAAATAAGTGCACTGAAATCACCAGTAGACAGTAGCATATATAAATGAGTAGCAGCATTAAGAAAGTAAACAGGTGGTAGGTTTCTACCATTTTGCTAAAATCATAAGTATAGGCGAGTATATAAAATACATGGCAATAAAATGTGTACTCCTACGATGCACCCTATCTAGATGTACCTAAGTGTACCTAGCATATGAGTAGGCCGAGAATCCCTCTAGGATAAAGCCAACCCCATTACCTGATGTTAGCCTGCGGGACCTCGTTCTGGTCTCGAGCTGAACACCCCGCAAGGGATGTCAGACCACTGAGAGCTGGAGTATCTGCATGCAGGAACCTCAGCGTCTCGCGTCAGTGTGTTGGCATGAAAGTCGTGATCTCCTCTCCCTATCTCAGCAAGATGTGGTGTTTATATACCCTAAGGTATCCCCAGGGGGTTCTACCTTGCTGTGCCAGTGTCGGACTTAGGATGTCATCGGGAATGAACTTTATACACAGTTATTATGCAGGAGATGATGGTCCTGCTGTGATTCCAAGAAACTAAGAATCCTCATGCATAATTTATGAGGCTAGTGTCCAGGGAAAAACCCTACGTACTTGTGCAGTATTGTAACTGGGTAAAAGGTCAGTCCTTCAAATGCGTTATGTATGTAGTATAGGAGTGAAGGGTTATGATGTTACCTAGACCTATATCGGGGTACCTATATGAAATATAACACCCACTCCTCATCCGACTGGACGACATTACTAAATTCTAGTGTACTACCAAGGCATCTAGAGGTTTGTACGCAACAAATAATAAAAACATTTTTAAGAAAAGTTAAAAGCGTTAAAAACCCTTTAAAAAGTGTTCTACAAAAAATCATTCAAGTAGTTGCTCTAAAGTGTCCGTTTATATAGTCCGAACAACTACAAGCATCTGAAAGCCATGCAGGTCAAAAAGGTTTCAATTTAGAATTTCGAAAAAGTTAAAAAGCCAAATCTTCCCAGCGTGCGACATGCCAAATGTTTATGTGTCCTTGCTGGTAGACGCAACATTGCTGTCTGCATACGCATCTGACGATCCCTGTAACACCTCACAAAGAATGTCAATTGAGCACAGATGATCTTCTGTACTGCCTGCAGCAGATCAGATGCCGAGGCAGCCTGTGCCACATCCAAGGCCTGAGTGTTGGAGGAGCCGGTGTCCATACCAACAGGAGCAGAAACTACCTGTGGTGGCTCTAAGAATGCTGCCAACAACATGGGAATGCGCTGAGGACACTGCAGAACATGGGCCGTTATCGGGTCCAGTAAAGCATCAACGTCCGGTGGCGCAACCGATGGGAGTGTCAGACAGAGGTCCAACATGCATTCTTCTACGCAGAACAGGCATCGGAGAACAGGTAGGACACAGTCCAACCAGACTGGTCTAAATGACAGGAACCAAGAGGTGCTCAGTTCCCGTAGGCGAAGTGTGCCCAGATGTTGTACCATGCGATCACGGTATTTATGCTCTAGGAGAGCTGTTGCTACTTCCTTGGTGGCTGGGACATCCATTGCGTAGCAGAAAGGTAACAATCAGGATTCCTGCTATTAGAAACAGGATCAGTGGAAGCCCTCCAAAAATGCTTCCAAAGACGGAGTGTATTAAGTTTGGTATAACTCCGAGGACCGTCTGAAAGGTGCTTAACAGTCCGGAACCTATGGTCTTAAATAGGTGTGCAATACCCGTCGTATCGGACATGTTAAAGATACGACTTACCATTTCTGTGAAATGGAAAGGGCAGTTTGTACATATAAGTGCCTGTATCTCAGCCGAGGACCTTGCGATCTGGAGGTCAAAAGTCTCCCGGGCGGAGGTTAAGGGCACGGTTCGTTGTAAAAGCATGGCTTTCATTCTGCTCAGAGTATCGACCCTTGACCTCTGGGTAGGTCGCCCCCCCATCTGCACAGTGCCACCTGTGCGTCCAGCTCCCTGCTGCTGCTGATCTGAGGCCCTCCTCCACCCGCAGGCTACCACCTGCGCCTCATCCCTGGTGGCCAGTGGTAGGCCGTAGGTAGGTTCTTGTCATTGTGAGCGTCACTGTTACTGTCTTTCCCCTCGATATTTGCGCCCCCACTGTTTTTCCACTGTTTTGCCCTTCCGTTCTGTGCCCCCACTGCTGTGACTGTTTTCGTTCTGTGCCCCCACTGTTTTTCCACTGTTTTTGCCCTTCCATTCTGTGCCCCCATTGCTGTGCACTGTTTTTCGTTCTGTGCCCCCCTGTGCCCCTTTTGATTTCTGTACCCCTTCGCCCTCCCGTTTCCCACCACTGTGTCCCCTGCGGCCCCACCCCCCTCGCTGACCACTCACTGCCCTGCCTCCTGCCTCCCAGCTGCTCCTCCCTCCCACCTCCCCATATATGGCGGCCGCTGCGCGGTGAGGTGAGCGACCCTTGACCTCTGGGTAGGTCGCCCCCCATCCGCACAGCGCCACCTGTGCGTCCAGCTCCCTGCTGCTGCTGATCTGAGGCCCTCCTCCACCCGCAGGCTACCACCTGCGCCTCATCCCTGGTGGCCAGTGGTAGGCCGTAGGTAGGTTCTTGTCATTGTGAGCGTCACTGTTACTGTCTTTCCCCTCGATATTTGCGCCCCCACTGTTTTTCCACTGTTTTGCCCTTCCGTTCTTTGCCCCCACTGCTGTGACTGTTTTCGTTCTGTGCCCCCACTGTTTTTCCACTGTTTTTGCCCTTCCGTTCTGTGCCCCCACTGCTGTGACTGTTTTCGTTCTTTGCCCCCACTGCTTTTCCACTGTTTTTGCCCTTCCATTCTGTGCCCCCACTGCTGTGACTGTTTTCGTTCTGTGTCCCCACTGTTTTTCCACTGTTTTTGCCCTTCCATTCTGTGCCCCCACTGCTGTGCACTGTTTTTCGTTCTGTGCCCCCCTGTGCCCCTTTTGATTTCTGTACACCTTCGCCCTCCCGTTTCCCGCCGCTGTGTCCCCTGCGGCCCGCCCCCTCGCTGACCACTCGCTGCCCCTGCCTCCCGCCTCCCAGCTGCTCCTCCCTCCCACCTCCCCATATATGGCGGCCGCGCGCAGCGGGCATGCCGCTGGCGCGCCGAAGGCGCGCCTAAGGCAAGCTTGTCTGCGCCCGTCCGCGCCTGGACCGCGCCCAGCGCCAGGACCCCTGGCCCCCGCATCCACCACGAAGACCACCTCCGATACGATGCCAGCACCCTCATCGCTCTCAACACAGGACGGACCTCCACCTGCTTCAAGGCCGCCCCGAAACGCACCCATGGTCCCTTCACCTGCCGGAACTGCAGCTTCACCTGCCTCGGAGAGCCCGAGACTCCCGCCAAGAAGGACCTCAACCATCTCCGGTGCATCCTACTAAACACCCGCTGCGCACGCAAACACGCCGTCGAGCTCTGGGACCTACTCAACACCTCATCACCGGATGTCACCTTCCTGACAGAGACCTGGATGAATGAATCCTCCGCACCCGACATCGCCATAGCCATCCCCGACGGCTACAAGATCACCCGCAGAGACCGCACCAATGGAATCGGAGGAGGAATCGCCATCGTCCACAAATACACCATCAGGGTCTCGAACAGCACCGACGACACTCTCAGCAACGCCGAACACATGCACTTCCAGATCCACACGGATCCCAACACCACCGTAAGAGGCACCCTCATCTACAGATCCCCCGGACCCCGACCCCAGTTCAGCGACTCCATCGCCGACTTCATCAGCACGCACGCCCTGACCTCCACCGACTACATCCTCCTCGGAGACCTGAACTTTCACCTGGAGAACAACAACGACAGCAACTCCTCCACCCTGATCGACAACCTCGCCAACCTCGGACTGAAACAGCTCGTCACGACGCCGACCCACATCGCCGGACACACGCTCAATGGCATCTTCTCCTCAAGTTCCCACGTCTCCTTCAGCCACACCTCCAAACTCACCTGGTCCGACCACCACTGCATCCACTTCACCTTCCGGAAACCCGCCGCACACCACCGCACCCTACAGATCCCCCGCAGATGCTGGAGCAAAGTCACCGAAGACCAACTCCAGACAAACCTCGCACTCAGCCCACCCACTGACCCCTCCAACCCCGACTCCGCCGCCCGCAATCTCAGACGATGGATGGACGACTGCGCCAGCACCTTAGCCCCGCTGAAAAAACCAACCTACAAAGACACCAGCAAGAGAGCCAGCTGGTTCACCCCGGAACTCCTAGCATCCAAGCACACCTGCCGGAAACTGGAGAACAAATGGCACAGCAAGAAGACGCTGGACAGCCGCGCAGCCCACAAAGACGCCATCCGCAACCACCATCACCTCATCAGGTCCGCCAAGAGGACCTCCTTCAAAGACCGCCTCGACAACAACGCACACAACAGCAAGGAGCTTTTCAGCATCGTGAAGGAACTCTCCAACCCCAGCTCCAACGCCAACGACATCCCGCCGTCGCAAGCCCTGTGTGATTCCCTCGCCACCTTCTTCCACCGCAATATCGCCGACATCCACGACAGCTTCGACTCCCGGACGACCCCAACAGGCCCCGACACATCAGACCCGCCGCACCCCATCGACCAAGACCCCCTGACAGCCTGGGTCAACGTGAACACCGAGGACACAATCAAGACCATGGGCACAATCCAGTCCGGCTCCCCATCAGACCCTTTTCCACACCACATCTTCAACAAAGCCGGCAGCTCCATCGCACCCCACCTGCGCAACGTCATCAACCTCTCCTTCGAGACCGCGACCTTCCCAGAGAGCTGGAAACACGCCGAGATCAACGCCCTACTCAAAAAACCCAAGGCGGACCCGAGCGACCTCAAGAACTTCCGGCCCATCTCCCTGCTTCCATTCCCAGCTAAGGTCATCGAGAACATCGTCAACAGACAGCTCACCCACTACCTTGAAGATAACAGCATCCTGGACCCCTCCCAGTCAGGATTCCGCAGCAACCACAGCACCGAGACCGCCCTCATCGCCACCACAGATGACATCAGGATCCTGCTGGACAACGGCGAGACGGCGGCCCTCATCCTCCTGGACCTCTCCGCCACCTTCGACACTGTCTGTCACCACACACTACGCACACGCCTCCATGACGCAGGGATCCGAGACAAGGCCCTGGATTGGACCACCTCCTTCCTTTCCGGCAGAACCCAGAGCGTCCCCCTCCCCCATTCCGATCCGAAGCCTCCGAGATCATCTGCGGCGTACCCCAGGGATCTTCCCTCAGCCCGACACTGTTCAACATCTACATGGCTCCACTCGCACGCATCGCCCGACAGCACGACCTCAACATAATCTCCTACGCCGACGACACTCAACTGATCCTCTCCCTCACCAAGGACCCCCTCACCACCAAATCCAACCTTCATGAAGGAATGAAAGCCGTCGCCGACTGGATGAAGTGCAGCCGACTTAAGCTGAACATAGACAAGACGGAGATCCTCATCCTCGGCTCCAACCCATCAGCCTGGGACGACTCCTGGTGGCCCTCGTCACTAGGGGCACCCCCAACACCAACCGACCACGCACGCAACCTGGGAGTCATCCTCGACTCAACGCTCACCATGACCAAGCAAGTCAAAGCAGTCTCCTCCTCCTGCTTCAACACCCTCCGCATGCTCCGCAAGATCTACAGGTGGATCCCGACAGACACGAGAAGAACAGTCACCCAGGCCCTCGTCAGCAGCAGACTCGACTACGGAAACGCCCTCTACGCAGGAGCCCCGACCAAGCTCATCAAATGACTGCAAAGAATCCAAAACGCCTCTGCACGCCTGATCCTCAACATTCCACGCCACAGCCACATCACCCCCACCTGAAAAACCTGCACTGGCTCCCCGTCGACAAGAGAATCTCCTTCAAACTCCTGATCCACGCACACAAGGCACTCCACAAAACTGGCCCAGCCTACCTCAACAGTCGACTCTCCTTCTACGTTCCCAACCGTCAGCTCCGCTCCGCCGACCTCTCCCTGGCCACCGGTCCGCGCATCCGGAGAACCACCACCGGAGGCAGATCCTTCTCTCACCGCGCCGTCAAGATCTGGAACACCCTTCCCCTCAACCTACGACAGACCCAAGACCTGCTGACCTTCAGGAGACGACTCAAGACCTGGCTAATCGACCAGTAGCGGCAACACCCCCCCTCCTCTCCCGCAGCGCCTTGAGACCCTCGCGGGTAAGTAGTGCGCTTTACAAATCTTGTGATTGATTGATTGATAAAGGAAACATTTTGCGAAGGCCATAACGGCGCCTCCCTGCTTGTTTGTGTTGGTGGAAACAATACTTGCATACAGCAAGTAACCCTGGAGCTCACGGTGACTAGATATGCGATGCCCGGAAGCATCCCACAACAACCTTGATCATTCAGCATCAAGTAATTCCCATTCGAGAGAAGCCTGGATACCGGGTTAATCACAGCTGCTGGGGTACCCCTCAAGTGACAGGAGAAATTTGCCACAGACCCATTACAAGCTCCGTGTAGCATAATATCCTGACATATGAGAGATCCACTTAAAGCGTTCCCTCAGTTAGTTCCGCTTAGAAACACTTCCATATCCCCACTCCTGCATCGAAATCTGTATGGTAAATCCCAGCATTCCCTGATGAATTCCTTACCCATCTTTTCATATCTGCCTGCCTGTTGTTGTGCTAGGCAATATTGAAACTGGAAAGTTGCGACCGGTAATGTTATATGACCGTGGACTAACCATTCTGTGGATAGTGATTCTGCCACAGTAAAGGGTAACCTATCCAGTTTCTCAATATGCAGCATTGTATATTTTGCTCCTCCCTGTGCTGTTTTCATCTGTTTTTCTGTTAGATTGTCTGCAGAAAATAATGACGTAATGTTGATAAAACGCCAAGGCACATAACTGGCGTGCAATGACTGCAGCGTCCAGCTTAACAGAATAATAGAACGTAACTGCGATTGTCCGTGCTGCAATATGGACAAATCCTGTTCTATTACATCGATAGCAGAAGATAAAATGTTGCCCAGTGAATATATCCTGGATGTTAATGTAGTCATACCATTGTCAACTACGGCTAACGCCTTTTCTAGGTTAACTCTATCTATTTTTCTTAATCTCTCTGCAGCTTATTGTTGAGAGATTTTCCAGAGTTCGTTATAGACAGCATACAAAAAGCACTTCTGACGTGGTTTCCTGGGACCTAATAAAAAAATCCTGTAGGTCCACATCCTCTGAGAGTAAGGACAAGTGTTGCTTCACCTGGGGTAGTGTTGAGGTCTTTAGCCAATCGAGGCACAACTTCCCAACACTGTATGATGTCCCTACCCCCGGATGTTCTCGTTGTACATAACATGGGTCTGGTCTATGGATACTAAACCCTTCGGTGGTACCCCTGAATCTTTCCTGACATCTGTTTGTGTCGGCAGGCCAAACCAACCATCCCTTCCAATTGGGGTCTGAACTATTGTATTGCAATATGTTATCCAACTTAGCCCCTCTTTCTGATGTAAAATTCCCCTCAGTGTTTAAAGGTGTTGGAATTTGAGGCGTGTTCAAGTCCTTATTCTTGGCTATTCCAAGACAGGAAGTCTGTTGCACAGTGTCATTCAGAAAAATCATCTGCTGTGGAATGAGGCATGCTCTAAACAGTGCTTCTGTCCCCTGGACTTGCCAGTCCCCAGAACCCCAGATTTATTTCAAGTCTACAGTGTCCAACCATAAGTCAAAACCCTGTTCAGACAGCTGGGTGATAAAGGAAGCCGAGTAAATCTGTTTGGTGTTTGTTAACATATTTTTCTGTGCAGATATTGGTGCGACCTTATAGTAGTATGAGGTTGGTTCTGAAGTGTTAAACCCTGACAAATATGAGAATTTCTGTGCAAATGTTTCTGAACTACTTTTCGGCGGTGTAGGGCAATGTTCCCACTGGTGGTATGTGAAAACATTTATGGGTTTGCTAGATTTATGCAAGAAATGATGACCATAATGTTGGTAACAATCCATTTTGTCAAAATCTGATCTATCCTCTAACATTTCAGTGCTAGAAAATGCAGCAGATTGTTCCAAATCAGACAATAAGTTATTAACAGTTTCAAAATCCCAATCATCAGAAAATGTACTGGAGGTAATGATATTGTTCAATGAAATTTTAAACAAATGTGGAATTTTTAAAAGCTCGGTTGGTCCAAATATATCAAAATTTACTTTGTCCCACACTATACCATCCGGTATAGGAACTGCTAAAATGTTCACGAAGGACAAGTCTCTTTGTTCACGATGAGATGAAACATGAGGTTTTAAAATTAAGTTTACTTTTGACATTGCAGAGCTCTGTTGAAGATATGTTCCATTGATGAGCAAGTGGAAAGTTATTACTAATCCTAACCAGAAAAGAAAAAATGAGATACCGGTGATTATCCAAAGTTCTATCCAAGTTGATACTAAATAAGTTTTTCTGAGAATGTTAAAAAAGTCTTTTATCCTTTGTTTGCGGGAAATTTGGGCTGGCGTCGTTTCAGGTTCACTTGGATCCAATGAGAAGGTATTGAAGTCGATGAAATAGCCAGATGCAGTTCGATCTATCTTTGGTAGCTCCGCAGGTTTTGTTGAACTTGTGGATTGCTTTTGTTGAGGCATGTTGACGTAGACATCTTTATTAGCTTGAATTGAAATGTGTCTTTCCCTTTGATTTTGAGAGTTTGTGTCAAGGGGAACTAGTTCCATTGCATTGTTATTGATTCCGTTGCTTTGTAAAGGTGACTCTTCAAATGTTATGAGTCTTTCTGTTTGAACTTCCTGTATTGTAGTGAGAGGAGGACGTCGGCTACTCAGGGGTCCACGAGGCCTACTATTTAGTATCGGCCACATAGTGTGGTTTGATTAGATCGATTGAGATGAATCTCTTTTCTTTTCCGACAAGAGGCAGTAGAAGTACAGTTCTTGATCCTTCGACTGCCAGGACAGGTACAGGCTTTCGATAGGATGGCCCGAATTCTTTTTTGTCCACAATCTTTTCTCTGAGCAGATTCCCAACTTTGAGAATCCAGGCAGGTCTTGCCGTGGCTGACTTGGCTTCCCCAGTGGCGGTTTTCTTTGTCTCGACATTCCTTAAGGAGGCTCTGGATTCATTCAGATCCTGTAAAACAGCCAAACGCTTATTGATGTCAAACGGTTTTTCATCCGCCACTGTGCCTTCACAATCGAGATCAGGTACCCACATTCTTGTCCCAAACAGGACCCTGTAAGGAGTTGCACCTCCCAGAGAGCTTCTTGGCTGGTTATTAAGGGCCCGTTGGACCCCAAATAGGTGATTGACCCAACTACCACCCGAGCCTAATACCCTAGCTGTTAAAGATTGCTTTAAGTCCCGATTTTTCCTCTCCACAACCAAATTTCCCTCGGGATGGTATGGAGAGGAGTACCGCAATGCTACACCCGAACTTCCCATGGCTTCCTTGTAAGCCCTAGAGCAGAACGCGGGGTCACAGTCAGAATGTAATGTGCCAACTACGTATGTCCCTATGAAGACTCGCAAATCTTTTAGAACAGTTCGGGCGTCAGCCGAGCGTTGAGGCCATACCCATAAGAATCTTGAACAGGAATCCACTGCAACCATGATATACTTGTAAGCCCCGTCAGATTGTAAGGGGCCGCAGTAGTCCAGGTAAATGCACGTGAGCGGTCTGTCTGATATTAACAATGGTGTCTGCGCTGGGAAAGCTACGGTGAACCCTTTTATCTGTTGACAGATTTCGCACTTTAAGATGAAGTCTTTGGTCTGCTTTGTTAACCCTGGCCACCAATAGCATTGTTTCAGTAAAGAAACTGTCGCCATAACTCCTGCGTGTGCAGAACCCTGACCCTCGTGTGCAGCCAAGATTAAACCTAACCTGCGATCCATGTTTGGTATTACTCTATCCCCCACTTCAGGAATCCGAGCAAATGGAACGTTGTTTGCATCTTACTTGTAGGAGAACTTGAGTGGAAAACCTTTAGGTAGTGCTTTGCTGTTGTTGCGTGAAGCAATCACAGCTACCATTGTGCTACTGTCTATCCTCGTTTTTTAACGGGTGATTGCAGCTACGGACACAGTGCGTACTGCCCCCTTCGCGGCTTCATCTGCCAATGAATTCCCTTCAACGTGAACACCATCACGTTGATGACTCAGTGTGTGTATTACGTGAGCCCTTGGTAGTTCATTCTTCAACTCTGCTACCTGTTTCCTATGTTTAATTGTGCCAACTTTTGCATCTCTGTACCCATTCTGTCCCAATAGTAGAGATTTTCGTTGTACGACTGGACCAGTAAAAGGAATCACACACTATTAGTGTGGGGAATTTGGGATCCGTATTTATCAGTGCCAGTAGTAGTGCTTTTAATTCTGCCAACTGTGCCGTGCAGTCTCCTAGAGACTGCGTTTTTGTACAGCTTGGACGGAACTTGCCGTCCTGCATCCTACCTTTTACAATAGCGCATGCTGCACTGTATTGTTGCTTACTCCCTATGGCCGGTTGAGCAGATCCGTCAGTATAAATAATGTACTCATACCGATCTAGAGGCATTATTTCATTTGGTTGAGGATATTCTTGTTCGTATTGCAGGAATGCTTGTGTTTTTAGATTTGGGTCATATCTGCATTCTACATCTGTTGCAGTGAGAGAATTAGCCCACTTTATCCATCTTGGATGTAACGCTTTTGCATTTGGAACGCTTGCCTTTGTGGCAGCCTCTAAGGCCGGTACCGGGGTCACAACAATTATTTGTTTCCCTTGAGCTTGTGCTCTTTGTCTCACTACGCAAACACAAGGAGATGATGGATGGAGTGCTGAAACTTTTCAAACACTCACCCCCAGTCACAGATCTGTGTTGAATCCATCATCATTCTTTAGCTCACTTTGCCACCCCAGTTCAGACACAGCTATATGCAAATCAGTCTTGACCCTGTGCCTCATGGGAACAGTCCAGCCCGAACTGCCAAGCCATGTCTTCCCTGGACCGGAAACAAGCATCCGGGGACCGGTTTCGGGCTAACAGCCCTCATCAGTCAGGCTAGCTTGAATCCAGTGGCAAAGTGAGCAAGGGACCCACGTCTGGGCATACCCTGCCAACTTAGGGCGAACAAAGCAAACACAAGGAGATGATGGACGGAGTGTGAAACTTTTCAAACACTCACCCCCAGTCACAGATCTGGGTTGAATCCATCATCATTCTTTAGCTCACTTTGCCACCCCAGTTCAGACACAGCTATATGTAAATCAGTCTTGACCCTGTGCCTCATGGGAACAGTCCAGCCCGAACTGCCAAGCCATGTCTTCCCTGGACCGGAAACAAACATACTGGGACCGGTTTTGGGCTAACAGCCCTCATCAGCCAGGCTAGCTTGAATCCAGTGGCAAAGTGAGCAAGGGACCCACGTCTGGGCATACCCTGCCAACTTAGGGCAAACAAAGCAAGTCTGTACTGCTGTCAGAATTTTTTCTGTAGGAGCAAAACGCATTTCAGCGGTAGTGTACAAATGTGATGTATATGCAATTGGTACCATTCACCTTCATTAAAGGTTAAGTAAGTGTACCCAGATTGACCTGCGACTTCGCGGATCACCAGGTGGCGTACGTTTACGCGTGTCTGTAAGTGTTTTGATGATATCATATGAGCTTGTAGGGAACGAAGGATATTTGTGTGTTCCTGTGTCCATTGTCTAACTGAGAAGTCAGGTCCTATTAGGTAGTAGAATGGTTTTACTCTCTCTGCATAATCCAAAATGTATGTTCTGCCAAAATTAAAAAATCCCAGTATGGACTGTAAGTTTTTTAATGATTTTGGAGGTTGTAGCAGTGCGCACTTTTCTAAAAAGTGGGCTGCCAGGCTTTTGCCTTCACTTGAAAGTTCATATCCCAAAAATAGGACATTGAGGTGGGCTATTTTCGATTTTTTTAAATTAAATTTGTAGCCATCAGAGGCGAAACCCAAAATTATGGTGCTCACCCTGGTCAAGTATCATCTACATAGGTTAATGCTTCTTCATTCAAATTCTGTAGTAACTCTGTTACCCTCCTTGAGAATAACCCCGGGCTATTCTTATACCCTTGGGGGAGTCGACAAAATTGACGTTGTGACCCTAGCGCTGAGAAGGCTGCCAAATATCTGCTTTCAGGTGCTATGTTTTGGCAGAAAAATCCATTTGAGGTATCTAATGTTGTTTTGTATTTTTTCCGCACAATGTTATTCATTAATACGGCACTGTGTGCATTCTGAACCGCAAATGTCTTTGTACATGTGTTCAGGTGTCTATAGTCTAAAACTAGACGATATGAATTGTCGGGTTTCATTACAGGAAACAAAGGATTATTTATTGATGAGGTGCATGGTTCAATTATACCTTGGTATTCAAGTTGATCTAAGATCTCCCTGACCTGTTTTTTAGCTTCCAGTTTTATGGGATACTGTCTTTGTGGAGTTGGGTTTGTTTTGATTGGAATTACGTGGTGGGGTGACACTTCATCCCACCCTACTTGGTTGCGGTATAATGCTGGAGCAAGGGCTACCGCCCACTCCTGTGCATATGTGTGTCTTAGGTGTGCGGGAACTAGGTCGGAGAAAGCTGGAAAAATTACAGTTTCCCCCTTTGGACATTCCATAACAATATTAGGCGGCCAATATTTTCCCGCTAATAGAATGTCATAGCCCGAAGTCAGGTTCTTCCAAAAGAGACCCTTAACTTGTCTCGGCTTGTCCCCCTCCATTCGGAGTGTAATTTCATGTAACTTGTGTGGGACCCTCACCGTAGTATCAGG
Source organism: Calotriton arnoldi (assembly GCA_963921515.1). Lineage (NCBI taxonomy): Eukaryota > Metazoa > Chordata > Amphibia > Caudata > Salamandridae > Calotriton > Calotriton arnoldi. The sequence continues at coordinate 126,388 of CAWUFW010006959.1, forward strand.
TGTTTCCACCGTGATAAACTCACTCAACCCCGCTGTCACTAGAAATTCCATTAGGTTCCGGCGAGCTATTGTTACCTCTGCCGCGCTGTCTAGCATTGTCAGAGCCCATTCCCCGTTCAGTAGCTGAGTCCTCAGAATTCTGGGCATGTCTAACTTTGAGACCTGCTACCTTCTTCTTTTTAAATTGAGGTTTTGCTTTAGGTTTTCTTCTTTATTTGAAGTGTAGTCTGAAGTGCGTTGCTTGTCTCTGGACTTTGTACACTCTTCCTGTCTTTGTTCTGACCGTCCTTCCCACTCTGAGGGGCATATTAGCAAGAAGAGGCGATAATCATCGCTAACCCTGCTTAGCATGATTTATTTTATCGCCGGCTATCGCTGGAATATATCGCCGCGCTAACGCTGTATTAGCAACGATTAGCGCTATGGCGATGAATATTCCAGCGATAGCGGGGGAAATGGGCCAACATCGCTGAAAAACCAGCGATGTTGCATAGAGAAGGGAGAACACCTTGCTGATACGACCCTGTGGTCGTATCAGCATAATCCACCCCCATGTTAGGTATGGCTAACACCTGCTAATTGCAGGTGTTAAATAAATGGCGATGACCCCGGTTAGCGCTACTTTTCACGTCGCTAACTGGGGCCATGGCCACCTTGCTAATAGGCGATAGGCCTGTTAGCGAGTGTTTCCCAGGTTTGTTCGTCGGAACGCCCACTTTGCATGTCATTAGCGATAAATATCGCTGACATGCAAAGCGGTAAAAACGGGCGCTAATGCCCGCAAACTGTCGCTAACTGCTGTTAGAGACAGTTTGCTGATAGGGCGATATAAATATCGCCGCTTTTACGGCAAAAAGTGCCGCTAAAGCGGCGATAGTGCCCTTGCTAATATGCCCCTGAGTTTTTTGATGTACCCTGAAAGGAACGAGTATCAGTATCCTGATACCTGTCAGGCTTTTTAATGTTATCTCTATTCCTAAGATTATATCTCCTTCCTGGGGGCTCCTGCTGAGGAGACCTTCCCCTGGAGTGAGATCTGTTCTTTTGTTGTTTATTATTGTCCCATTTCTTCTTTGAAGAAACTGGTGTTTGCTTTGCCTGTTCTTTATCTGAACTCCCCATTAGTTGGGGTTTTACAGGTCTAGCTCCCAGACTGTCTCTACCTAACTATGCATAAGCAGTTTCAATTATTTTAGGTAGTTCTGTCTCCTGTTGTAATGGAGTGTACACTCTCAGGCGTTGGCGTATTGCCACTGATGCTGCTTCTCCTTTAATATTCACCAATATTATCGCAGATACCTGGGCAAAGTTATTTAACTACTTCATCCCCAAGTTTAAAGCAGGCTCTGCTCCATACTCATTCTGTATTTGTCTTAATACATCTGGTATACTGCTAAAGAAGGGATACCATGAGTCCTGGTATATATTGCAGCGAAGACTGTGCCCCAAGAGGCACAATCCTCTATAGAGGAAGCTATCCCCATTGGTAAGCAAATAGTAAGTATTCTATGCTTTTCCTTAGGACCAGTGTGCGGAAACACCGCCTCCAGTTGTGTAATTTTCTGTGCTATCCAGAAGGTCATTTGTTCACGTTTTGTGGGCATTTTACCCATTACTGCGTGCAGTGTCTGTGGTGTAATTGTTGTAGGAGTTTGGACTGGTCCTGGTTGTGTAGCCAGTGCGGGCTGAAGTGTGATTGTTCTCAACATAAACTGTGTCATATTTCTGTAAAGTCTTATTAATTCTTTATGCTATACAAGTAAGTCTCCTCCTGGCATTGTGTCAATGTCAGGATGTGGTGTGTATGCTGCTAAAACTGGCCATGTTGCTCCGTCTCTTCCGAGTGGACCGAGTCTTACTCTATTTCTTGTATGGGGAGGGGGCCTTTAAACCAGTAGAGGTGTTCTTCTTAAGTGAGTGGAATTTCAATGTCCTCATATGGACTATACTCATTTGGTATTACATCTTCTACATAGTAGTGAAATGTTTTGGTTTGTGCATTTGCCTGCGGGAATTTAATCCATGAATAGAATACCTCTGATCTATATGATTCGTGTGCCTCAATCACGAAAGTCACTAGGAAGCAGTCATACTTTATTGTTTGGTTAAAACCATTACAAATTAAAACTTGATCGGTTCATCGTAAAAAGGACCACTGAGTAAAAACCCACTAGAGCATTGTCAATAAATGGCGGTCAAGTTGAAAACATAATCAATTTATTTATTTTTTAAAAAGAAAAACCGCAGGTTTAAAAGTAGAACGCAGTCTGAGGTTCTGTTAATCCGGCAGGAGGCTGCCGCCCTGAAGAGGTGGAGGAGATTTGGCGGCGCTAATTTCTTCCAGCAGCTTTGACGCATTGTTGACAAGTGTAGTGAGCCCAATATTCAGCTTGGTGTTTTCAGGGTTTAGGGCTGCTATTATGGCATGGCGGCAGGTTCGAACTCCTAGCCTGATCCATTCGCCCCGCAGTAGTAGCCGTCTGTCTTTGAGCATAGCGGGGCATGCACAAACTATGTGTTCCATTGCTTCAGAGTGATAGCCACACATCCTGCATTCAATGTTATTGCCTGGGCGATGCCAGTCGGGCAGATTCTTTAGAAATGGCCAGTCACCCATCCTTAGAGCTAAGAACTTTTGTTTTAAGTAAAATGAAAAAGTGCTTGATAAGTGAGGCGACTCAACTCCTGGTTTGAAATTGGAAATTACAGCCCAGGCATGTTTCCTTTTTGACAGAGTAGCCCTGTCTGAATGAAATGACCACAATCGGACGCTCTTCTTAATAACAGCTTTAGCACCGACTGGGAGAGGTTTGTTGCCCAGAGTTCTTTGACTCCTAGTAGTTTTAAGCTGTGATCCAGGTGTTGCCGGGGATTCTGGCTGGTCTGGCATTTCGCTATTTCACGCCAAAGTTTAGCCTCCAGGGAGACCTCCCTTGAATGGCGCAGTCTGTTGCAGAACTTTATAAACGCGCCAGCCTCAACGCCGTGATGATCCAATAGGCCCAGTTCGAGACGAATCTGCGATGGTGAACTTGATTTTGGTAGACGAAAGGCACGTTTAAAGATTTTGGTTGTTAATTTGTTTAATAAAGAGCTAGTTGTGCCCTTCATGATCTCATGCCCATACGACAGAGAGTTGATTATCCTCGCCTTCATCACTTTCAGCATGGGAGTTAGACTTGGGCCAAGTAGTTGTTTTGATAATTTCGCGGTGACGGCCTCTAGTGACAGGGCTTTGGTCCTTAGCGTTTCTTTTTGTTTGACGAAAGAACATCTGCGGTCCAAAAAGATACCCAAATATTTATAGTGAGATGTTGATTCGATTTTTGTTTTGTTAAAAAACCACCCGCCACGTGGCCTTTTTTGCTTCCCGAAAGATATTGTTTTGGTTTTGGACAGGTTCAGTTCCAAGGAGTTTCTTATAGTGTAGGGAAGCAGTTCGTCAAGAAGCCTTTGTAGACCCACTTTGGTGTGACTTAGTAACACCAAGTCATTGGCATAGAGTAGGTTGCTGATGCGGGTTCCATCTAGTTGAGGGGGATGGCAGTTGACGCTGTCTAGTGATGGAGATAGGTCTGATATAAACAAGTTAAAAAGAAGTGGAGCCAGCACGCATCCTTGTTTTACACCGGAATTGGTTCTGATTTTTCTGGACATGTGGGAGCCTTCGCCCAGCTTGATTCTGATCCATGTTTCCGAATGGAGTTGGACGATTGCGTGTAACAGGGTCGGGGGTATGCCCCAGGACTCTAATTTTTGCCACATTTGGGCCCGGAATACGCAGTCAAAGGCCGCTTTAAAATCAACAAAACAGCAGTGCAACTGGGTTTGTTGGGTTGCCGCTTTCTCCGTCAGGACAGTCAGGGTGAATAAGTTAGATGTTGTGCCAGAGTTGGCCACAAATCTGGTCTGGTTAAAAGGGAGGCGCTTTGTTGAATCGGCCCAGGCCTGCAACTCTTCTAGTAAAATTCTGGCATAATGTTTGGACTCAACATCTAGGAGTGCTATCATTCGGTAATTGTTGGGGTCATTTCTCTTCCCGCCTTTGTGGATTGGATGGATGATAGCACCTCGCCAAGACTCAGGAACGGTGTTGTTTAGCCAGCAATGGAGAAACAGGGGGGTCAGATAAGCTGACCATAAGTCCACGTCAAATTTGAACATGGCCTGGGGAACACAGTTTGGCCCTGGAGCTCCTTCGGCCCTGGCTTACCTTACGGAACATGAAATCCTGTTTTTTAACTCATCCGATGTCCCGATGGACTCCGACGGAAAGTTGTTGTTAATTGCCGGGCCCTTGATTGTTGGCACTTCAGGCACCGTAGTGGGTGAGTAACTAAGATCAGGTCATCTAGGGCTCCTTGGTTCTAAACGTTGAATCGCCGAGTTGGCTGAACTGGCCGAGCTATGGGCTGCAGAATGATCATCCTTTGTGTTCTGATCTTTAAAGTGCGTTGATAAAAATTGGCTCTATTCGTCTGCGCTGATGTTTGCGTTACTGACACCACTTCTGCCTCGTAGCCCCCGGTTAACAAGAGACCAGAATTGTTTTGAGTTGGGGTTCTTGCTTTCGTGGATGAGCTTCAGCCAAAATTGATCCGAGGCTGCTTGTTTTTCCCTGCGTAGTGCGACCTTGAAGGCTGCCTGGGCTTGCTTGCAAGTTAAAAATTTGGTTTTGTCGCCTGGGCTCTTCCTCGATTGGCGCAGTGCTCAGTTTCTTTGGACTTTTAATTGCTTTGTTACAGGGGAGATGCGGAATTGAAATGCTTGTTGCCTTATGCTCCGCTTTGGTGGCGGGTCTTCAAATAGTTGGTTTATGAAGCTAGCCCAGCTGATATTGACCGGAGTGTCTGCCTCCTGTGATAGGTATAATAGAGCTCTACATTTTTCCATCATGGGGAGAGCCATTCACGAAAGTCACTTGCACACCCCTAATTGTAACACCATATGCTACTAGTTTTAGGGTGACGGCATTTCTAACATTATCTGAAATGTATATTGCATCTGCATCATCTTCTTCGGCTGAGAAGTTTAGTGCATGCCCTTCATCTACGTCTCCCTGCTCGGTCATTATTTTTAGAAAGGAGAGCGTTTCAAGGGAACTGCGAGAAGGTGTTATGCACAATTAGGAACACTGTATCCATCAAGCTTGATTAAACCAACAGCCAATACATAGGAATTTTCCTACTCAGCTGCAGCGCATTTGTTCCCTCCCACTCCAGACGTCTCTGGGGAAATGTGAGTAGGGTCTCTGAGAATAGCACAACTGAACTACTCAGATTTGACTGTTAAATAAGTGCCAATACCAACATTGGTGGCGCCATGTCGTGTAGTTCCTATAAGACCTATATAGGATCTGCGCGTTTAGACAACATACACTGCGGGACTGGTGTCCAGACTGATTCCAGATACCCCTACCGGGTATGTTGGCCTGTGTACCAGCTAGCTCGCAATGCCACTATAACCTCTTCCCAAGGAGAGAATAGTTCTTGGCAACTATTGAACATGACAACCCTGATCCCTCAGGAACGTGGAAACAGTAAATTACTTTTCGCTCAGTCACTCGTGCTCACTTGTTCTCAGAGAGATACACAGAATAAACAGTTGGGACGTTTTCAATAAGTATTTATTGAACAGTCGTTATTCTAGCGTAAAATAAGTACACTGAAATCCCCAGTAGACAGTAGCATATATAAATGAGTAGCAGCATTAAGAAAGTAAACAGGTGGCAGGTTTCTACCATTTTGCTAAAATCATAAATATAGGCGAGTATATAAAATACATGGCAATAAAATGCGTACTCCTACGATGCACCCTAACTAGATGTACCTAAGTGTACCTAGCATATGAGTAGGTGTAAAGCAAAGAATCCCTCTAGGATAAAGCCAACCCCATTACCTGATGTTAACCTGTGGGACTTCGTTCTGGTCTCGAGCTGAACACCCCACAAGGGATGTCAGACCACTGCGAGCTGGAGTATCTGCATGCAGGAACCTCAGCGTCTCGCATCAGTGTGTCGGCATGGAAGTCGTGATCTCCTCTCCCTATCTCAGCAAGATGTGGTGTTTATATACCCTAAGGTATCCCCAGGGGGTTCTACCTTGCTGTACCAGTGTCGGACTTAGAATGACGTCGGGAATGAACCTTATACACAGTTATTATGCAGGAGATGATGGCCCTGCTGTGATTCCAAGAAACTAAGAATCCTCATGCATAATTTATGAGGCCAGTGTCCAGGGAAAAACCCTACGTACTTGTGTAGTATTGTAACTGGGTAAAAGGTCGGTCCTTCAAATCCGTTATGTATATAGTATAGGGGAGAATGTAGGTGAAGGGTTATGATGTGACCTAGACCTATATCGGGGTATCTATATGAAATATAACAATACCATGTTTTTGAGATTGATTTATATTAGTCTGGCTTTAAGTTTGTAAATAACCTTTTAACAATAGGTTGCTGACTCAGACTTTCACTGTGTGGTCCTAATGATCACAGTGTACATTCAGATTTTAATTGTCATTAACCCCTCTTCATCTCAGACTACTACAAAGGTCTATTACCCAGAGTTTAATTTGGAAGAAACACACCGGAGCATTCTCAGATGGTAGCATACTGCGTATGGTTAGTAAGTAGAGGGGTCAGAAAATAGGCCTGGGCAGAAATCGGGGTATCCGGTTCTCGCAGAGTGGGGTGTTCCGCATTTGCAGAGTTCCACTACGTGGAACTCTCTGAAGTGACAAAAAAACTCTGCCATGCTCTGTGGAGTTCCGCATGCAGTGGTGTGAGGTACGTTGTGCTGATTTTTAGCACCTGGCGTTTGTCCTGCACTGTAAAATCAGCGTGAATGGCACCTCACTCAGTGTAAGTGGGCGCAGTTTCTTTCTGCTGCTCGAGAGGATGCTCTATGCGAGCAGCAGGTTTCTCAATGCGAGTGGTAGTGACCTGCCGCAACCACCCGCATTGAGAAATCTCTCCGGAAGGTGGTCTAGTATTGGATTTTCCTATCTCGCCAACTAATGTTGGCGAGTGCGAGAGAGGAAAAACTCCGCTCCATGCCAGTCTGCTGAGTTTTACAGCATTCTGTGCTCTACACGGAGCACAGAGTGAGAAAAACGCTGCAAACTCTATGAGAGGAGCGGAGCTTACTCCCCATGCCTATTAGAAAACTGTTAATATTTACTTTTTTTCACTAATTACATTTGCTAAATTAGCATGTTACTTACTATATTATGTGTCACATTGGGTACTTTGGGAATTAGCTCACAGCAAAATTATTTTAAGTTTTCTGTTGTTATTCATTTTCCTGATTTCCCTATAGTTATGAGCAAAAGTCTGGGCCTATAACACTAGTCAGTCAAGAGTAAAATGTACTCACTGACGAAAAGTGGTAACTGAGTTAACTTATCTACACTGTGTGCGAAGTGCTCAGATTCTCTGGTCCTCCACTCTTTCAGTCCTGACGAAGGACACAAGACCTGTAGGGGCATTTCTCTGCTGAAACATGTCAAGCTGGCCACTAGGTGTTGTGAATCAATAACTCATCCAGTTAAACACGGCCTCTTTCTTTTAAACTTATCTCTACCCTTATTCTTCATTGTTCAATAAACTCTCCGATGCAGGATAGGAGATAATTTTAATTTCTCGCTACTGTCGCAATCCAGACAGTCTCCATCCTGTTGGTGGACATAAGTCACTTGGAGAATGGAACACTCAAGTGACAGACCCAATGTTGACACTATCCACCAAACCGTATGAGCGGAGATAATGTACACTGCAAGCTCTGAAAGTGTGGTTGAGGGTCTCCAAGACAATCTCCCTGAGACTCTGGCACATTGAGATGTGGGATTCATTCTCCATCTATTGATAACCAGATTACTGCCTCTGGAAGCTGAATAAATCTTTGCTTCTGACCACCTCCTGTAACTTTTTAAAAGTATAATAGCAGTGCATAGTTGTGGGAGCACTTATGTATATCTGAAAGGATACCTATAGAACATCCACACTAATAACCCTGATATATGGTAAGACAATCCTCTTAGCATTCAGAGAAAGTCACCCACCATACTGAGGACCTCTCTATGCTACTTGTTAGACCTGGCATCCTTGGCGTGGGTCTTCCTTCCATTTTTTTCGTAATGCCTCCACTGTTGCCGATATGTTTTGCTGGACTAGATGCTCATGGGCACTTTGCCGCTGCTAATCAGTGCCAAAGTGCAAGTGCTCCTATCGTTAATTGCTATATGTATTAGTGACTCCATGATTGGATGATTGGTTTACTTGTCAGTCCCTAGTACAGTGCACTCAGTGTGACCAGGGCGTGTAAATCCAATGCTGCTGGTGGGCTTGCAGCACTGGTTGTGCCACCCACAGAAGCAGCTTGTAAAGTGTGTCTCAGGCCTGCCATCGCAGAGCCTGTGTGCAGCCTAGGGCTGCCATGTCGACTTGGTGAGTACACCCACTTACCAGTCCCTAAACCTTCCCTTTACTGCATGTTGGTCACCCCTAAAGTAGGCCCTAGGGCAGGGTGCATTGTAAGTATAAGGTAGGACATGCCCTGGTGTGTGTGGCATGTCCTAATAGTGAATTACAGCCATTTTTGTTTTTCACTATTGCAAGGCTACCTGCTCCCCATAGGCCAGAATGGGCAGACTGACTATTACACCTTATAGTCAGAACTGACCCCGGGAACATGGTAGAAAAACGAATTTAGTATGCCTGAACTCAGGATGATAAAATACATCTTTTAGTGAAGTTGGTTTTAACATTCTGTGTTTGAAAATACCACTTTTAGAAAGTGGGTATTTTCTTGCCTAACTATCCAAGCCTGCCTCTGCTAGGTTGTGTATTCCTCGTCTGGAGATTGAGTGACAGGGGCTGGGGGTGGCTACAGGAGACAGGGTGAGTCAGCGCAGGGCTGAATAGAAAGAACTGCATCCAGAGTGGAGGGAGGAGTTGCACCTGGGTCTGAATAGGGCTGTGCCTGCCTTCCACAATGCTGGCTCCACCTCCTGCCGGGCGGCTGAGCACTCTGCCCCACATTCTGAAAGGAAAGAAGGAGTCAGAAAAACAAAGTGCTCCAGGACTGACCAGAACTGGTTTTGGACTAGGCAGAGGCCTCTCTGCCTCCAGAGAACAAAGAGAATCAGGGTATAAGAGGGGCACCCAGACCCCAGGAAGATTAGATCACTTTTGGGAACAAGAAGAAACCTTTGCTGAGGAGCGGAACCAAGAAGAAACTGAGGAGAGACTATCCCTAAGCTGAAGTGCAGCTTGGGGGATTGGCCTGCAGTGGTTTGCCTGTCTGCCAAAGAAAGGAGAAAGGAACTTTTGCTTTGCTGTGACTTTCATCAACTTGTGAAGGATCTCCAAGGGCTTGGAAGAGAGCTTGCCCCCTGACCGAAGTCCCAGGACCATTGGACTTCACCCCCTTTGTGAATTGCTGCTGGAAACTCTGTTTTAGTGGCTGCAGAGGTAGGGAGCTGTGACCGACTCTCACGACCGACTCGGTGTCCTGTAAGCACCGCCTCGAAGCACCGTCTCGCCCTGCAACGCACGGCCCTGGTCTCACCGACTCCGTCAACGAGCCGCTGCCTGCACCGCATCGAGGGACAACGCGTCCTGCAACGCTCGCTACGCCGAATCGAACTGGTCCGACCGACACGGTCACTGCTGCTGAGTTCTAGTCCTGTGACCGCACCGGAGTTGGGCACCGCTCGCACGCTTTGCGACGCACCGCCCGACTCGCACCGCTGTCCGGACTGATCGACGCCAGCTCCTGAATCCGGCTCCGTCGCCGCACCGCAACCTGCCAGCACCGCATCGAAGCACCGTCTCGCCCTGCAACGCACGGCCCTGGTCTCACCGACTCCGTCTCGACGACGTCCAACGAGCCGCTGCCTGCACCGCATCGAGGGACAACGCGTCCTGCAACGCTTCCATTTTTGCATCGCGACCGCGACGAACAGCCCTCCGGCTCGCACGCCCGTGCCTGCCGCTTCAAGTAAAAGGTACTGTGACCGAGTCTGTCTACGCTGTGTTGGCCCGTCTCGACGCGGTCAGCTGGATTTGTTAGACTCTGTTTGTTCTCAACATCGCCGTAGCCAGAGGAGGCTACCGACTCACACAGAACCTTGAATTAAGCCTTTTTGATCAGAACTAAGTATTCTTAACAGTATTGTGGATTATTTTTGTCGTTTATGGTCTTGTGATAAATCTATATAAAGTATACCTATTTTTATAAATATATAACCTGTGTGGTGTCCATTCGTAGTGTTGTCACTTGATTACTGTATGTGTTCACAAATGCTTTACACACTGCCTCTGAACTAAGCCTGTCTGCTTGTGCCAAGCTACCCAGAGGGTGAGCAGGGGTTATTTCAGGAGTGTACCTACTTTCCCTGACTAGACTCAAGGGTCCCTATTTGGACAAAGGTACATACCTCTGCCAACTAGAGACCCCCAAATCTAACATTGGTGGTCAGCGGTGGGGATTCTGGACTTGCATTTGTGACTCATGTACAGTGATTGGTGAACACTACTTAGTGAGTGCAGACCAAAACGCAACCACATACTTCTATAGCATTTTTTCTGAGATTTCCTATTTTTGCAAATGCCAAGTTCAGTCACTATGGAGAAACCAGCATCAGTAGCCTCTGTTGAGTGTGATTGGGAAGAAGAGAGGCTAGAATGCTACACCATTAAGCAGCTCAGGCAATTCTGCAAAAAGTTTAAAGTGTCCATGACCGGGCTCTCCAGGAAGGAGGACCTCCAAAGGCGCTGAGGGCCTGGGTCGAATCAAGGAGTGCCCCTGTGGAGGGGGCTGAGAATGCAGAAGGGCAGCTGGAGGGGCTATTGGGTCTAGGGGCTAGAAGACCACCTTCCCCAGTAGGTAGCAGTGTTTCTGCCAGAGGACTGTCTCCAGAGGAGTTGGAGGACAGGAAGGAGAGTAGGATGCACGAAATGCAGATGACCAAGCTCAAGCTGAATGGGCAGTTAGAATTTGAAATGCAAACTAGGAAATTAGCCCTAGAGTAAAAGAAAATGCAGTTTGAACATGAGAAAGTTTTGAGGGAGTTGGAATTGAAGGCCAAGAGCTTAGAGATTACTCCCTCTGGTGGCAGTGTACCGCCTGTGCCTGTTGAAGCTAGGGTGTATATTCCCAAAGATGTGGTGAAGGAGTTTTTTAAAAATGATGACATAGGGCAGTGGTTCAAAGCCTATGAGGTAGCCATGTCTTCCCACCAGGTCCCTGAGAAGGATTGGGGAGCGGGGTTGTGGGGACGGTTCCTCAGTGAAGGGCGGGATACCCTGTTGGATTTGCCCTCTGAAGTCTATAATTCGTACAGCCACATGAAGGATGCCTTAATGACTAGGTATGGTTTGACCCCTGAGCTTTATAGGCAAAGGTTCAGGAACTGTAGTAAGATTGAAAGCAGTACCTGGGTTGAATATGTGACCTTCTTTTGCAGAGCCTTGGATGGTTGGGTAAAGGGTAGCAAAGCGACTGATTTTCAGGCGCTCTTTGATTTGATTGCCTGGGAGCACTTGTCCGGTAATTGTTTTCCTGAGCTACGCCAGCACCTGATTGATAGTAAGCTGACTAACCCTAGGCAGCTTGCTGAGGAGGCGGACCGCTGGGTGAGTACCCGGGTCCACAAGGGTCACGTGGGAGACTCCGCCAAGGGTGGGCAGGGTCCCCAGCAGAAGAGTGGGGGACAAGGGTAAACAGAAGGAGTGCCATAAAGGGCCCCAAAGTAAACCCCAAGGGAACCAAGGGAAAGGTTCCCAGCCTCCCCTGAGAAGAAGCCAGTGGCCCCGACAGGCCCCCTGTTCACCAGGGACCACTGGTATGTTACAAGTGTGGCGCCCCTGGCCACAAGGCAAACGATCCTCGTTGCCCTTTGCATGGAAAACCAGCACCCACGAGTGCAGTCCCCCGGCAGTTGGCTAGTGTAGCCCTGGGGGAGGAGTTGGGTGCCCAAGGTGGGGGATCCCACAGTGTTTTCCCTTGTCTCATTAGGAGACTCTGAGATGGTCCCTAGGACCCCGCTGCCTGAGAACACTAAGAAATACAGGCAGTGGGTGACCATCAATGACCATAGGGTGGAGGCTCTGAGAGACACAGGAGCCAGTGTGACAGCTGTCAAGTGTCACCTGGTGTCTAAAGAGCAGGTTATCCCTGATGCATTCTATCCGGTTGTTGCCGCTGACAACACAGAGAGTCACTGCAAGGTGGCTCAGGTTCCCTTTGAGTGGGGGGGTCTCGGGTACTCTTCAAGTAGCTGTGAGGCCAGCCATGCCTGTTGACTGTTTGTTAGGGAACGATTTGGAGAGCTCACCTTGGGCTAAGGTGGAGCGGAGTGCGCATTTAGAAATGTTGGGCTTGCCTGATTGGGCATGTGTGACCACCCGGTCAATGGCAGCTAAAGGTGTTCAAGAGGACCTGGAGCCTGAGAGGGAGGCCCAGGTGCCTGCCGGAGAGAGAGGAGGCAGGGGGCGCGGGAAACCGGCCCCGAAGTTCCCACGGTCCAGGAGGAGGCAGACCCTGAGGGGGATGCCCTGGAGCCTACAGGGGAACAGGTAGCTGAACTGGGGGACCTACCTCAGCTGACCCATTGGCAGCAAGAAGGAGGACCCTCCAGGGAAGAGTTCTGCGAGGAGCAGAACGCATGCCCCTCTCTCGTGGGTCTGAGGCAACAGGCCACAGACCAGGCAGCAGGTGATCAGTCTGGATCACATTGGGTTTACTGGGAGAATGGTCTCCTGTATTCAGAGCCTAAGGTTGCTGAGCCTGGGTCAGCCCGTGTGCTGGTGGTACCCCAGCGCTTCAGAGCCTTCCTACTGGGGTTGGCTCATGATGTACCGTTAGCGGGACATCTGGGGCAGGACAAGACCTTTGACAGGCTTGTTACCCATTTCTATTGGCCCCAGATGCGCAGGAGTGCCGCCACTCACTGCAGGACATGCCAGACTTGCCAGGCAAGTGGAAAGAGTGGGAGGAAGCACAAGGCTCCTCTCCAGCCATTCCCTGTGGTCAGCACCCCCTTTGAACGGGTGGGTATTGACATTGTGGGGCCACTGGACCCCAAGACAGCCATGGGCAACAGGTTTATCCTGGTCTTGGTGGACCATGCCACCCGGTACCCTGAAGCCATCCCTCTGAGGACAGTGACGGCCCCCATGGTGGGACGGGCACTGATGGGAATTTTCTCACGTGTGGGATTCCCTCAAGAGGTGGTGTCTGACAGAGGTACCAACTTCGTGTCCAAGTACATGAAGTCCCTGTGGCAGGAGTGCGGTGTAACTTACAAGTTCACCACTCCTTACCACCCTCAAGGAAATGGTCTGGTTGAGAGATTCAACCGGACCCTCAAGGGCATGATTATGGGTCTGGAAGAACCCATGAGGCGTAAATGGGACGTCCTCTTACCATGCCTGTTGTTTGCATACCGGGAGGTGCCACAGAAGTCTCTAGGGTTCAGTCCCTTTGAGCTCCTCTATGGACACCCGGTGCGAGGACCTCTGAGTTTAGTCAAGGAAGGCTGGGAGCAATCTCCCAGGAAACCTCCCCAGGATGTATACAGTTACATGCTGGCCTTCAGGAACCAGACTAGGCGTTTCAGAGAACTTGCTGAGGCAAATCTGGAAGCCAGCCAGGAGGAGATGAAGCGGTGGTACGACCAGAATGCCACTCTGGTAGAGCTTCAGCCTGGTCAGAAAGTGTGGGTCATGGCCCCGGTGGAGCCTTGTGCGCTCCAGGACAGGTGGACCGGCCCTTTTACGGTGGTGGAGCGCAAGAGTCCAGTTACCTATTTGGTGGACTTGCAGTCTCCCAGGAACCCCTTGCGGGTCCTGCATGTGAACCGCCTGAAGCCCCACTTGGAGAGGTCCCAAGTGGGCATGCTCTTAGCTACAGATGATGGAATGGAGGAGGAGACCGAGCCTCTTCCTGACCTCCTGTCAGCCCGAGAGCAAGATGGATCAGTGGAGGGAGTAAACCTCTCTACCTCCCTGACACCTGAGCAGCAGGGTGACTGTCGCCAACTGTTGGGACAGTTCCCTGACCTGTTCTCCCTGGTTCCCAGTGTCACTCATTGGTGCGTCCATGAGGTGGACACTGGGGACAGTCTTCCTGTGAAGCACAAGGCTTACAGGGTGACTGACAGGGTCAGAGCCTGCATCAAGGAGGAGGTCTCCAAGATGTTTGCGCTAGGGGTGATTGAGTCCTCTAACAGCCCTTGGGCCAGCCCCGTGGTCTTGGTTCCAAAGGCTGCCGCGCCTGGTGCCACACCAGAACTCCGGTTCTGTGTGGACTACAGGGGACTCAATTCCGTCACCAGGACTGACGCCCACCCCATCCCCAGAGCTGATGAGCTCATAGATCGGTTAGGGGCTGCGCGGTACCTCAGCACGTTTGACTTAACGTCTGGGTACTGGCAGATCGCCTTGACTGATGGGGCAAAGAGAGGTCAGCATTCTCCACACCAGATGGGCACTACCAGTTCCGGGTGATGCCCTTTGGGATGAAGAATGCCCCTGCCACCTTTCAGAGGTTGGTCAACCAGGTGTTGGTTGGACTAGAGGATTTCAGTGCCGCCTACCTGGATGACATCGCAGTGTTCAGTTCCAGTTGGGAAGAACATCTGCGTCACCTCTGGGAAGTGTTGATGGCGCTGCGGAGGGCAGGCCTCACAATCAAGGCGAGTAAGTGCCAGATTGGGCAGGGTTCTGTGGTGTACTTGGGACACCAGGTTGGGAGCGGCCAGGTGGCGCCCTCCAACCGCAAATTGATACCATTCTGGCTTGGGAGCCCCCAAGACCCAGACAGAGGTGAGAGCCTTCCTAGGACTCACCGGGTATTACCGGAGATTCGTCAAGGGGTATGGCAGCATTGTTGCCCCCTTGACAGAGCTGACTTCCAAGAAGCAGCCCAGGAAAGTGATTTGGACTGACGCCTGTCAAAAGCTTTTGACACCTTGAAGACTGCCATGTGCACGGCGCCTGTGCTCCAGGCACCCAACTTCTCCAATGAGTTCATTGTTCAGACGGACGCTTCAGAGCATGGTGTAGGGGCTGTTCTATCACAGATCAATGAGGAGGGCCTAGACCAACCTGTAGCCTTCCTCAGTAGGAGGTTACTTCCCGGGAACAGAGATGGAGTGCTATTGAGCGTGAGGCATTTGCTGTGGTCTGGGCACTGAAGAAGCTGAGACCATACCTGTTTGGGACTCACTTCCGGGTTCAGACAGACCACAGGCCCCTCAGATGGTTGATGCAGATGAGGGGTGAGAATCCAAAGCTGTTGAGGTGGTCCATTTCCCTACAGGGGATGGACTTTACGGTGGAACACCGCCCTGGTACAGAACACGCCAATGCTGATGGACTGTCCAGATTTTTCCGCCTTAGCGATGAGAACTCCCTAGGGGTAGGATAGTTCTCCCCACATTTCAGCTGGAGGGGACACGTGTTAGACCTGGCATCCTTGGCGTGGGTCTCCCTTCCATTTTTTCGTAATGCCTCCACTGTTGCCGATATGTTTTGCTGGACTAGATGCTCATGGGCACTTTGCCGCTGCTAATCAGTGCCAAAGTGCAAGTGCTCCCTATCGTTAATTGCTATACGTATTAGTGACTCCATGATTGGATGATTGGTTTACTTGTCAGTCCCTAGTACAGTGCACTCAGTGTGCCCAGGGCGTGTAAATCCAATGCTGCTGGTGGGCTTGCAGCACGGGTTGTGCCACCCACAGAAGCAGCTTGTAAAGTGTGTCTCAGGCCTGCCATCGCAGTGCCTGTGTGCAGCCTAGGGCTGCCATGTCGACTTGGTGAGTACACCCACTTACCAGTCCCTAAACCTTCCCTTTACTGCATGTTGGTCACCCCTAAAGTAGGCCCTAGGGCAGGGTGCATTGTAAGTATAAGGTAGGACATGCCCTGGTGTGTGTGGCATGTCCTAATAGTGAATTACAGCCATTTTCGTTTTTCACTATTGCAAGGCTACCTGCTCCCCATAGGCCAGAATGGGCAGACTGACTATTACACCTTATAGTCAGAACTGACCCCGGGAACATGGTAGAAAAACGAATTTAGTATGCCTGAACTCAGGATGATAAAATACATCTTTTAGTGAAGTTGGTTTTAACATTCTGTGTTTGAAAATACCACTTTTAGAAAGTGGGTATTTTCTTGCCTAACTATCCAAGCCTGCCTCTGCTAGGTTGTGTATTCCTCGTCTGGAGATTGAGTGACAGGGGCTGGGGGTGGCTACAGGAGACAGGGTGAGTCAGCGCAGGGCTGAATAGAAAGATCTGCATCCAGAGTGGAGGGAGGAGTTGTACCTGGGTCTGAATAGGGCTGTGCCTGCATTCCACAATGCTGGCTCCACCTCCTGCCGGGCGGCTGAGCACTCTGCCCCACATTCTGAAAGGAAAGAAGGAGTCAGAAAAACAAAGTGCTCCAGGACTGACCAGAACTGGTTTTGGACTAGGCAGAGGCCTCTCTGCCTCCAGAGAACAAAGAGAATCAGGGTATAAGAGGGGCACCCAGACCCCAGGAAGATTAGATCACTTTTGGGAACAAGAAGAAACCTTTGCTGAGGAGCGGAACCAAGAAGAAACTGAGGAGAGACTATCCCTAAGCTGAAGTGCAGCTTGGGGGATTGGCCTGCAGTGGTTTGCCTGTCTGCCAAAGAAAGGAGAAAGGAACTTTTGCTTTGCTGTGACTTTCATCAACTTGTGAAGGATCTCCAAGGGCTTGGAAGAGAGCTTGCCCCCTGACCGAAGTCCCAGGACCATTGGACTTCACCCCCTTTGTGAATTGCTGCTGGAAACTCTGTTTTAGTGGCTGCAGAGGTAGGGAGCTGTGACCGACTCTCACGACCGACTCGGTGTCCTGTAAGCACCGCCTCGAAGCACCGTCTCGCCCTGCAACGCACGGCCCTGGTCTCACCGACTCCGTCAACGAGCCGCTGCCTGCACCGCATCGAGGGACAACGCGTCCTGCAACGCTTCGCTACGCCGAATCGAACTGGTCCGACCGACACGGTCACTGCTGCTGAGTTCTAGTCCTGTGACCGCACCGGAGTTGGGCACCGCTCGCACGCTTTGCGACGCACCGCCCGACTCGCACCGCTGTCCGGACTGATCGACGCCAGCTCCTGAATCCGGCTCCGTCGCCGCACCGCAACCTGCCAGCACCGCATCGAAGCACTGTCTCGCCCTGCAACGCAAGGCCCTGGTCTCACCGACTCCGTCTCGACGACGTCAACGAGCCGCTGCCTGCACCGCATCGAGGGACAACGCGTCCTGCAACGCTTCCATTTTTGCATCGCGACCGCGACGAACAGCCCTCCGGCTCGCACGCCCGTGCCTGCCGCTTCAAGTAAAGGTACTGTGACCGAGTCTGTCTACGCTGTGTTGGCCCGTCTCGACGCGGTCAGCTGGATTTGTTAGACTCTGTTTGTTCTCAACATCGCCGTAGCCAGAGGAGGCTACCGACTCGCACAGAACCTTGAATTAAGCCTTTTTGATCAGAACTAAGTATTCTTAACAGTATTGTGGATTATTTTTGTCGTTTATGGTCTTGTGATAAATCTATATAAAGTATACCTATTTTTATAAATATATAACCTGTGTGGTGTCCATTTGTAGTGTTGTCACTTGATTACTGTATGTGTTCACAAATGCTTTACACACTGCCTCTGAACTAAGCCTGTCTGCTCGTGCCAAGCTACCCAGAGGGTGAGCAGGGGTTATTTCAGGAGTGTACCTACTTTCCCTGACTAGACTCAAGGGTCCCTATTTGGACAAAGGTACATACCTCTGCCAACTAGAGACCCCCAAATCTAACACTACTGGTGTCTCTTTCTCTTTTTTTTTTAACTTCACTGGGGTCATAAACACTTCATTGTAACATTGACGAGAAACAAAACAGACTTATCAGGCCATGAGAAGGACAACATCAATGGGCAGTCCTAGAAGCTAGATGGCAGAAAGTCAAGGATTGTACTAAACTGATGAAGAAATAAACTCCATCCTTTCAGGATAATCCACTCATTGAAAACTTGGTTCATATATCAGTCTTCTATCAAACATCTAGAAGAGATCAACAAAGAAATTAATTACATGAAAAAGACTTCATAACCCAAAGCGAATTACAAAAACTAGGAAAAGACTTGAAATGCTTTTTGCAAGAAAAAATGTACCTCTGCATCAAGGATGACCATACTCCCCTGGGAGACCAAAGTGACTATGATATCTCAGCAGGCATCTCCACAGATACAACAAATTGGAGCAGTGGGGAAGACAATCCGAGCCTATGTTGAGGCAGAGGTAGAAGAAGAGGACGTGGATGGCAAACAGAATGGAGAACACCATTCTTTGAAGAACATGCAGCACCTTTCTTTCAACCCTTACAACCTCAATTTTTGGGGTAGATGAATCCCTACATGCCAGGACCCCAACCAAACTTTTCCATTTTCAGGCCCCCTTTTTTAGGGAGAGGCCAAAATCAACAATGTGGATAAAAGAAAGTAGTATGATGGGGAGATGCAGACCAAGGAGTCCAGACGGGAGTATGTTCAAGGACCAGAAGAAACCAGGAACCAGCACAAGCAGTCACTAATGTTAAACCTGACTAATGTGACCCTAACAGATGAACAACAAAAGCTTCTTAACAAGGGGCTAGCTTTCGTACCTACTCCAACTCTTGATCAATTTAAACTCCACTGGGAGATAGCTGAATTCTGCAGCAAAATCAAAATGAAAGCATACTTTAAGACTAAGAAATCCCACCACCGGATGGAGATACAAAACTCAAAAGGAAATCCACCTTCTGTCCACCAAACTCTTCTATATCTACTGAAATCCTTGCCTTTGAACAGGCTATATTTAAAGGAAACATCAACAAAACACACAAAAAGCCATTCTTTAATGTAACTAAAAAGGAACAAAAAGCACTAGATGAGCTGAGGAACAACCAAGATCTAGTCCTAAAGCCAACCGACAAGGGTGGTCTCACTCAAATTCATTGACTACCAAACACAATGTACCGACTTACTGGCTGATGACAGATACTACAGACAATTAGCAGAAGATCCCACACCAAGATTACGAAGAGCCATTAATATTATGGTTGAAGAATCAGAGATCAACCTTTTTATTTCCAAAAAAGAAGCTGAGTACTTGCAAACAAAAGAGACTAAAACACCATACTTGTATTCTTTGCCAAAAATGCTTCAGAAAAAACTACCTCCTCCAGGCCTTCCCCCGTGTCAGGTATAGGCTCCATTTTGGAACCACAGTCACAGTTCATGGACTACTTCTTAAGACCTATGGTCCAGAAGATGCCTACATCCCTCAAAGACACCAGGGACCTCTTAAATCATCCACAGGACCTAACCTATGATCAAAGTATCAATATAATCATTGGTCTAGATTTAGAGAGCCTATACACCAGTCTCCCGCAAGATGCCACACTACAAACTATTGGGGATGGGCTCTTTAAGGATGAATGGCAATTTAACACACCTAGACACTTCATTTTGGAATGCTGCCGCCTAGCACTAACAGAAAACTTTTTTAAGTTCAAAAGTCCTAGTCAGGCAGGACTCTAAGTGAGTGCTAGTAAAGAGAAATACATTCTTAATGAGATCAACCACTACAGAACCCAGATTCTTTTTTGGAAAACATACATAGACAATATCCTGGAGATCTGGCAAGAGTCAGCAGAAACCCTACCAGAGTTCCTGGCATGGCTTAACACTCCCAGCGAGTTTCTCAAATTTACATACACTCATACATGAGAGCACACTGGATTTTCTAGATGTCACCATTTTCGCTGAAGGCGATAACCTCAAAACAAAAACCTATTACAAACCAACTGCAAAAAGCAGCCTTCTTTCATTCAACAGCTTCCACCCCGACCACTGAGGGAGAATCTCCCCTACAGTCAATTTTTACGCATCCGTCAAAATTGTAGCAACATAAGAGGCGACATAAGAGACTGCATAAAACAAGCCTAGGACGTAACAAACAAACTGAAAGAGAGAGATTACCCAATTTGGATCACTAATAAATGGTAAAAGAGATCGAGAAATAAGAACCATGAAAACTTATGGGAACCCACAGAGAAAACCCCAGACGAAGACATCCTCACATGTGTCACAACATGTTCATTGGAGTATTGTAACATCAGGTACACTCAAATAACCCAAGCCCAGATTTGCCAACAAAAGGCGCAAAAATATTCTCAACCTGTTGGTCCATACATGGCTTCTGACCAAACAATCGAAAACAAACAAAGGACTCACAACATGGGGCCTAATACCTGCAATGGACGTTATCCTTGTGGATCGTGTGCTGTGTGCCATCTCACAAAGGCAACGAGGGCCCTAACACTGAGTGAAAACCTTCAATGGGACTTAAAATGATACACAAATTGTAATACCACTCATGCAATATACATGATTAAGTGCCCCTGCAATTTAAGGTACATCGGCATGACTTGCCAAAAAGTAAAATTGCAGATCGGTGAACACCATAGCAACATCAGATGCAAAAATCCCACTACTTGAATGAGCAATCACTTCCTGACTCTGAACCACAGTGCCAACAAACTCAACTGGGTAATTCTGGAAACAGTAAACACTATAAACAGTGATGCTGAATACATCCTTTTCTAAAAAAAAGAGCAGCGCTGGGTGTACCAACTCAAGACTTTTGATCATGGTTTAAATGACAACATTCCATGGCTTTCATTCAGCCGTTAGTTAAAAGCACAGGCCGGTTTGCTCCAAAACCTTAAAGTCCATCTTTAATGATCCTTAGTGAGCCTTCTTCTTTTTTGAAATCTGGATACCAAATACATAATCTTTTACGCAACTAGAATAAACAAATAAGATGCAGTTAGGCAATGGTTTGATTTATTGATCCATGTGTACTCCAGTAGGATCCCTGTACACTTAAGCAAGATCACCTCACAAAAGTCCTCTAGTGTACTTATGAAGAACATTCACAATACCATACTGATAATGGATACCCAATACTTGTGAGCACTCCTTTGAATATGGCTCCTTGCTCACAGCCCATTTCACTTTTGACCCTGTTAATATTCAGGCATAACCACCATGTGCAAATGCATTTACTAACAATATGTATTTGCCTGTGAGTACCTAGGTTCTTGTGTGTCTCTTAAAAACACAGCCACCTTATGAGGCCTCCTTAACTTTAGAACATTTTCCTCATAATGCCATAATATGTCCCTCCACTCCACTACAGATGATGCTCTCTTTAGGGATATGATGCAGCATGGCATCATTTATTTATGGAGACGTCTTAACGCTTTAGACATTCACAGTGACTCACACAAACACATAGCATCCGGAAGTTTCTTTTCTATTTTCTAATTTTCAAATTAAGTTCCGTACATACCAGAGGTCCCGCTTCATACTCATCCCCAGTTTCATATGAGTGCATAATAGAACATCAAATCGACTCTCCATACTAAATGATGCAGCAACGTTCATTTGCTTTCAAGTAGTTTTGCGACATGCCACAATATTTACATGTTTCACTGACAATGGATGTTAAGTAAGAAAAACATTTGGCAATGCAGAGCCTGATTAGTCTACCTCCACGCACATTATAGGTCCGTTTTATGTGATGAGACCTCAAAGCACAGCAGAAAGCACAATAGAAAACAAAATTGCAAGCTAACTTGTAGAATTCACAATGCCCAATTATCTTTTCACTGTCTTTCATTGGCAATCAACATCGTTCTGCGTGGGCCATTCGATGGCACCAAGTTTTGTCCACCACTTGGATAAAGTTTCCTGTTATAATAATTCTTTTATTATCTTTTTGAATCCCAATGCTTTATCAATCACATGAGAAGATTAAACTTTCTTCTCTTTCTATGCTGACATGACCGCTGTCACACCTACACTCATTGCAGTCCACTACTCTGTGGCACGCACTTAGCAGGATATTCAGCCTTATCCAATTAGGTTGATTTCCCCTCATGAAGGCCATGTGGAAGGTATAAAACCTCCCAACACCCACACGGATCTAGTACTTGGGCGAGAAGGACCACCAGCATTTCTGCTCAAGACGGCTCCATTTGAGATAAGTAAACATGGAAATCTCCCATATATCTGGCTTTTTAATCATTTTGGATGTCCCTTTGTTTGGCCCCCAGAAGAAGGTTAGAGGGAGGTGGCAAAGACATTATTTAGGACCACCCCAACAACAATGTTGGCCCCCTATACCATGGGAATACCCAACACCCAATTTCCAACCACCAATGGCACCATTTCAACCTCCTCCTCCACCTTTCTACAACCCAGCTTTTTTAGGGCAAGGCAGAGGCAGGTCAAGAGGCAGAAGGCGACAACACCAACAGCAAGTGCAGGTACATTCATCCCCCTTCCATCCCCACGTCACACTCGGAGTATGACGAAGACCAACCGTCAACCGGAGACGAGCAGCAACACAGTTTGGATGTAAATTTGAGTAACTGAGTACTATCCCCCAGTGAATTGAAAGTGCTCAACAGGAGCCTTGCATTTCTGACCACCTACAAGGGAAATTAATTCCAAGTGGATCAAGAACTACAACTATTTTTTCACAAGATTAGCTTTCATTTCTTCTCTGCAGAAAGGGGCACAACTAATATGAGACCACCCTGACCAATACCAATCTCAGTAGGAAGTCCACTTTCAACCCGCTGGCCCACCTGGTATCACCTGAGGTGCTAATGTTTGATAAAGCGGTACTCAAAGAAGTGGAATCTAGCTTTAGAACAAAGAGAGACCCATTTTTAATCTACAGAGAGAGGAACTTACGGCCTTGAACAATTATAGCAATAATGATTCCATCATCATCAAGGCGGCAGATAAAGGGGGAGCCATAGTAATCATGTAGACTGCCATATACAGAGCTGAATGCCTTAGCAATTGAACAATGGATGCTCCTATGGCCCTCTCAAAAGTGATCCAATCAAAAGACTGTCTACTGTAATTAAGGGTATGGTGGAAGAGGCGAAGGGCAATGGCTGGGTCACTTAAAAAAAAGTTGACTTTCTGATCATGACTAATCCAGTTGTCCCTTATTTTTATTTCCTCTCCAAGATCCACAAAACCCAAAGACCACCTCTGGGTAGACCCATCATCTCAGGATTTGGTTCTCTCCTTGAGCCCCGGTCCCAGTTTGTGGATCTTTTCCTGATGCTTCTCATTCGCGCAATGCCCACATACCTCCAGGATACCAAGGATGTCCTTAGACTCCTGGCAGATGTGTCTTTCGCAGTTGAGACTAATCTCCTGGTCTCGTATGATGTTGAATCACTATACACCTGCATCCCTAAGGATGAGACCCTAACTACAATAGAGGCTCTACTTCAAGAAAAGGAACTTGATACTATCACCCCAGTTTCTTACATCATTGATTGTGCACGCCTAGCAATGAAAGAGAATTTCTTTCAGTTTGAGGACTGCCTCTACCTCCAGACATCCAGTATTTCCATGGGGAGTACCCTCGCCACAAGTCTGACAAACCTCTATATGCATTTGTTCGAGACTAAGCGGGTGCTGACTCCTGATAAGCCCTTTCACTCCCACATCATCATTTGAAAGCGATATATTGATGATGATATTCTGGTGATCTGGTGTGGTGAAGGAGACAGTTAATAACTTTCATCTATGGCTAAATGCTCTGAACCCCTTCTTGAAATTAATGTGCAAATTTAGTAAGGAGTGCCTTCCATTTTTGGATCTACTCATCTTCCTCTCTGCAGGTGGTCTGGGGATTGAATTATATAAAAAACCAATGGCTTGCAATAAGTTATTACCATATATGAGCAATCACCCAAAATCCCTGAGTGACAATCTTCTCTTTGGGCAGTTTTTGCATCTTCAGAGGAATTGTGCCACCATCAGAAATAAAGAGAACATGCAGCGACTTTTTCTGGACATTTAAGGGACAGAGAATATCCTTCTCCGCTGGCACGGAGAGCAGTGAAAAGGGAGCGAATAACAATAGAGACGCTTTGCTAGAGATTTCTCAACCTAAAGACCCAACAGCAAGGTTGACCTGTGTTAACACATTCTGCACTTTCTCCAGCCAGATCAAGAAATCGATCTGTAAAAATTGGCAGATCCTCAACAAAGGCAGAAGCTTGATAGGAACGTCCTGTTTTCACCTTCAAACGAAATGGCAACCTCAAGGATAGGCTGGTACACACTAGACCCAGGGCATCCAAGGTTGCAAGACAGAATACAGTCTGGGGACTCCGAGCAGTGAAGGGACATTTCCAGTGTGGCTCCTCTGGAGTGTGTGCACAAACTACACACACAGCTGAGATCGACATTGATACCAATAAGCCGTGGGTGCTTAGATAACAAAATACTAATCGCAACAGCGAGAATCTAAAACACCTGATCTCCTGCCCTTACAACCTCCGCTATATTGGAATGACAACACACAAGGTGAGACTCGCATAATGGAACACAAGAGAACTATAAGATACAGAAAACAAGCTACGAAACTCGCCAACAATTTTTTGGACAAAGGACATCAGGGCGGAGGATTTGAAATGGACAGTGCTCGATCAACCTTACATACCTCCCTCTGTGTCCGATGTGACTAGTTTTTGTTTATCAAGAAACAGAAGTGGGTGTATAGGTTGCACAGTGATAGAGAAGGACTAAATTATGAGATTCCCTAGTCCTCTATCCCTTAAATTCCTCAACTTGTGTCCACCCAGGCACCACATGACCTTTGTCGGTTTCATCTTCTTTTCATCTCCTGTATCAAAACAACAAATGAGCCCTAATTTGTAGTTCTAAAGTTCTTTGTAACATACTGAGCGACTTAACCTGACGTGCTGGATATCCTTCAAATTAGTCCCCTGTACCTATGGGAACCCTGCGTATAAAATTCCTGGCACATACCCAGTTAGTTTTATTGACAGCTAAATAATATTAATTAAACCCCCATGACTGCTCATATGGTAACCCTGGGTTGGGCTTGATATAACACCTTCCTTTTTAACACAAGAGTTCTCCAGTATTTATATTGTTCCATTGTTCCGGTTTAGCACTTGAAACGACAACTCCCGTATGAACTGGGTCACATTATCACATGACTGCCTGCATCATTATGCGGTCACATCGGTACTACTACCCTACCTGGGTCATGTGACTGCAATTCGACTCACTCACACTGAAACTACACACACACCGGTTCTGGCTTAAGGCAGCGCTGGTCTGGTATTTATATGAGGGCCAGACACAGAGGGGTCGATTCCGATTCGGGCCGGAAATCTCTCCGACCGAGCCGGACCCGGAGAGATTTCCGACCGAATCGGACCCGTGCAGTCCGACCGAACGAGTACGATGCGTCCGTATGTTATCGGACACGAGTCGGTCGGACTCCCATTGAACTCAATGGGAGCCGGTCGTACAACGCGTACGCGGGCTCCCATTGCCTCAATGGGTGCGAGGCGGACAAGGGCGCCCCTACAGCGAGTACGCCGCGAGCGCTCGCGGCGTACACGCACAGGTAGGGGGACTCTTGGGTCCCCCTGTGTGCGCCTCGCACGGGTGCACGCGTACAGGGGGTCCGACACGGACCCCAAAGTACGGCTCCGACAGCGAGTTCGAGTCGGACGGCGCGAGTCGGTCGGAGCGGTCGAGGTGCGCATCGTACTTACCCGGCCGGAAAACGTCTCCATTGCGCGGTGCGAATCGGGTCCGAGCGAGTCGGTCGGAGCGGTTCGAGTCCGAGCGAGTCGGTCGGAGCAGTCGGGACGCCCGGACGAGTCGGTCGGTGAATTCGCATCGTACTCGCTCGGCCGGACCCGCGTACGGTTCGGTCGGGAAACAGGCTTTCGCATGGCTTTTTTCCCGACCGAATGGTATTGGGTGCGCCTCCGACCGAGATCGGAATCGGCCCCAGAGTCTTTCCTCCTCCCTCTGTGGCCAAAAATTGTTGTCAGACTTCCTCCAACAAAGTACCAGAAACACACATAATCCCCTTTGTTTTAGCGCGACTGCTGAGCTCTGTCTTCATTCTCCAAAGGCTCTATTTGAACTAAGTACGGGCAGGTGAGCGCATTATGGGTGCCATTATTTCAGATATTCCCCGGTCTTCCTTTTACTGGAGACATCTTTGCTAATTGGGGTCTGCACCTATGATATTTTCTTTTCCTATGTTAACTAATTTAGCGTGACCTCTGAATCCTGTCTCCATTTTCTAAGGGCTCTACTTAAATTATGTACGGCCGGGCGGATTATGGGTGCGGTCCAGATTTTCCTCCTCTTATTGTTCCTTTACTGGAGACATTTCTGCTAATTGGGGTCTGCACCTATGATGTTTCCATTTTCTATGTAAACCACTCTATAAATGTATACTTGCTCATTGGGCATAGGATGATACCGCTGATTCTGGCCCCCATTATGAATTTAAACGCACAAACCCAATAGTTTATCTGACACTGCAATTTTCCTTGGTTGACAAGGTCGGACTTTTCAATTATTCTTTCTCTCTTTTTCTGCTATAACAAGGCTCCTTTGTGCACATGAGGTTGAACTTTGCCTCATGTCGGTGGACTGGTTTTACTTGTTTAAGTTTGCCCTGTCTAGTTTCTCTGTATATATTGACTAGAAGAGTATTGAGTGTTTCCTATAAACACTTCCTATAAATTCTAGGATGGTGAGTCTTCCTGAGCCACCTGTCAGGTTGAGGTGGGGCTTTTTCACCGACATTAGTGGGCAAGCACAGTCCTTGTAAAACCTTTCTGCCACAATTTGGATCTTTGTCACTTTTTCTTAAATGCACATATGGTAAAAAGAATTTTCTGTGTACAGACATGGTATGATAATTCGCCTGTTGTCCTTGATCAGTTGGTTTTGTAATGGAGCCACTATATCTGTCTTAAGTTTGACCCAGCGTTGCCCTTTCTTCATGTACTTCTTTCTAGGAACCACCAGTGAATCCACCAGCTTAAGACTAACTTACAGGAGCACTGGATGGTTTTGTATATTTGATATATGTTTTTCAACACCTAAAAAGATTTTTTTGATTTATATAAATGAGCAGCAGCACTAACAAGTTGGTCTTGAAGAAATCCGCTACATCTCTACGTGTGGGTTACTAGGCTGAAACATGTCGATGATCCAGCGCAACCCCTAATTCATGAACCAGGGATCAGGAAAAATCTCAACACACATAAATTGCTTTACCAAACAACGGGGCCCATCACACATTACCCATAAATGATCCCTGAAGACAGGCGCTGGATTTGGGGGGTTTAATTTGTCAGTTTTAGTAAGTACTATGCTTCATATTAATAACATTTGTATATAATTCTAACTATTCGTAATCTCAACTTTCTTCTTCCTTTGGTCGATGGCCCATTAGTTGAAGAGTTGATGGTGACTAAGATTAACTAAAAGTTTAATATTTAACTAAATAACCACAGAGTCATTTCTTCAGTTATTGATTTTATCTTATTAAATGTTCTTAATTTAGATTGTCAGTGCATACACAAGATTACATATAAGAGAACAAATTATCAAGCAATGTAATCAAAATGAATCATTTGCATCGATATCAAAGCGTGCATAGGAATGGGAAAGAGAAGGTACAGCATAAATACTTGCAGAAATATATTTGCAAAATTAAGCAATCAAGGAGGGTGATACCCACCAAAGAATCAGGAAAACCACTTCCTTGGCCGAGGTTGTGGCGAGAGGTCCCCAGAGATAGGCTCAGAGGACAAGGTTAACAGGACAGATGCAGTGAAGTTTGCCATAAACTAACTACTAAAATTAATCTCCCAATCAATCTACCTTGATCTAGTTCTCCTCGGATGCAGTCTCCTCCCAAGCACTTCCGCAACGTTCTCGTACCTAAAGAGTTCTCTGGCTTTGTGCTGGTCTGCTTTCTCTGTCTTGAATCTGCCACCCCGGCCTGCACTGCTATACCGGACCGCACTGCCTCAGGTTCGTCTGATCTTTCTCAACCCTTCTCTCTCCGTCTCATCTGATCTGCGTCTTCTGATCTGAACCCGTCTCCATCTGCGTCTCGTCTGCTCGTCTTGTCTTGTCTGCGTCTTCTGATCTGAACCCGTCTCCATCTGACACACCCCTAATTGGGATATCAATTATACCCTTCTGTCTAACACACTATCTTACAATGTTGCAGTATCAGTAGAAACTCGGTCTGTGATTGGTTGTCATAAATCATACTAGGGTCGCCCCATCCAGTTCTCCTCACAAATCCATCCTTTACCGGTTCTAACAAAGGAAGGATTTAAGACCAATACATTCGTATACCACTAGCATTCATATTTATACATTTTGCCACAATTGTACATTATGGTATCCGTTTCACATTCAAATTGCACGTAGTGATGGCTGTTCCCACAGTCACTGTCGCATCTTGGCACATAAACAATAGGACACAGGTCAACATGGCCTTCACATGGATTACATCAGCTGGTACACTCTGCAGTCTGCAAGCAGGCAACCCATCCTGGCGCATGCGCGCTTCATACCGACCAGGCCAACCACATGCTGGTTTGAACGAGAGGCCATTTTCATGCAGGCCCAATCCCGTACTAAAGTAAACAAACACAAAAGAATATTAATTCATGAAATAAAACCCATTATGATTACCTCCCACCATACTAATGCCCTGTGTTAATTAAATCCTAGCGAAAGCTATTAATTTAAAGCAACCTTTTCGTTATTTGTGCACAACATGCAAAATGTGCAATGTACAACATAGCATAAACATGCATTAGTACGGTTTTTCAAAGCGCAAACAGTTAATACGTACTCATGCCAACATGGTTTAGTATATTATGTAAAATGCGTTTGCCCCTCGTGTAAATGTGTGCATTCAGAGTTGATTAGTTCATGCAGTCAATACTTTATTATGGGGTTACTTAATTTCATGATGATGTATTTTACAAACCTCACTCCATCAATCCCCCCTTTGATGGTTTTACCATCATAAAATCCCAAAACATACGGTTTTTCAAGTTTATATAGTTGTTATTTTGTCTTTTGGCCCTTGCTCCTTACATTTTTCATACAATTTTTCTTTAAAACTTTCCAACTCTATCTCATCTATCTCTCTTTCCCTTTCTTTATGTTCCTTACTTAATTTCCTTTCTTTCTTTCCTTTGCGACTTTTCTTCACACAAACATAGGTCATTCGTATCATGAATATCATAGTAGCTACAAAAACTATTGGTACTATTATTTTTCCTACTAAGGAACTACCTATAGAAAAAAACCAATTGCTTATAGTAGAGAAACTCTTACTTAGTCTCTCCCAGACCATCAACCTCTAGTTGGGTTACTTCCTTATGCAAATCAGTGATATTCTGGATGTATCCTTCCAAATTCTTACTTTTGTCTGGAATGTAAGTACAACAATGTTGAACTTTCAGCATTCCACAGACTCCACCCTCTTTTGCCAACAATATATCAAGGGCAAGTCGATTTTGCATAACCATAGATCTCATGGCAATCATTTCAGTGTCAATCATCAAGAATCCTCCAGCATTATCCGTTGATAAACGATCAACCACTGTGGACAATTGTCGAATTTTGTATGCATTCAGTGTAACCCGAACTCCAGGTATCAATGCTCCAAATATATCGCCTACAATTTCTGAAAACCTTTCTCTTTTTACACGGTTTAGTCCTTGCCTTACTTCATCGATTCTATTTGTACTTTTGTCTACATGGTAGACTTTTGGAAAGACAATCCCAAGATAACATGTTCCATACCAGTGATCTGGCAGCCGATAATAGGCTTTCCTCCCACAGACATAATATATGCCTGGCAAGACAGGGTCAGTTCCTCCCATTAATCCCCAACCCCCTATAATTTTATAGGTATCTTCACATTCACTGGAACCGATGAAATAATGGTTGTAATTAGTCTTCTTCCTACGTAAGCATAATTTTCCCTTCTGCGACCAATCCAGAGCCATTGCAGCATAAGTCTCGCCTTCGTCATAGTTGCCTTCTCTGAAAACCCAAGGTGGTGTTTTCAATTTCTCTTTAACAGCTTTTCTCTGAAACTTAGCCCTTCTTTCTTCTACCATCTCCAAAAAGATTTTCTCTTCCCTTTTCAATCTACATGTTAGGTTGTTTTTATTAGCGTATGCTATATCTAAAGGCTTTGTTGTCAGAAAAAAATCTCCCATGACATTTGCATGTGCTATCTTATTCAACTCAGGTATTACTGGGACTTTAGAGAAGATCGTATCTACATTGGAATAATAATAATCTAGGGGCATATTAGCAAGAAGAGGCGATAATCATCGCTAACCCTGCTTAGCGTGATTTTTTATCGCCGGCTATCGCTGGAATATATCGGCACGCTAACGCTGTATTAGCAACGATTAGCGCTATGGCGATGAATATTCCAGCGATAGCGGGAAATGAGCCAACATCGCTGAAAAACCAGCGATGTTGCATGGAGAAGGGAGAACACCTTGCTGATACGACCCTGTGGTCGTATCAGCATAATCCACCCCCATGTTAGGTATGGCTAACACCTGCTAATTGCAGGTGTTAAATAAATGGCGATGACCCGGTTAGCGCGACTTTTCACGTCGCTAACTGGGGCCATGGCCACCTTGCTAATAGGCGATAGGCCTGTTAGCGAGTGTTTCCCAGGTTTGTTCGTCGGGAACGCCCACTTTGCATGTCATTAGCGATAAATATCGCTGACATGCAAAGCGGTAAAAAAAACGGGCGCTAATGCCCGCAAACTGTCTCTAACTGCTGTTAGAGACAGTTTGCTGATAGGGCGATAAGAATATCGCCGCTTTAGCTGCAAAGTGTGCCGCTAAAGCGGCGATAGTGCCCTTGCTAATATGCCCCAATCTAGTTTTCCTGTTCTATACAATAAACTTGATAAGACACTACAGGTCACACCATAAGTCAAAGGAAGGTGATGATAAGTCACACCTTCTGAAACAGACAATGGTAACTGTATACATACATAATAATCCCTCACATCCATTGTTTCCACATATTTGTAGAGTAGTTTAGTGAAAACATTCAAGGAAAAATTAGTAACTAATCTAACATGATGCAAACTACTAGCGTCTACCTGTTTCAAGTGAGTAATAGAAATTTGCCTAATGTCAGTGTCTACCCTTGGACCTGACAAGTTGTTAGGACGAGATGTATCTTCTTTAATCAAATGTAAAGGTATTATAATTGTTAATATTATCCAAAATACTATCAGTATACAAAATAAACATAAACAAGCTTTATAACACCTACGCATAAAACTACATCTAGATCTTGTTACTTGTGTATCTGCCATAGTAATATTAATCCTTATAAAATTCTAAATGGATTTTCTAAATCTATCTCAAAAATGTTCTACGGGAAAAAATTTAAAATAAAAATGTAGTGTGATCCCACATTTCCAAAGATTTCTTCTTTAACCCTTCTTTTATTTGAACTAATCCAAATTTCCAGGACGTCTTCAGAAACTTTTCTTCAGTTGTTAACGTGACACCTTCATTTGTTTACAGTCTCTTAAGGTGGATTTAAATCACTCTTTTCTTCTTGCTCGCTCTCAGTGCTGTTTCTTTCTTTGTTTAAATCTTCTTCTTCAATCTCTTCCAACACTATGTAAATTCAGTCAGGTGACTTGAACTTTTTGTTTGGTTTTCTCACTCTCTTTGGTCGCAGCACTATTCGTCATCCGACTCTCCTTGCTCTATTTCACCTGAAACTTCCTTTATCTGTTCTGGCCTGCTCTCGGGTCTTCCTTTTACCACCCTGTATTTCAGTCTTTTAACTCCACTTGGCCAATGATCATCTGTCTTTGCCCTTTTTGGTTGTACTTCTTCTTCTTCCTTGTTCAATTCGTACCTTCGTTTCTTTGCACCTACTTTAAGTTTGCTTTCTTCTTCTTTTTCTGCTTCTGTATTTCTTTCACTTATTTCTTCTCCATCCTTTTCCTCTTTATCGAGGAGTTGTCGTTCTTCTTGTTCAACAGCAGTTTCTTCAGTCTCAGTAGCTGGTACCCACTTTACTTGACTCGTGCTAAGCAACTCCTCATCAAGCCGCTCTTCAGAGTCTTTCAGTTTATGTTCACCAGTTTCAGAGTCTATTGCTCCAGCCTCACCAATTTCTTTTACTTCAGCCTCTGATTCAGAGCTCGGACTTGAGATCTCCAGATGCCGCTCTACTCGTGGTTCAAGTGGATTTGGGACTCGCTGAGTGTGGCTGGCATGGATCCATTTTGGTAGGCCAGCACACTTTACTGCTGTGGTCATCACCAATATGACCTGATAGGGTCCTTCCCAGCGGGGCTCTAGGCAAGTTTTTCTTCTATGCCTTTTCACGTGAACCCACTCACCAGGGCTCAGATCATGCGCTTGAGTCTGCTGTGTTGTGGTCGCATCAGCTCCAACCTGATGAAACACAGAACGTACTACATCAGCCAATCCTTTGCAATAGTCAAGGATGAGATCATCAGATATATTTATTAATTTGTTGGCAGGTACAAATGCTTGTCTCATTGCTCTTCCCATCAAGATCTCATGTGAACTCAATCCTGTCTTTTTGTCTGGAATGCTTCTGAGACTCATCAAAACTAGGGGTAAAGCATCAGGCCATTTCAGTGCTGTGGATCTACACACTTTCCCTAACCTGCTCTTGATTGTGCCATTTATCTGCTCTACTATTCCAGAAGCCTCTGGACGATAAGCACAATGAAGTTTTGGTTGAATGCTCAATGCCTCACAAATCAGTTTGATTGTTTCACTAGTGAAGTGTGTTCCTCTATCTGTTTCCATTGTGACCGGAAAACCATATCTAGGAATGTATTCCCTCAACAAAAGTTTTGCCACCATCAGGCTGTCATTCCTCCTTGTGGGATAAGCTTCTACCCATCGGGAAAACAAACACACAATTACTAACACATATTTGAGCTTGTTACATGGAGGCAACTCAATAAAATCGAGTTGTAGTCCGGTAAAAGGACCTCCTGCCCTCCCTATTGTTCCCAGACTAACTATTGTCTTTCTTCCTGGGTTTTGCTGTTGGCACGTCAAGCATCTCTGACAAAGGCTCTCTGTAATAGTCCTGAACTTAGTATTAAACCACGTTTGTTTGAATGATCTGACCATGGCGTCTCGGCCAATGTGTGTCATTCCATGGTACATCCTTGCCAGAATGAGAAAGTAAACTATCTGGCATGACTGATCTTCCATCAATGTATACCCATACATCATCATCTTCTCGTCTCCTGCATCCTGCCTTTTCCCATTCCTGTCTCTCTTCATCACCTGCCTCTTCCTGCAATTGCCTCACTTCATCCCATGTTTCAATGGTGTTAGTAAACATAAGTTGACAAACCGTATGTTCTTTTGCTTTTCCCCGATTTATGGAAGTCTCATTCTTTGCACAATATTGTGCTACTTGGTCAGCAAATCTGTTGCCTTGTGTCACATAATCATCTCCTGACTTATGTGCGGCACATTTGGCCACTGCAATTTGTTTTGGCAATTGTAATGCTTCCAGCAATTCCTTTACAAATTGACTATTCCTGATGGGGGACCCCGAAGAGGTCAGGAATCCCCTCTGCATCCATAGTTCTCCAAAATCATGCACAATGCCAAAGCCATATTGACTATCAGTAATTATAGTCACTTTCTGACTTTTTCCCAATTTACAGGCTTGAATTAGAGCTATCAATTCAGCAACTTGTGCAGATTTTACCCCTTTTAGACAGGATGCATACAGGACTTCCGCTACAGTACAGACAGCATAAGCAGAAATCAACACACCTGTTCCAGTTCGCAAACAAGAACCATCAACAAACATCACACAATTAGATTCCTCAAGAGGAACATCTTTAATATCAGGACGGGGCATGGTACAAAATTCAGTCACATCCAAACAATCCTGTTCAGCTTCATCCTTTACTTCTTCATCCCAAACATCTGGCAATAGAGTAGAAGGATTCACATTTGTACATCTCACTATTGTCACATTTTGTGCTCCCAGAATCACTCTCTCATACCTAGTTAGCTGACTATAGGTGAGGTGCTGAGTCCCTGTTCTTGTTAAAAGGATCTCAACTGAATGTGGCACATACACTCTCACAGGATGACCCATTATGATTCCTTCACTCTGTTCCAGACTCACACAAGTAGCAGCTACTGCTTTCAAACATCCAGGTAATGCGGCAGCCACTGAATCTAAAGTAGCTGAAAAATATACCACAGGTCGCCTTGACATTCCATGCCTTTGAGTTAGTACTGCAAGTGCACACCCATCTCTTTCACTACAATACAATGCAAAATTCTTTGAATAATCAGGCAATCCCAATGCCGGAGCCTGACACAGACTGTCTTTCAGTTTAACAAAAGCATCCATACTTTCTTCATCTAATTTAACTGGGTCTTTCACATCATTCCTCGTCAACCTCTGTAGAGGTTTTGCCATCAGTGAAAATCCACTGATCCACTGACTGCAATATCCAACCACTCCCAAAAACATTCGCACTTCCCTTTGTGTCGTTGGCGGTTTCATGTCCTTAATCACTCGAATACGCTCTGATGTTACCTTTCTGACTCCCTTCTCAATCTTGTGACCTAAGTATTGAACTTCTCGTTGGCAGAATTGTAACTTTACAGGAGACACTTTATGTCCACCTTCTGACAAATGGTTCAGTAAAGCAACTGTGTCTGCAACACAGGCTTCTCGAGCCTTTGATGCCACCAATAGGTCATCAATGTACTGAACCAGAACAGACTCTTCAGACATTCTCAAATCTTCCAGACACTTTTTCAATATCTGATTAAAAACTAAGGACTCTCAGTATAGCCTTGGGGAAGTCGGCACCATGCCAAAACACGATCTCCAAACCGGAAAGCAAATAATTACTGACTATCTGGATGCAGGGGAATCGAAAAGAATGCATGACAAAATCTGTCACAGTATACCACTCCGCATCATGTGGGATTTGGTATAGAATCACTGCTGGGTTTGGCACAACTGGACAACAAGGCACAACAATTTTGTTTACCTTTCTCAAATCTTGTACTATTCTATAGGTTCCATTTGGCTTTTTCAATCCCATAATAGGTGAATTACAAGGACTACTCATTATTTCTTTTAAAATTCCTTGTTCAATCATTTGATCAATTACAGGAGTTATTCCTGCTATAACTTCTGGCTTCATTTTATACTGTGGTGTATTTGGATAGTCAATACCATCTTTCACTGTGATTCTAATCGGATCCACTTTCTTCATCAACCTAATGTCCTGTCCTGTGAAATCCCACACCTCTGAATTCACTACCTTCATCAATTCTTCAGGCACACTTTTGTCTGTAAGAAGTGAAAATAACTCATTCACTTCTGTTCCTTGCTTTGCTAGCACCATTTTAAACGCGACATCCTCATCAGGTGTCTGATATGCAATACCATCCGGTGTGCAGTAAATTGTGCAATTCATCTTGCACAGCAAATCTCTTCCTAACAAATTCACTGGACTCGAGTCACACACTACAAACCGATGCATGTCTTTAAAGGGGCCAATATGTACTTCAATTGGTTTAGTAACTGGAGTATTTATCTGTTTATTTGAGACTTCTACTACCTGGATAGTTTCTCCTCAGAGGGGTAGGTTTGGAATTTCTGCTGCTCTCACAGTAGAACGGGTAGCACCAGTGTCCACAAGAAAGGTGATATCATTACCTTCCACTTTTCCATCAACAAATGGACCTGACTGATCTACCTCTAGAGTAGCGCCAAGCACGCACTCTTCCTCCCCCCTCAGGCACCGTCATTGATTCGACTCAACATCACTTCCATCACATTGCATCCAAAATTGGGGAATCACATTTGTGTTAGTATTTTTACCAACCTGGTCTCCTCCGTGGAACCCTGTATCCGCACTGTATCTTTGAGCATTTACATTATGCGGTAATGGTGGTTGCGGGACCTGATATTGGGTAGTAACTACCTGCTGCTGCGGTGTCTGTTGCACAACTATCTCACTCTGCACCTGTGGGGTTAAAATTTGATTTCCTCCATTAGTCCTCTGCACTGATCTACACTCATTCTTCCAGTGTCCATACTTTTCGCACCCATGACAAGGAAATTTCTTTTTCGCCTCTTCTCTGCTCATTTGTCCTCTACCTCTACCTCCACTGGGTTTTTGAGCATTCTGACTAACTCCTCCCATTTGGTTTATAGCCTGAGAATTCAACTGAGTTTCTTGCTGCTCTGCTACCTTTACTTGTGCCCACATCATCTTTTCTTTTAATTTGTGATGGCGGGACTCAATGTCATCACTACAATATTTTGCATACCTCAAAATCTCATCGATCGTTTTGGCCTGCCAACACAACATATGCTGCTGTTTCATCTGACTAATCTCAGGTCTTAATCAATACACAAACCTATACACAAAATGACCCATATCTTTGTCTCCAATATTCTCAAAACCACTGTACTGCTTAAAAACTTGTAATAACCTCTCATAATATGCATGCACAGATTCTTTCGGCTCTTGGGTTGTTCTATCAATCTTTACCCATCAGTTTCCTAGGGGAAATTTTGCTTTTCAAGAAAGTAATCACTTGATGATACTTTTTCATCACCTCATCAGAAGGTGCTCCTGTTTTGGCATCCCTAGGATATTCATCTTTTGGCCAATCAACTGTAATCTTACATTCAGTCCATAAATCTGCAGGGACAACAATTTCAAATAATCCATCTAAATCCTTTAACAATTATTTCGATACTTTCACGAACCTCTCAACTTGTTTATACCATTCCACGTGCTTTCCTCTCAACCTGGGAAACTCATTGGTGAAAGACAATATATCCTGTCTAGACCACGGAACATGCACATAACCTCCTCCTGGAACTTCTCTCATGGGACATTCCAGAGCTACATTTTCTACTTCTCTTACTGGACGCAAATGTATTTCTTTAGCAGCCTATTCTTCTTTCTTCCTCATCCATCTACCCTTCCATCTTTCCACGTCTCCCCATTTTCTCAAAACAACCATTAATTCTTTTATCTGCAATCGTCTACCAGACGTATTCATATTTTCTATATCCTTTTCAGTAAAATCCACTCTATATGTCTTCTGAAACACCTTTGATCTTCCTATATCCATTCCCAAATCCTCTGCAGCTTCCACTAACCTTTCATGTAGATTTTTCGCTTTCCAAGTAATACTCTTACACAGATACATCAATTCATCATCTTGATAAGTCTTTAGCCTGTCTGGACTTATGGTCCCAATGATCATTTCTTCCAGATCTACTCTCAACTTACATACATCTATAGGCTGTGGCTGTGTTTTTATCCTCTGTAACCCTTTCACCCAATCATCTAATTCTTCAGTGGTTGGACCTATTGAAACTTCACTTCTGGGAATCTCATCCAACTCTATTCTTTTGGGCTGTAACTGCATTATTTCCCTAGGTGTTCCAATTATTGTTAAATTAGTCGGAGGTGTTGACCTAGTAACTGTAGTGGGCTGTTCACTTTGGACACTTACAGCGTTAATTCTACCACTAGCTGATGTTATAGCAGAATTTAATGGGACAGTTAAGGAAGGTTCATGGATAAGTCTATTTTCGAATACAGGTATTGCTGGACCTATAGTTACTGGCACAGTTATTGCATCTATTTTCATATTCATCTGATTCAATTTTTCAACTAATTCTTTGGTTTGTGTGGCAAATTCTACTTCTCCTTCCTGCTCTACATCGCTTACAGTTGGAACTGGTGTCGTTTGAGGTGTCATTGGGGGTTTCCATTGACGATGCATTTGGTGTCACCATCGCTGAATTCTCCTGATAAGGTGGTGGTCGTTTAACTAATATATCATCCAGCAGCTCATCATCAGATTCATTCGGGTTATATCCATAACCAAATTGCTCTAAATGTCTCTTTTTCTCCTTACATTTGTTTCCTGCAGTCTCTCCTACCATTAAAACTGGATACAATCCTTCAGTTATCTCTCCATTTCTCCATCTCTTCATTCTGTCTTCATGTCTTTCATCGTGAAATTTTCCAAGCATAAATCTATGAACTCTACCACCTCTATGTCTTTCTCTTTCATACATTCATCTTCCCATTCTACTAGTGCTTCAAACTGTGTAGGTCTAGGTCTGGGGTCTAATGCCATCATCTTTTCTCTCAAATTACGCAATACTGCCAAATTAAAGGAACCATGCTCTGGAAAAGCTAGTATACCATCATTCTTTGTATATCCTACCCAATTTTCTAGCCAAATACATGTGTGATAACCATATTTTAACATCATATAAGACGCTGGTGTCTTTGGTGGAGGGATAGGAACTCCTTCTCTCGTTATTACTGGTTTGTCCTTTTTAAAGAATCTTTTAAATTTGCCAAACAAAGTCAATTTCTCCTGTTTTGGTTGTTCAAAATACATTTTTGTTGCTTGTCAACGACTTTACTCGATGCAAATCTTTGTCAACACAATCCACTATAATTCACCAATCGAACTCCTTTGCTTCCCTAAACACCTCAGCGTGACACACTCTAACTCTTCCAATTGGAGCTTTCTACGTCTCCGCTATACTGTCCAATACCAGCGCGGCTCACACCAACCAGCCAATCTGAGTTCACTCTGTCTTTACAGTCTGATCAA
The DNA here is from genome assembly GCA_963921515.1 of Calotriton arnoldi. NCBI lineage: Eukaryota > Metazoa > Chordata > Amphibia > Caudata > Salamandridae > Calotriton > Calotriton arnoldi. The sequence continues at coordinate 165,082 of CAWUFW010006959.1, forward strand.
TGCCAGCGCGGTTTTCTGTGGCATCAGCCTAACCTCCTGCTGCTGACCCTCCCTTTACAAAAATTATCGGCACTTTTCTAAGTCCTTTTTCTTTACAATAACTTATTAGTCACAACATAAAACAATACCACACTGTCTGTGTACTAAATAAAGAGATCGTTTTTCACTCTCAAGAACATTCCTTCCAATACGGGCAAGTATAACAATTCCGCTATCCTTCCCTTCACCCAAGCTAGGAGAGGACCTGTTACTTCTTTAGGGATAAGGCCAAAATTTCACAAGAGGACCCTTTATTAAAAAGGAGGTCTCGCTACTCTTCCGGGGATAAGGCCAAAGTTTCACAGGTGGACCCTTCGCTATCTCACTCTTCTCTTACATACACACAAAATAGTCCCTAAAATAACACATAAGTGTTATCACTAATTTAAACAGACAATGCATCTATTCCCGTGTGATTTCACTTCTCACACTTTTCTTCTGCCTTATTTAAGGCTAACTTTTACTTTGCCGGCTTCCCAGATACCCTTCTGTACCAGTGTTCCAAAGACTACATAAAAACACGATACTAACTCACGTTACATACAATGTTAAACATTTAATCAATAATCAATAAATCACCAAACTAATCAATAATAACCATCATTCTGCTACCAGAAAAACTGATCCAGCGCAACCCCTAATTCATGAATCAGGGATCAGGGAAAATCTCAACACACATAAATTGCTTTACCAAAACAACGGGGCCCATCACACATTACCCATAAATGATCCCTGAAGACAGGTGCTGGATTTGGGGGGTTTAATTTGTCAGTTTTAGTAAGTACTATGCTTCATATTAATAACATTTGTATATAATTCTAACTATTCGTAATCTCAACTTTCTTCTTCCTTTGGTCGATGGACCATTAGTTGAAGAGTTGATGGTGACTATGATTAACTAAACAGTTTAATATTTAACTAAATAACCACAGAGTCATTTCTTCAGTTAATGATTTTATCTTATTAAATGCTCTTAATTTAGATTGTCAGTGCATACACAAGATTACATATAAGAGAATAAATTATCAAGCAATGTAATCAAAATGAATCATTTGCATCGATATCAAAGCGTGCATAGGAATGGGGAAGAGAAGGTACAGCATAAATACTTGCAGAAATATATTTGCAAAATTAAGCAATCAAGGAGGGTGATACCCACCAAAGAATCAGGAAAACCACTTCTTTGGCCGAGGTTGTGGCGAGAGGTCCCCAGAGATAGGCTCAGAACACAAAGTTAACAGGACAGATGCAGCGAAGTTTGCCATAAACTAACTACTAAAATTAATCTCCCAATCAATCTACCTTGATCTAGTTCTCCTCGGAAGCAGTCTCCTCCCAAGCACTCCCGCAACGTTCTCGTACCTAAAGTGTTCTCTAGCTTTGTGCTGGTCTGCTTTCTCTGTCTTGAATCTGCCACCCCGGCCTGCACTGCTATACCGGACCGCACTGCCTCAGGTTCGTCTGATCTTTCTCCGACCCTTCTCTCGCCGTCTCATCTGATCTGCGTCTTCTGATCTGAACCCGTCTCCATCTGCGTCTCGTCTCGTCTGCTCGTCTCGTCTGCGTCTTCTGATCTGAACCCGTCTCCATCTGCGTTTGACACACCCCTAATTGGGATATCAATTATACCCTTCTGTCTAACACACTATCTTACAGTGTTGCAGTATTGGTAGAAACTTGGTCTGTGATTGGTTGTCATAAATCATACTAGGGTCGCCCCATCCAGTTCTCCTCACAAATCCATCCTATACCGGTTCTAACAAAAGAAGGATTTAAGACCAATACATTCGTATACCACTAGCATTCATAATTATACATTTTGATGCAATTGTACATTATGATATCCGTTTCACATTCAAATTGCACGTAGTGATGGCTGTTCCCACAGTCACTGTCGCATCTTGGCACATAAACAATAGGACACAGGTCAACATGGCCTTCACACGGATTACATCAGCTGCTACATTCTGCAGTCTGCAAGCAGGCAACCCATCCTGGCGCATGCGCGCTTCATACCGACCAGGCCAACCACATGCTGGTTTAAACGAGAGGCCATTTTCTTGCAGGCCCAATCCCGTACTAAAGTAAACAAACACAAAAGAATATTAATTCATGAAATAAAACCCATTATGATTACCTCCCACCATACTAATGCCCTGTATTAATTAAATCCTAGCGAAAGCTATTAATTTAAAGCAACCTTTTCGTTATTTGTGCACAACATGCAAAATGTGCAATGTACAACATAGCATAAACATGCATTAGTACGGTTTTTCAAAGCGCAAACAGTTAATATGTACTCATGCCAACATGGTTTAGTATATTATGTAAAATGCGTTTGCCCCTCGTGTAAATGTGTGCATTCAGAGTTGATTAGTTCATGCAGTCAATACTTTATTATGGGGTTACTTAATTTCATGAGGATGTATTTTACAAACCTCACTACATCATCAACCACAGTCTGACATTGACTGCAGGTATATGTTTTTCCCGCTAGTTCCCTGTTTTTAATCATGGCCCAGGGACGCACAAATAAAGGGATATTGCGAACCATGGAGCTAGTTTTATCTTCACTTTTTTCATTTGCTCTGCTAGTCCTACTACCTTGAGCTCATCACTGTGGTATTTAATATACTTTCCTCTATACAAAAAAATCCCTGAGCTCCTCCCCCTCAGAGAGGTGGTTGTAGCCCGTGCCATTAATAGACATCACAAAACAATGAACATTTGCCTCTTGGACCATCAATACTCTATTCTTTTAGTATCTCAGGGAATCTATTCTCACCTGCAGGTAAGTTTCAGTTAATGAACTTCATTTAATACATTTTAGTTTAGTGCGCAAAGATTAGAGCCATCATACATACACTGGTTTTAGAAAACCAAAACACAGGGTTCATTTTATCAAAAGGAATATATTTGTTTGCTTTGTCTTTTTGTTGGTTTTCTTTTTCGTGACAAAAAACAGTTATACAAACATATTGAAGACTTTTTCAGACAATTTACATAAGACTATATATACAATTACATCAAAACATGACATACATTACATGAATTACATAAAACTTCATCTGATTAATTTTGAAAGTCCTACTGTATTTACAAAGTATCGGGTTTTATTAGTTTATATGTCCTTGATACTGTGATCATTCCTAGGTACAAAGTGATTAGGTCAGGGAGAATCTGACCTAATCTTCAAAGAATTGCCGGTTTTCGCATTGAAGAAAAACAGAACGGGCAAACACGCAAGTAAAAAGACACCAGCCCACACTACAAACCATGCTGGACCTTCCCCCTGTAATAGGGCACCACAAATGCGGAAACTGCAACTCATGCTCAAGCACTGTAGAAGGAAGCCAATTCGACTATGGGCGCAAAAGTATCCGCCACAACGAGTTTCCAATTGCAATACGACAAACGTGATATACTGCATAATGTGCCCCTGCAAACTAGCCTAAGTTGGCAAGACCACCCAACAAGTGAAGAAACGCATCACGCAGCATACGTCACGAATCAAATGCAAAGTACCCAACGCGCCGATGGTGGAACATTACCTCCAGAAGGATCACGGCCCAAATGAGATCCAGTGGACTGTCCTGAAACATGTAAAAGGAAAAGGTGTAGATACACTGCTGGCACGCTTTGAAGCAAAACTAATACTGAAGTTGGGAACAACAGAAAACGTGCTAAACGAAATGACGGAAATTATGCATTGTTTCTAACTGTCCATGAACCACTAACGTTCTGCTATGACCAACGAACAACCTTGCGCTCTGCTTAAAGGCTGAAGAATCCCTCCTTGTAAAATTCCACGTACCATCATAATGACACTAACGTGATGTCAGCATTCAACACTTATCCCGATTACCTCCAGTCTCCAAAATATCACCCTGCCAAAACAAGACCGTGTAACAGCCTGCGTAAACTTTTATTATTGTGTACAATACGTTGCCTTATCACAAACTGGAAATCAGGCATAAAAGCCGAGGGCATCAATTTAGCCGAATTGTCTTGTACAGAAGGGCATAACCGGAAGTCAGGCATTAAAGTCAGGCAATGAGGACCACCCACGCTGAAAAAACGTCATCACGCCGTAATACGCACACGACGAATGCTTGAATACGGAAATTGCCTTACACTCTGAAACGCAGTCGGCTAATCAGAAGCTAAAGGACACCGCAGACGGAAGACTGAAAATCTACCAAGACTGAAACGAAGGTAATACGCTACCAAGTTAGCATCGCATGCAAAAACGAGGGGCACAAATATCACCTAACAATTTTAAAACTAAAGAGTGCTGATAAAAACTGCATGCACGGCCACAGGGAGCATGAGAAGCCACCTTTTATAACGGTCACAATTAGGCTCCCGCCAAAACACATTAGTTATGAACTAAATATATGAAATTTAAATCATGTGCACAATGATTCACACGATTAGTGTTAAAATTACGAAAAGGCACAAATGTAATGGTCCCTTCTTCTGCATAGGCACCGTCAATGTAAAATATACACTAACAGCAGACATAGAGATACAAGCAAGTCCCTACGACTTCACCCCGCATGAGTCCAAATTTTTAAGTGCAAATTCACTTCCCTGCGGAAACCCGACCACGCTCCGCTAAAAACAACATTCCTCTTCCTCCCTTCCTCTTTATGTTTCCCCAGAGGGTTTATCCCCAACAGCAAAGAAGAAGTAAAAAGCTCACAAAGTGCCACGCTCTCTGGATCATTATACCAGCCTAAGATACACTATGGCACTCACAAAGTATGGGTAATCTCTATAACCATATAAGCGATTAGTTTTTTTTAAAATACACTTTTATCTGACAATAGACTAATTTGCCCCTTTCCTACCTCACCACAGTGTCCTACACAGAACCGCCCAGCCCTGAGGAAGACCTTTTGAATATCCTCATGGTCCCCACACAAAGGTCGAAACGCGTCAGCACCCCCCTCACTGAGGCCAAGGGTCTCCCTGTTTGGAACCATACAGATCTTGAAAGACATCTAGTCTAGGCTGGATTTAGACAGCCCAGGCACCGACTTTGACAGGTTCTCCCTGACCTCATCACTTTGGACCTAGGAATGATCACAGTATCGAGGACATATAAACTAATAAAACCCAATACTTTGTAAATACAGTAGGACTTTCAAAATTAATCAGATGAAGTTTTATGTAATTCATGTAATGTATGTCATGTTTTGATGTCATTGTATATATAGTCTTATGTAAATCGTCTGAAAAAGTCTTCAATATGTTTGTATAACTGTTTTTTGTCACGAAAAAGAAAACCAACAAAAAGACAAAGCAAACAAATATATTCCTTTTGATTAAATGAACCCTGTGTTTTGGTTTTCTAAAACCAGTGTATGTATGATGGCTCTAATCTTTGCGCACTAAACTAAAATGTATTAAATGAAGTTCATTAACTGAAACTTACCTGCAGGTGAGAATAGATTCCCTGAGGTACTAAAAGAAAGTGTATTGATGGTCCAAGAGGCAAATGTTCATTGTTTTGTCTAAACTGATTCCAGCCTCTTTGGTCCTTAATAGAATCACTCCCCTTTTTTTGAACTGCATTAATAGACATCACGGCATGATGATAATCATAGTGATGAAGCATACCACCTCTGGGGGGTGAGGGATTTCGTCCTTTTAAAGGGATAACCCTCTGCAGGTATCTTTTGTTTTTAGACCCAAGGGGTTTCTTGATTGTGATACCTTTTAATTTTGAGCCAATCTATATCTGTCGTAGGTACTCTACCTTTCAAAAAGGTAATAACTGCCTCATACTTCTCCATCAGTATAGGGGATGGCACATTTGTCCCAGCCACCCTTGCTGGTTCCTCTCTGGGTCACTATACTGCAGTTTTACCTTTAGCCCAGAAATCAGCAGGCACCACATTTTCAAAAAACGTATTCAAATCAGTCCACAACTCCTTTGAGATCTTTATGAACCTTTCCACTTGTGCATACCACTACACTGGCATGTCTCCCAATTTGGGAAAATTATTCATGAATGCTGCCAGATCACCTCGGCTCCAGGGAACATGGACATAAGTTCCTCCTGGGATTTCTCTAAGTGGGTAAACTGTCAATTCTCCCTCAACTCCTTCATCTTGCTTCCCTGTAATAGCTGATTCCCTCTTTTTCTTCTCATGCTTCTTAGCCAGTTTGGTTTCATATTTTTCAGTCTCGCTCCACCTGTGAATGCACTTGACCAATTCTATATTATGCAAACACAGTCCTGCAATACTTATATTCTCCAATGCTGGGTCATCCAATTGAACTCTATAGCCTCTGTCTAAATGCAAATTTTTTGTAAGATCTGTTTCATATTTTTGAGCTAGTTCAGTTAATTTGTCATGAGCTCAGGCTTCCCTTTCCGTAACCTCTTTGCACAAGTACATTAATTATTTCCTTTGATACTGTTCTATGTGCTCAAATTCCAAACATATTATTTCCTCCAGTTCAACTTTTAGTTGAGAAATGTTTAAAGGCTTCTCTTTTTCAACCTCTGATTTCTCAGGTGTTCCTGCACACTCTGCTTTACTTGGTTCAGCTGTTTCATCAAAGCAGGCTGGTATATATCCCTCCTCAGTCACAACTATTTGCTCTGGTGACGCTGGGGCTGTGAGTACTACTAACATCCCTCCATCTATTAGTGCTTGCACCATTAGTGGTGGCTTACAGGCAACTATCTGTGAGTTCTGGGACTTAGGGATAAATCCCGAGGTGAGTAAACCTCTGGCAACTGGTGTAGGTCTCAGGTTTAGTCTCCATAAGTGGAGGCGCACTTGCTACTACCCCAGTTACAGATTGAACATTAACAGCCGGTACTGGTGCTATACTAGTTATTGCAGCTGTAGTAGTCACCGTTAGACCAGTAACTTGTGGTCGAGCTATTACTGGTGAGGTAATCTGCAATATTTGTAAAGGTTGTTCAATTGGGGTTGCTACTGGAGCAGTAGGCACTGTCAAAGTAGTTCCAGAACCTGATTTACTTTGCTCTGCATAAATCGCATGTGGTGGGGTCTCGAAGTCAACATTTGTTCCAATATCTCACCCCCTGAATTGGTAGCTGACTCATCCCCTTCTATCTTCAAGGAATCTTTGTTCTTTCCTTTCTTAGCAGCCTCTGGGGTAAGTACTGGATATAATCTGATTCCTTCCATAATAACCTTTCTCCATGTACACTACTCTTCATCCCATCAGGCATTCACATAATTTTTCACTAACGTATTAGCCTTCCTCTGGTATTTTTCCCTCTCTTTCTCCCTGGCAGCTCTTTCACAACCATTAAATGCTTCATACCGAAGGGGTCTACGTAGCAGCTTCATTTTGTACAATTTTCCCTTCAACTGGTCAAGAATTCTAGTGTTAAATATCCCATATCTAGGAAAGCTCACTGCACCCTCCTCTGTGATTGTACTCCATTAGCGAGGCAAAGCACATGTATTTAATCCATGCTCTGTAGTCATGATAGATGCAGGCATTCCTTCAGGAGGTGCCTCTTTCCCTTTTCTTACCAGAATTGCAACATCCCCTCTCACCAAATTCTTAATTTCCCTGAAACTAATTTCAGATAAGAAATCAATTTGAAACAATACAATTGAACCGAATGTTAAGATTTTGTTCTCTATAAGTGAATTTCTGACGAATAGGGAGCAAAATGGTAAAACTGAATTCCAATTATTATTTTTCACTGTTCTTGATAACAAATCCAAATATAGTATTCACTTTTAGGGATCCAATCCCAGCGCAGCACTGCAACATCACCCACCAATCACAGCACGAAAGCACCCCAACCACCCGATTCCTTTACAATCTTCTTCTTACTCACACAACTGTAAATATCAACTTTTAAAACATCTTCTTGTTTGCTACACTAAGAAAATAAGTATTACAATTACCCAAAAATACACTTCACAATCGCAAGTGAAATCTCGACCAGTGTGAAATCTCTCAAAGCAATGTAGTTTTCCCCATTTGTGCAACTAGGTTCAACTAACACCAATCAATGTTAATCAGTCATAACAAACTTAATAGCCCTATGTCACTGGTGTAGGTGATGGTACCTCACATACCACACCTTAAAATCTCTGCAAACAATTTTTCAATGTAATTTGTAATATCCCGGGATCTTACAACTATGATGAGTCTGAAATCTTAGTACACCATTTCAACCACTTATTGACTATTTCTTCGTATCCACTCGTTCAAAATAACATTCAAACCAGAAAAAGGGGCACAACCACAACGCATTTGCCAAATTAATATTCACACCTTCAAATCCGCAACCACCTCCAAATACCGCTTTCTTGGATATTTTACTTCTGGAAATTGGATTCAGGAATCGGGAATTTGAGAATTTCAAATAAGATTTTGGGGTAATATTTTATAGCTCCATTCAGGGTGTTAAACCTATCCTCTGCTACCAGATTTTGAAACCTCATAAAATTTTTATAAACAGCTCCACCTTGAATTTTACTAAGTGAACTTCCAATTTCCATGTTAGAATGGAGCACAACCTAAATACATTTCTAAAATAAAACAGCAACTTACAGTATTTAAACTTCAGTCAATGATGAGAGGGTTGATGAAGTTTTAAAAGCTTTATTTCTCTTTACGAGACTCGTCTGTATTTTCGTCTTTCATTCATATTAGTCAGATATATTCAGTTACAGAAATATCGAAACAAATTGGGTTAGAGACAGCATATAAAATAACAGCATGTTCCGTAAAGGAATAAGTCCTATCCTAATCTAAAAGACCAAACTTATCCTAGCAAAAACCCATAAAGAGTTCTTTTGGAAAAGAGTATGAGAATGTGGAGCAAAAGTGTAATATCTGTGAGAGGTCAAATTCCCCATAAAGAGTAGTTCTGAAAACTCACTCGAGTTCCCTAACAGCTGCAGTAGCAACCATTAAAACAGGTAAAAATAAATAATCACAGCAGTAGCTCTGATCAACATAAAGATAGAAACTCTTCTCACAAATGATTATGAAAACAAGAAAATCACTGTTAGCAGTGGCTTACAGTAATTCGGGCTAGCACAACAAAGTCTTAAGAGGCATGGCAGGGTAGGTGTACATAAAATGTATTAACTCTCTAGCGAGGAACATTTACTATATAGATAGCACAAAACATATGTTGCAAAAATAGTTGCTTAAGTCATTTCGAGCCAATGTAGAATGATCTTCCGATGGTCTGTCATATACTCTCTCGATACCCGCTGTAAATGTCCATGTCTACACGTTACTATTTGAATGCAGCTACAACTTATTACAAAAAGATACATCTAAGAAGGAACCTTTGCAAACCTACTCTGTTAGCTGTTTAGTGTGTCATTGTGTAACAATGGACTGCTCTATGAAATGAAACATTAATATCTAGCATGTCCTGGTTAGATCATGAAATTCAAATCTATAGCAAGTATTTTCTTTCTTCAATGTACTTGTACTTTATGAGCATGAGGCAGAAAAAACGATCTAAAGTACAATGAAGTCATATGGTGTGAGGAAGAAAGAAATACATTTTGCAGAAATCAGCACATTTCATGAAGATTTCAAGCCCTGCAGTTTAATTATACTGTTAAATCAGCACTTACAAAAAGCATTTATTTTATTAAATGGAAAGGACGGAATCAAGAACATTTTGAGGCCTAATATAAAAGAACGATAGAAATGGGAGCTTTTTGTAAAATTAAGCAGCATTTTTTTTTTCTTATTGCATGTTTAATAAAGGTGCATCTTCTCTAACCACTATATTGAGATATTGAGACACATTTTCTTTGTTAACATTAAGGCACATTTCTACATTGTTATGAAGTAAATTTCCATAAACATTTTCAACACAGGGATGGAGGCCTGCAAAGGACTGCAGACTTCTACCCTGCTTTAATATTCACTGCATGCTGCCTTTAACATTAATGTTGACATACATTGAATCACTTTTTGCTCTTCTGATGCCAGCAGCAACCTTTTACTGAGTGAAAACTGTCCCTCAGACACAGCATTCACTCTGAGAATATGTTATCACCCACTTTCAAGTGTCAGTAACAGATCAGTAGTTTGCAACTGAAGTTGCGGTTACAATTCATTGATACATTCAGTAGCGGCCCGTGGTGGGAGTGCTGTCGGGCGGTGACGCGGGGCGGGGGGTAGTAAACTACTGATTTCGGCCGCACTGAGGTAAGTAAACAAAAATTAAATAAAACGAATTTCGTTGCGCGCGCTGCATCGCCAAATGCAATGCAGCACACGCAACAAAATTTGTTTTATTTATTTTTTTGTTTACTTACCTCAGTGCGGCCGAAATCCGTAGTTTACTACCCCCCACCCTGCCCCTCCCCTGCCCCGCGTCACCGCCCGGCAGCACTCCCACCATGGGCCGCTACTGGATACATTGCAAAACATGTTGCAGGGGTGGGAGGACCTAAAGCGCAACCCTTTTCCTTTGCAATTTGGTATACGTCACAAAGTGTACTTTACGAGGCAGTAATATATTTCTGACTGACTGGAAAATAGTTTTATACATTTGGTCCTTTGAGTTTTATTATAATAATTTGATATATCTTGGTCCCAGCTTCAAGAAGCAGCAGAGCATTTTGTAGAGAACATTTCCATTGTAGTAGGTGCGCTACATACAGGAGTATTGTGCAAGCGATCAAGTTTATAAGGATTATAAAAGCAATGAGGAGCAGAGATCTGAGTTATTTAATATGTGTTAATATTTATTAACTTTAACGCAAGGTAGCACTTAGATGCCTTTCATAAATATAAACATCTTTTCTACCTCATGCTAATTCTTTTCCTTACTTATTATGATCAAAGTCTGAGAATATACATAGAGCCTGGTAATTTACCTAAGATCCTAAAATAATAGGATCTACCAATCAGAAATTCATTGTTTCAAGGAATGGCTCTGCTGATTTTAGATTGTTAGCAGGGGCCTATTTATGACTTTGCCGGTGCGCCGCTGGGTCCGCCCCGCTGCAGCACCGCCAAAACTGTGGTCTGACCGCCCACCAAATTAGAAGTATCCTTCTGTCTGGCAAGCTAGTTTTTGGCTGTTCAGAAAATGGGAACACCAAAAACAGTTCCTGCATGGCATGGACTGAAAAGTCCATGGTGCAGGAACTGGCATGCATGCACACAGGGGGGCACATGTTCTGGCCCCCTGCATGCATCCCCATGCAGAGGTGGCACAGGGGGCCATGCAGCATACTGCGGGCTCCTGGCCACCGCAACTGGCAGCTGCGGTGGGTCAATGGCGGTCTGACCACCATAATCTTAATAGGGCGGTTCGGAGTCCGCCGCCGCTGCGCCCCGACGAGTCTAGCGGTCCGTGGACTGCCAGACTCATAATCGGCCCCTAGGACTTTTTAACCTTTCACATGCTAATCACAAAAGATGTCACGGATTGTGTATAGGGCAAGAACTGAATCTGGAATCTTCTCTGAAAGAAGACCTTATATTTTGAGGTAGTTATGTTTCCAATGCTAGATAGTTCTGTGAAGTCGAGTGATTCTAGAACAAGCAGAGAAGCGGAGAGCCTGCCCAGGGTGGTATGGCATGATCTCAGCTGTTCAATAAATCCTTTCAAATTCTTAAACATTGGATTGGCCTTCTTAAAAGAAGGCTGTCCGAGGAATCTTGCATAGCCTGCTTCATTCTTCAACTATAGCTCCCAAAAGCCTCACTCATACTGCTTCCAGTCAAAACCCCAACATTTTAATGTGACATCACTGACGTTAGCTTGCATACCTGAAGTCGCATGACAGTTCAGAATGACACCATCATACCTACTAAAGAAAAAAAAAGTTACACCTAGTTGCAGCCTTAAAACATAATTGGATTTGGAGGCCACTTTTCATCTGTACTCAATAATATATTTATCGAAGACAGTGTCACACACTGGACAGGACCAAGATCATTCTGCGGCACAAAAAGTTAAACATGCATACTCCCTAAAATCTTTAACAGAAAATTATTTGTCTTAAGTTTTCTCCGGTAGTAAAGTGCATTTTTCTAAGAAAGAAAGTGTTATTTATAAGTGGAGCATTAAAACACAGCATTCCTGCAATATAACTAAACAATTTCATTTAATTTATTCAGTGACTTATTTTCACATATTACTGCTCGAAAACAGTGAGCAGTGTAAGGTTCCCCTCTTTCTGTTTCAGAGAAGTGCTGTCTAAAATACAGCACTAACTCTGAGAAATTTCGGTTTAAATGAATTCAGTTCATGCGCTGCAGGAGCATAAAACTAGTGCTCAGCTCTGCGCCAGTAAAGCCCATCATGATTTGGCCCCAGGCCTGTGTAGCTTTACTGACAAACTGCAGAAAAGCAGTGCGAGCCTAAATACTAAGGGGCACATTCACAAGCCCCTATCGCCACAGGAACGTCACTTTCTTTGACGTTTCTGTGGCGATAGGGGCTTCACCTTATTCACAAGGCAGCGTTAAGCCACTTAATGTGGCTTAACGCTACCTTGTGAATAAGGCCCCCTTTTACGCTATACTTAGCGTGAAAGGGGAGGGCAATGGGTGTTGCTGTGGGCGTTCCACTGCAATGTTAGAATTAAATTAAAAGTCTGATCTGTGCTACCATATGTAATGATGGTTAAGTTAGCCTTTGCGGCACCATTTTATAATTAGCCGCCAATTCTAGGCCATGTTTGCAATTAATTGTTCCCTGGCTCTGCAAGTAGTAGCCGTGCTGATCTTCTTCTGTGTCTCTCAAGGTTGGGCCTCACTGAACTAATGGATACATTGTTTTGTATTTCTGCACATCTCTCTCATGAAATAGAAGCTTGCTCCCCTGACTCTGCTGTGAAGGCAGACAGAATGACCTTGGCACACAGATAGTTTGTGCCCGGTCTCAGACTCTTAGCTCATCTCTGTGTGCCCCTTTGTTTGTTCTACGCTGCTCTCTGTGGAAAGTTACTGGATGGGTGTGTCTTGTACTCATGCTAGGACCTATAATCTTTCCCTCTATGCTTGAGAAAGGCAGTCCCTCGACGGTCTTTTCATGAGGCTGGTCAGACCGGGCTCCACAGCTGTGATTATTATTAAATATCTTTGGTTTGTATTCTCTACTGTCTGACTGACTCTTCATTATTTGGAAAAGCATAGAGGTGGTCCTTATGACCCGAATGACCCATTTTTGGGCCATTTCCTTCAGCAACACCCATTGCTTCTGACGCTGCCTCCTATTCACAAGAGCAGCGTAAATAGGAGGCAGCGCAAGAAATAAGACCAGGGAAAACCTGGTCTTAACCTGGCGAAGCGAGGAGAAATGTTTAATTTCTCCTCGTTTTTGCTGTTTTCATGTGTGCTGCGTTGTGCAACACACATGAAAACAGCAAAAGGCCAATGATTGTGTATGTACAGGAGGTCCCCCTTCCTGCACATAAACAATCATTTTTTAAAAATGCCGTTTTGCAACTTCTGTGGGTGCCGCATTAGGCTGCACACATAGAAGTCACAAAACGGCATTTAAAGATTGTTTATGTGCAGGAAGGGGGACCTTCCTGTACATACACAATCTTCCCTTGCACGCAGACACCCTTGCACCATGGTACAAGGGTGCCTGCATTGGCGCTAAGCTGTTACACTTAGCGCCAGCGCAGGGGGAAACGCAAGGCTGCACCATATCCTTGTGAATATGGGGCAGCCTTGCGTTTCTGAAGTGGCGAAGTGAGGCGTTAAGCCATGACGGCGAACGCCTCACTTCGCCACTTCCTTCTGAATATGCCCCTAAGAGGCTCTAACGTTTCTCCCAAATACCAGCCCCTGCCTCTTTTAAAGTGTTGACTTCGAGAGCATTAGATTTACAATAATTTGACAGAGCATGAACATGACACTTAAGCCCCACAGCCTCGCTAGCCCATGTTGAATGTTTGTCATTTAGAAAAAAAAAACTATTTATGTTGCCTAACACAGTACCATCCCTACCCTTCAGAAACAGAGATATTGGTTTACCGGAAAAAATAGTTCTACACGTAAAAAGATGGTGGATATTAACTGGCAATGGTGTGATATATGTAATGTTAACTCTTACTGAGGCTGGTGTAGGTAATGTGTTACTGTCTGAATAATGAGTGACGTTTATTAGTCTTTAGGGGATTTGCATATCATTCTAGGCTAGATAAGTTCAATGGAACATTGACACATTTATACTAAATCTTGTATTTGTATTTATAGCTAACAAAATACAGGACTCTAACCACAAATTCTCTCACCCCACTAGGACCCAGAAGCATCCATAACTATTTTCTGCCACATCAATTTCCCCGTTCTGATTAATGTTGTGCTCGCTCCAGGAGGCGCAAGTCTACATTTTTAATTGATTTTTAATGGATTAATTGATTTCACTGTGATTGATGAGATGTCGCAGTGGAAGAACAATCTCATTGGTAGACACAATCTACACCAGTGACATTTTATTCTTGCAACGCTACAGGGACATGGGTGACTTTATAGTCGCAGAATGCATGCCATCAACCTCTAGGACAAAAGACAGAAAATATATAGCTCCTCTTTTCAGAGACTGGCTCATTGACTGTTTGATGGTGTGCTCATTTGCTTGTTTGAAGACTTTTAATTAATTGTGGCAGATTTATGATGCTCATTCTTTTATTCCTTCATCTACAAACTTTTCGGCATTAATCATTTTTGCAGGTGAACTGTAGCCTTGATAAATCGCACACTTTTGATAAAGCAGAAAATATAGGGGCATATTAGCAAGACCCACGTTAAAATTATCGCCGTTTTAGCGGCAGGAAACTGCCGCTAAAACGGCGATAATGGGCTTGCTAATATGCGTTATAGAATTCCAATAGAAGCCCAGGTTAGATGTGCAGGACGGCGATAATTTTAACGTGGGTCTTGCTAATATGCCCCATAGTCTTTCTGCAAATCTATGAAGAAGTTTCACCTTCTATTTAAATGAACCCGCAATATTTTTCAGATATGTTACAATATTCCTAGTAATACAATGAAAAAATAAGGAATCTTTATTATAACCCATTTTTTTCTATAGCACTTTGCTCAAATCACTTACAACAAAAAGATCGAATAACCTGCCAGGAACACGATTGAATTAAATCCAATTCACTACGGGGCATATTAACAAGCCGGCGATAATAAATTATCGGCGCTTTAGCGTCTGTTTTCAGACGAAAAGCGGCGATAATTTTATCGCTGTATTAGCAAGGTCACGCTATCGCGTGAATCCTTGCCCTATCGCCCTTTCTCATAACGCCCATCCTGCATCTCTAATGAGATGCAAGGTGGGCGTTACTGGGCGTACCCCAGATGGGCTACGTTGTAAATATCGCCGATGTGCACATCGCGATATTTACAAGGCAGCCCACAGGATGATAGCAGACGTTAGATTTTGGCGAAAACGGCCGTTTTCGCCAAAATCTAACGTCTGCTATTATCCCGACTTAGCCATCCCTAACATAGGGGTGGATTGTGCTGATACGACCACAGGGTCGTATCAGCAAGGTTATCGCCGTTTTGCAGGGAACATCGCTGGAAAACCAGCGATGTTCCCTGCAAAACGGCGATAACCTCGCTATCTCTGGAATTTTTATCGCCCTGGAGAAGCGTGTTGTTAATAACGCGCTACCAGGGCGATAAGTTCCGGAGATAGCCAGCGATAAGATATCTATCGCTAAGCACGGCCAGCGATAATTATCGCTGGCCGTTGATAATATGCCCCAAACTGCCCTAAAAGAGCAACTTGGTTACCAGAACAATAGGCATAGTGAAATGTTCAGCATTAGCAGTGAAGGACTTTGTATTCATTTCAGTAATCAACTTTTGCATACTCCCTTTGCAGTATGAAGAAGGGCGGGAGGGATAAGACTCTTCAGACGTTATGTATGGAATGATTATTATAGTGTAATGCATGTTCAATATTAATGTCTCGAATAAATGAGATATTCAAGGGCAATGTCCAAGCTTTAAATATTAAGGATGATTCTACGAAATCAAAAAAAGTAACATGTGAATTATTGTGATATATTTCACACTTTCCTAAACACCAATTTACAGACAGCAAGAAACGCAAACACAAGCAAGCAAAATGAATCCTTAACCTGAAAAATGCAAACATGTTAAACATACATCAAAATCAATATTGCTTCACTCAGTGCAGTCGATCATCGAATTCCGAGTCAACAGCATGATGCACAAAACATCCTGGAGCTAGAGCTGAGGATACCTGCAGAAGCTAGCCACCAGCTACGCACTAAAATGGAAATTCATTTAAAGCACAGTGTATAAAATAACCAAAGTTCAAAATGCAAACCATCTTCAACCAGATTTTGGTCACCCTGGTACACATAACGCTGACATAAGAAGGGTCTGCAGAAACTGTACCACGTGGGTGGGTCTAGTCGGATGATAACAACAATTAAAGGGTTGCACACCTACATGTAGAGAAAACGTTTTTGGTAGACACTAGATGAAAGTAATCCTGTGAATGCATTTGTCAAATATGAGGTATAAAATGTCATGAAACCTTGAATATCCATTGACAAATATTAAAACAAATGTTTTATGTTTTTTCCAAAAGTATCACAAATACAAATTTGTCACAACAAACACGTAAAAACGCAGGAGATGTATTTCGTAAAAGACTGATTTTATCAAGGTTGCAAAAAAATAAAAATAAAATATGTATCATAATAATGACACAGTTTAAAAATTCGCAACAACCTCTATGTAGTGTAGTCATCACCAAGAAAAATACACAAAACTGTGCCCACTGAAGACCTTAGACACTGAAGAGCGGAAAGTATTTACCTGTGGTTAAAGCGCTTCATTCAGATATTATAAACAAATAGAGAGAAAAAAGCAATAATTATCAAAGACATCCTTTCAAACGACGAGACTATCTGAGAAGTCGGAGACGACAGTAGCGTGCTGTGACAAAAATAAAATAAAACATGGTCCTAACGTCCTAAATATAGCTACTTACTGGTGACTGTCAGTAGGTATATATATATATATGTATATATATATATATTCCACTCTCCGTCGTCTTTTGAATTCTCCTTCAACACACGGACACGGACCACAATGTGAGTGTTAAATTCCTTATTTTAATTTGATGCCGCCATTACGCATTTCGGCTCCTCAAGAGCCTTGATCACATTACATGGCGTTGAAGTACTATGTTTTTGTTTTTAAAGAGACAGAGTGCTCAGTGATAAGTGTACGCCTGTGCAAAGATCACATTCGGTACGGACATAAAAGAAATATTCATCCAGTAGTTCACAAGCATCGCAAATACAACATTTCATAGCGTTGTAGCATTGTTTATGCATGGCATCACCCTCGGTTAAATAAAATCAACATGTGCATTTAATAAATAAATATATAAATATTTAGATATAAATTACATGCATAAAATCTGTTGATTAAAATGTATATTGAAAAACCGAAAAGTAATTTATATTGTGCCCAAACGACAAACATTCACTTAGTAACGTTGTCAACATAACTTTCAGGCAGGCGTGAGGACGGGGTAGGTGCTGATGAGCCGGCACCCGAGCTAAACGTCCGGTAAGGTGCGGGCACTCCACGCTACTAGCCCATGGAGTACTTCTCCGTTTTTGACTAGGTCACGATCAGGAAGCGGTTTCAACTATTGAGTTGTAGCCCAACTGTAGGGTTCACAGTTTTGGGCCTGCCCTGATCCCTCAGAGGGTGACTGACCCTCTTTATTTATTTATTTATCATTTATTATTAATCACTTGCACCACACACCACACCACGTTTACTTGGTCCTGATGAAGCGCCACGGATCCTGCGGGACCTTAGAGGCGCAAAACATGTCGACCTTTTGAGTTACCCGGGCACATTACGCCTTGTGGGGTAACATTCAACCTACAGGTTTTTTACTCTGACAAGGGTACCGCCACATTAAAACATATTTCTCCTGGTAACCCTTAGTCAGTTTTATTATCACTGCACGCACTTTAACACTTCTTTTAGGACTCACCCCACACACCCGCATGCATCATACGGCAGTTCTCAGAAGATCTCCAACAAAGTGACCCTTCGGGGGACCAGTAGGGCATTGCAGCGCCAGCCCGACGAGGAGCAACTGCCCGATGATGAAGCATGACATCTTTCGGGATGTGTGAGGGCAACAAGAGACAAAACTTGTTCTTCACTCTCACTAGTGGGTTCTAGGCCTAGGAACCCCGTCTTCCCTCTTTCTTCTTTTTTCTTTCTTTGGAGTGAGTGACACGCTGCACCACTCCCCAGCAACAGTGTCCCCGTTTTTAACCTTACGTCTAACACTTGGAGCACGGCACTGGACCTTTAATCAGCTCCTGGTCCCCACCCTATTCTTTTTTGATATTGACATAATTTGCTACACATAGGGGGATAGTCTCCAGAACATGCTATAAACATCGCCAAAATAGATTAACGCAATTTTTCATATCGCCGTCTATCGCGGGAAACTAACGCTGTGTTAACGTCTTATTCCCAACATGGCGGTAACATGCGATAGTTTCCCGATAACGCGTCAAATTTCCACGATAAAATTACCGGGACGGTGATAAAAATCCAAAGCCGAACGTGAAAAAGTGGCGATGGGCCAAACCGCGATAAAAAAATCAGCGATAAGCTGCACCAGGCCTGCAATTCACACACGTCAGGCGGGAAAAATCACTATAAAAGCAGAAAACAAAAATCACAAACAAAACCAAAACAACTGCGAAGCACAATGGACATAGCCGGAGCAAGTACAGAGGACAACCAGACCCCCACAAGCCCCACGGAGGACCAGCCTGGGACCTCGGATCAGGGAAGGGCAAGGAGAAGAAAAAGAGGAAGACGCTGTTCAGTCCGCAGGAAAACAGGATCCTGATAACGGAGGTGATAGAACACCATCAACAACTGTTCGTCACCTCCACTGTGTCATTGGCAAGAAAAAATGGAATATGTCAGTCCATCCTGGACAAGGTGAATGCAGTCGGAGTGCTGAGGAGGACAATGAAAGAGCTCAAGAGGCGCTGGAATGATGTGAAGCACAAAACCAAGCAGAAACTCGGCAACAACCAGAAGGCAGCAATGCAGACTGGAGGTGGGAGTCCAGCGCCACAGGAGGAGCTGGATGAGATGGAGGAAATGGTGTCCACAGTCATCAGTGTGGAGACGGTGGCAGGAGTTGGGGGACCGGACACTGCTCAACATGACCTGACACAACAGCAACAGGGTGAGTAACGACCAGGGACTGGGGGGACTGGGGGAGATAGGCACAATGGCACACATGCACAATTAAGTGCAGCACAGTGCACACCCACAATGACTCTGGATCATGTCTCTGATCCCCTTGGCACACTGCAGCACACCTAGAAACAGCAAGTAGGCTCCCGTCGACTATGTGCCCAGAGGGGGCCCTTCCCACACATGACCAATCTCACAACCAACCCATGCACATGTGCCAAACCCAGCAAAGCGGCGTGTCTGTGAGCCACACTGATAATGCAAGTGGCACTGCATGACGAATAGCATGGCTGCAGTCAATATATCATGACATGTTGCACGCCACGACACTGAGGTGGCTGAGTGTGGACCACATCCGTAAAGGAGCAGGTCACACTCTGACATATCCAGGTGCACATACAACCCCTGACGTCAACAACACATCTGCGAGCAAACCATGCCCCAGAGTCCCAACTCCCACCAAGAGCCCAATTTACCCAAGTATGCAACATCTCAGCACTGTATAAGCACAGAAGTCAAAGGCACACCTCCTGAAAGGGATACGGGGCAGCAAAATCAGAACTGCAGGGGCGACTCTCCCAAAATGCAGCACACACACATAACATTCAGAGCACATCAACATTAACAACTATGTGGTACAAACTGCACCACTTTCACAACAGAACAGAGGATACAACTGGTGCCGCTTGTGTGTAGAAACTGGCCAATCACATTTGGCATAGCATGGAAATGTGAGATGATAATGTACGAGTACAAACACACATCCGTGATGTTGTCCAAATGTCCACTGTCCCGCATCAATAAGACAGCTCCTCCCAAACAGTCACAATGTACATTGTCATGCAGTCTGTATGTAAACTAGCACAATGTGTCAACATACATGTGAACACAATGTTAAACT
Organism: Calotriton arnoldi; assembly: GCA_963921515.1. Taxonomy (NCBI): domain Eukaryota; kingdom Metazoa; phylum Chordata; class Amphibia; order Caudata; family Salamandridae; genus Calotriton; species Calotriton arnoldi. The sequence continues at coordinate 185,285 of CAWUFW010006959.1, forward strand.
GCATCTCCCCTTCACATTGCAGAGGGAGAATCAACTCCTCCTGCAGAGCAGACCCAACTACTCAGCACTGATGATGAAGAGGACCTCCCCAACAACGACACCGACGCCCTCCAAGAACCCATGGACAACTTCGGCACCTCACCTCCAGGAGCAGGGCAGCCCAGCTGCATCGAGGAGTCCTCACCCCCTGCACAGACCACACAGCAGGAAGCACCCACCACCACGGCTGTCTCCCAGGACCACCACGAACAACACATGGCCTTTCAACGCCATGTGTTACGGTGCCAGGAGAAGATGGCTGATCAGGTGTTGGTGGGTTCGACCTCATGGCAGCCAAACTAGATGCCATACGTGGGTGACTAAGTCCCATCAGGGACCACTTACAGTCCCTAACGGACACCCACAGTCCGCTCCATGCTCTCCAACGATCCATGGCTGACATCTCTGGAGTCCTGACTCTGAGACAAGAACAACTGTCTAGTCAGAGTGGCTCCAGCGATGTCAGCCGGGAGTTGGGACACATGCGGAGGATCATGGAGAACATGGAGCGGATGCAGGCAGAAAGAATGGCTGCCATGGCTGCACACCAGCGAGATGTAACTGGGTTCTGCCATGCCCTGCAGACCCCCATCATGGCATTGCTGCCACAAGGCCTTGCGCGGATGAATGCTGCTGCTACTACTCCATCCACATCTCCGCCCCCTGAAGTGTCAGTGCCTGACAGTGCGGCAGACAATCCACCTCCGGCCCCTGATGTGTCAGTGCCACACAGTGCTGCAGACAAAACCCCACCACCCACATGTGAGGCACATGAGACATCAGAGGACGAAGATGCGGATGATTCTGCCTTATTGGTAAGAAGGAAGCGGTAGCATTCATCTCCGCCATATGGCCTGTTTCTGCTTGGTTCTGCCCTCTGCATCATCACCTTCCACTGTCCCCCGATACACTCTGCGACACTCACCTTGGACCTCGACATGGACTGCCATATTCTGTTTGGTTACCAATGACACAGCAATCAGACTGCGGACTGAACTCTTCCTCTACCAATGAACTTGTCAATCCCTAAAGGACTCTGGCTGGCCCTCCACGGGGCAACATGTAAAGTGGGGTTTGCATGGCCCTGTACTGCTCCAGCTTCAATACTCCACCGAATGTGAATAAAACATTCTAATTCACACAGATGTGTCATGTCTATGTCCAATCAAGTATGAAAGTATGGATGAATGTAGGTGCAGTGATTCCCCCTCACGTCCATGTTGCTGTTGTGGGACTTGAGCCACAGGGTGCAACTCTCTGCATTATGGTGGTACATATTTGACCCCAAAAGACACCCTGTTGTCTTTTCTTGGTCACAAATGACAGCCTTTATGTCATGAATTTGGACACATGTGATACGCTGCTGAGTGGGATTACGTACTATCTTTGACACCCTGAAATGGCATTTTGAATACGTGACACCCTAAACAGCCTCTCTGTACAGAGGTGACACACCCACCATCTAATTGACATTTATGAGATTGTTAGCACTAAATGTTGCTCTTACACTTGTCAGAGTGATGTGCTTATGCAGAGGAGTGACATGCACACAGGGAATGTGTGTTGGAATGAATGTATTTGCACATGCTGTGCCTGTGGTCATTTTGTCCTGTCCCATGATTGCTACAGACGGTCACAATGTGACGTGCTCATGTTAAGAAATTGTTAATGATTGTGTTCCTTCGGGCTAATCCTGCTGCAGCTGCACTCGGGTGTGGTCCACCTGCTTCATCTTCATCATCATCGTCCGGTGCATCTGGCACTTGGATCCATGGGGCATTGGTGAGTACACATATGTTGTGCAACACACAACATGCAATGATCATCTTGCACACTATTTCCGGGCTGTACAGGAGTCTTCGACCTGTGATGTCCAGGCACCTGAAACATGACTTTAACACGCCAAATGAACGCTCCACAATGCCCCTGGTGCATTTGTGGGCCGCATTGTACTGCCTCTGGGCTTGGGTGTTTGTGTCTCGGAGGGGTGTCATCATCCACGGGCAGAGTGCATATCCTTGATCACCTGTGACAGGGGAGAGAGATATGTGTCAATCGGTGGTTCTGCATTCTGTGTTGGCAGGCTTATTAGTTCAGTGGTGTGTGATGTGTGCGACTTTTGGATTCATGTTCGACATGTATTGCTTGTGGCATATGAGCGGCATCCATGTGTATTACCTTGCCTCACAGCTGCTCCTCACTCCCCCGAGCCTATTTACTTGTGTGCGCTGCGTGGTTGCATCACTTGCACTCCTAAGACACACCATTGTCATGACTGTCTGCGCATGTTCACAAGCCTGACAACGACACTGTGATGTTGGCCATTGAAGGTGGTCGGCCACGTGTGTGTAGGCCTATGGTCAGGATATGGCGGACACAGAGACACATGCAGTATTTACTTTGGTGGCCATCCCGGAAGTGAACCACGCCCAGAGCCCCAGGCTATTTATTCCCACTCCTACGCTGGACTGGCGTACGCCGGCCCAGCCCACTCCGCTTATGCTTACAGGGGGGACGACATAGCTACATGTCCAAGGTCTTCCCCACTGCCTGAGGTGACATGGTTGCATCCACTGTCCACAACACTACAAACACCAGCAGTATGTGTCCACATGGACATGTCTGTGCTCTGCATACTGAAGTCTGTCCAGCACATCACCGCCACACTTGGCATGGTGTACATTCTTATTCATGGGTCACTTGCCTCTTTCGCACAGACTTGGTTCCCACCTCTCCCCACCTTCTGCAATTGTGTGGCAGAGGTGCCATGACGTGGATGGTTTGTCTACATGGCTGGCCACGGTTACCACAGTTACTTGTGTTGTCGTGTCTGGTAGGTGGGCATGTTGTTTGGCATGTTGTATGTGATTTTGTAATGTGTGCATTTCCACAGTTGTGAGTTGCATGATTGTGGAGTTGAGGTGTGTGGTGTGTTCATTTGGTACTTGCCAACGAGCAGTGCACTTCCATAGGTGCCATCCTGGAAGCGCTGGTTGATGATGGACTGTCGGAAGATGTAGGAATCATGCACACTGCCTGGGTAGTTGGCGACGACGTTGGTGAAGAGTCCCCGGTGGTCCACTATTGCCTGCACATTGATGGAATGCGTGTGCTTTCTGTTGCGCTAAATGTGTGCAGTGTCGGCAGGGGGCACAAGTAGGACATGTGTGCAGTCAATTGCCCCCAACAAGTGCGGGAAGCCAGCTATGGCGTAGAAGCCTTGCTTGGTCTCCAGATGTTCATGCGCAGTGTGGGGGAAGAGAAGGTGCTGGGGTACCAAGCTGATGATGGCATCCAAGACAGGTGTGAGGAACTTTGATAGGTCTGGCTGTGAGACTCCTCCGACTCTGGCAATTGTTGGTTGGAAGGTACCAGAGGCCAACAGGTGCAGCACAGCCACCAGCTTTGTCTGCGGACGGATGTTGGTTGTTCGCTGTGTTGGTACCGTCAGCCTGTGGGCAATGTGGGTCAGGATGCGGAGGATGGTTGTCCTTTTGAGCCTGTAGTGGGCAATGACATCCTCTGGCGTTAAGTCTGTGAGGCTGGTGCATTTTCGGAAGGTCCGCTGTCTTGTTCTGCACTGCCTCTGTGGTAGTCTGGGGGGGTCCGGGGGGGGCAGCCTGGGGGTGGTGGCGGTGGGTGTTGTGGCCCTCTTGGTTCTCCGAGCTGCATGATCAGTAGCTCCATGACATGTGTTGGTCTTCAGATGTGGCTCTGGGCTGGGCTCCCTTTCATACTGCTGGTTGTCGTCCTGCATAACACCAGTAAAAGGCAGGTGTTAAATTCCTGCTGCTAACGCGCCTTATCGCCTGTTTTTGGATCACATCGCAGATCTGGCTGGTCGTTGAGAATATCGCGAAGTGGTGTTTTCGTGTTTTTTTGCACGCGAACGCCTACTCTGCATATCATTAGCGTTAGTTGTCGCTCTCATCCGTGGCGATGTTTGTTGCGGCAGCTATCGCTGGTGACCTGGCGATATCAGCAGTTTGCACCAGCTTGAGAATAGGGCGAAAAATCTATCACCACTTTTACAGCGCTAAAGTGCCTATAAATCGGCAATAAGTCCTTGAGAATATGCCCCATAGTTGTCAATATAATATATTTCAATTTGCATGTGCAAATAAGAACACGTAACATGACGGTATGCTATGGTTTTTGCCATTGCTATGTTTTAATCATCATTGGTCCATATTTACCTATCTAAAGTGCTATAGTGATAAATAAAGTGCTAGTGTATAAAGTGCTTAAAATTCCTAATGTTGTGTGTACAATTTACGTTTTTATTGTATTTGCTTATATTGTTGATATCATAATATTGCACATTGCTCCCAATAGTGCTTGATTCATGACCATCATGTCTGCCAAAATCATGGTTTAAATACCAAGTGACCCCCAGTTACATTTTATAGCAGTACGTCTGTTGTTATGTTTATATACGTTTTTGTGTTTCTATGATCTCTAGTTTTTCATATTGTTCGTTTACCCTATGGTACAGGTACTAAGGTTCAGATTCAAATTTCATAAGGCCACATATGTATAGATATTGAACATTTAACATTAAGTATTAAATACATAAATATATATAAATAATATTAATAATATAAAATATCCAATATAAAACATAAAACCTGATGTCACCAGTGCAATTTCAGTTATATACCTTCCTAAAGACAGGTATAAAGATCCTCTGTTGTATTGAGCCCCCCTGGGTGTTTGGAGTCCATTTCAAGAATGTACCTCGTTTCTAGTCTACGCAATTTAGCTTCCCTATTGCCACCTCTTCTGCTGGGGGGAACAGAGTCAATTAAAAAGTATTGTAAATCCTGACTCCTAGACTTATGATGCTCCTTGAAGTGCCTTGCCACTGGGTATGTGTTGTCTTGATTGTTAATGGCTCTTATATGTTGGAGTATCCATTTATGTGCTTGTAATTTGGTACTACCTACGTATTGTAGGCCACATGGACATATCAATACATAAATCACATATTCAGTTTTACACGTGAAGAGATTACTGATTTTGTACTCCGTTGGGCTAAAGGGGGTCTGATACGTAGTTTTACTTATTCCCTGTTGACACGCTTTACAAGTCTCGCACTTGAAAAAACCTTTGTTAGTTCTAAGCCAGTTGCTTCCCTCAATCACTTCAGGGCTAGTTTTTACAAGTTTGTCCCTCATAGAGGGTGCCCTGCTGTGTGGGACCGATATCTTGTGTGGTAGTGTTGTTCCTATGACTGGATCACTCAGTACAAGTGGCCAATTGCGTGTAATTATACTACGTAATTCTCTGTCTTGTTTACTGAATTCCATAATTATCCTAAAGTCATCAACTTTGGACTCCCTCTGATGTAACTGTTGGTCTTGGTAACCTGTTGTTTTCTCTCGTTTGTCCCTGATTAACTCCGCTCTATCTGGAATCATGGATTTAGTAATGGCCCCATTGATTGTATTGAGTGCATATCCCCTTTCAAGGAACCTGGCTTTGCTGTCCTCTCGGGCCCTTTTGAGAGTTTCATCATTACTGTTTATTCTCCTAAGCCTTAGCATTTCCCCATAGGGGATGCTATTTATCAAGTGTCTTGGATGGGCACTACTGGCGTGTAAGGCCTAATTGCCAGCTGTTTCTTTTCGATATAGCTTGGTCTCAATCCTGTCATTGTGGATATATATCTGAGTATCTAGGAAGTTGACTGTGGTGTCACTAATTGTGGCTGTAAAGTGTAAGTTTAATATATTCTCATTAATGGTGTTGATAAATTCCTGCGCTTCATGGTGTGCGCCCCTCCATATTAGAAACAGATCGTCTATGTAACAAAGCCATAATTTGATATTGTTTTGCATGCAACTGCTGTGTTTTTTTGCGAGTACCAGCTCCTCCCACCAGCCCATGTGAAGACATGCATAGCTGGGGGAGAAGCTGGCACCCATGGCTACTCCTCTGATCTGTTGATAGAGCATATTATTGAACATGAAAACATTGTTATTCGGCAAAATTCTACCATTTCAATCAACATTTGACTATGTCGTGTAAGCTGTTCAGGTTTTTTAGATAAATAATGTTTCAATGCTGTTACACCGTCACTGTGCCTAATGCTAGTATATAATGATGTGACATCAAGCGCTATCAACAAGTAATCACTTTGCAAAGTAAAATCTTTCAGTTTGTTTAAAAAGTCACTGGTGTCTCTCACGTAGGAAGGTAAGGATTGGACATATCCTTGTAAAAAATAATCCACATATTGTGACGTATGTTCTAATAATCCATCACACGCTGATATAATAGGTCTTCCTGGTGGTTTACATGGATCTTTATGTATTTTTGGGATAAAATAGATTGAGGGAGTTGTTGGATATTCATTTTTTAAAAATGTATACTCCTGCATGCTTATTAGTCCTTTAGTCCTCCAAGATGATAGCTTGGTGTAATAGGAGTTGTACATTGCTTTAAGATTTGACCCTTTGCTTTTTGTGTAACATGTATGGTCATTTAATTGCAATAAAGCCTCCTTTGTATATTCTTCTTTAGACCAGATCACAATGTTCCCTCCCTTATCGGAGTTCCTGATGACTATTCTATTGTCATTCTCTAATTTCCTCATCAATGTATTATATTGGTAGTTGCGTCTGTTGTGTTTCATTTTTGTGTTTAACACTTTACGGTTCAATTGTTTAATCTGTGGCGTAACTTGCTCCTTGAAAATTTCGATCGAATCTCGTGAAGTGATCGGGTTGAAGGTAGATTTGGCTCTAAATGGGGTTAATGGATTTAGCTCCTTAGGTGGTGTCTCTTTGGGGATCGAGGCTGTGAGTTGTTCAGAAGCATTTTCTTGCGTGCTTGGTATATGCCCGTCTACCCATAATTCCTGCAAATCCATCAATAGGGGCATATCTGATGTGGATAAATCCATTGAGCCTAGTTGCCCATCGTTCTCTCTTTTGATATTGGTGTATCCGATTTCGATTCTTTATTGAGCATCATATGGTATTTTCTGAGTTTCAATTTTCTTATGCATCGGTACATATCCATCCTTGTTTTAGCATAATTTAAATTGCTTTCTGGGCAATATGATAGTCCCAAACTTAGTATTTGTTCATCTGCCTTAGTCAGATTAATGATGGTTTTATTTAGTCCCATGGTGGCAATTATCTCTGTCTCCATCTTCCCGTCGTTTGCCTCTTTGGATTCGTGGTGTTGTCTGTTTACCTTCCACCTCTCCCTACGTTTGTAGTTTCTGATGATCCTATTTTCTTGGGCGGAGTGTTTGTCTCCGATCTATGCATAAAAATTCAACTCTTCAGCCGGGGAAGGTTTTTGTTGCACGGAACTGTCGCCCTTGTTTCTTAATACTGAATCTGATCCACTATCTGGTGCTGAGCTAAGTTCCAAATTGGATGCCTGCATTGTCTGGTGACTATTTCGTGATGTACTCGATGTTTGCCCATCTGCTTTGTTAAACTTAGATCATCTCAGTGAATCATATTTTTTGGAGAACGTAAAAATCTGCCCCATTTCATAATCTGTTTTGTCCCTCAAAAATGTATATGCCTTTCTTTCTTTTATTCTGTCTTCTTTCTTTAATCAAATTGACATCTCTTTGTGCAACTTGGTAATTTCATCTGTTTGCCCATTGCTGTCAATATCCTCATCCAATAGTTTGTCTATTTGTTCCAACAGAGAAGCACGATCTGTGTCTGCATATTTGGTTAGAATTAACATATATATATGTGTGTGTGAGTGTATATGTATGTGTATATATAGATATGTGTATATATATGTATGTGTATATATATATATATATATATATATATATATGGGTCTTCAAATAGCACAAATTTAGCACCAAATAAGAAACAATGATGGGACAATTTATGGAAATTACTAAAACAAGAACAAACTAAATGGTGGGAGGCTACAATACTACAAAAGTACATTGATTTTTAAATGCAGTACGTGCCGCGCATGCAAATTTGGAACCAATATTACCTCCTATAACACTGCCTGTTCCACTCACAGTATCAAACTACAGGGCCACTACACATGTAGAACAGACCATGCTGTATACGTATTACAATGCAGCTGTGGCCTTAGGTACATAGGCAGTACCAAATTACAAGTTCATATTAGGATTCTACAGCATCTACGTGCAATAGTCAATTCTGACTCTTCTAATCCTGTGGCAAGGCATTTCAAAGCTGTACATAATAACAATCTGTACTGCCTCAGATACTATGTCATAGATGCTGTAAAAACCAATACAAGAGGAGGTAATCATGAGAAAACACTTCGACAATTAGAGTCCAAATACATCTTAGCACTCGATACAAAGTCTCCGTTTGGCCTGAACATTAGTGAGGATCTATACAATTACCTCTAAATCCCTGTATAGCTACCTTCACATCATTTCCTCTCCATACCTGCCCATTTATTTCCTTTTCCTTTAGCTTGCTTACCCACATATGACCACACTGTGTGACCATACCTGACAACTACATGGGGTCCCCCCGGGAAGGCTAAACTGGATTCTACAAGATTTATAGCTTCATCTTCAGTTGCCACATCTACACACTTTTTGTATTATAGTATTTTATCTATTTTAGCAATCAATAATTTTTTTTGTCTGATTGCACACATTCAGTAACCTAGGCAGCACTTTAGCACTAGCACTTTACAAAATCTAATTGGCACAAAATCACTTTCTTGCACCAATACAGTGGAGTATGGATCACTATCATAGTACTGTAGCTACGACCTTTTGCAACAAGATATTTACTTAAGTATAGATGACCGACAATGTGTGCACATATCATATAAATTCAATGTATTTGTACATTTTATGATTTTTAATGTAAATCCTATATATATATGTTTTAACATGTATTGTATAACAGTCGGTTTTGTCACAGCTTTTAACATACTATAGTCATTTTTTTACTCTTTTAAGATCAAGCATATCGTATTTATTTGATGTAGTATCTACAAGTATTAATTTGCGTAATTTGCACATTCTTTCAACTGCGTTTAAATTATTTGATATATGATCCATATCATAATTTTTTCAATTTTTCATGCTTTCCTCTTTTGAGTGACTTTGCTAATGAGTATATTTTCAGTGGCTACTGATGATGTTACCGATCACATGGTATGAATGTGTCCTATTAATAACTTGAAACTACGTAGCGTGATCACGTGATCAAGGCCACGGACGTGGCCGAAACGCGTCATGATGGACAGCACTTATTGAACAATAAACTTTAATTATTTTGGCACCAGCAAATATCGAAGTCCGTACCTGTTTTGTGATTCACTACACCAGGACTGTTGGATGTATATATATGTGTATATATAGATATGTGTATATATATGTATGTGTATATATATATATGGGTCTTCAAATAGCACAAATTTGCACCAAATAAGAAACAATGATGGGACAATTTATGGAAATTACTAAAATAAGAACAAACTAAATGGTGGGAGGCTACAACCCTAGAAAAGTACATTGATGTCGGCCGGCAGCCAAGAGGCCTAGGAATTTTTATTACACCAACTTTCAATAACCCTGACACTGAGCTTGTGGAGGAATGGGCATCCGACAATCACAACTGTTCCACGATTATGCTGGGTCTGTTGGTTAAATACGCAAGGAAAGATTGTGATAGATTGACTGGTAAGATTGATGAACTACTGAAAAAATTCAAAGATCAATGTAACCAGGATGAATTTCAAACAGATATGGCAAAAGTTGAGACGAAACTAGAGAAAATAGCAGAAGAAATAAAAGCAAAAAAACAGAGGAAATTTTACCATGACCAGGTCGATTATGAAAAAGGTCAGATCTTAACATTTGCTAAGAGATTTGAATATCTTCAAAATGCAGCCTAGAACAAAAAGACTATGGAACAACGAAGTAGTGTGTGTGCCAAAATGGAAAATCCCACTAAACAAGCAACGACGAGCCAACAGTCTGACATGGGCGGAAGCGACAATAGTGAGAGCGATGTCTCCGTCCAATCCGAGAATACAGGAGTAAAATCCAAAATTTTAAATGAATTTACCTTGATGGCACAGGGAAGGCTTTCAGCCCAAAGCAACAAAAGTGCACAGGGTTACAGAGGTCGCGGACGAGGAGGAAGAGGAAGCAACAAAGGAAAAGTCAGTTCATACGAAGATTTGGAAAGCCCAGTGGGAGTCAGAACAAGAGGGCAAAAAGCGGCGAAATGATGGATTCGAAAACTGTGGTAAATCTCTCTGATCGGAATCTCACTAATGCACAAATTGAAGTACTCTCCTTGGGCTTATCCTGTTGCTCATTAGCGCACTTTGACTATACTCAAAGCCGAATAGACCTATTTCATTTCATACGTAAACTAAAATTTAAAAAACGGTTTGCTTTAAGGGGTCCAGGCAATATGGGTGACATAAAAAGCAGACCCAATAAACTTAAAATCTGCGACATTGATATGTTATATCTAATGAACGAACTTGAGGGGAATCTGGGATTAATTCAGGATACTTATATTAACTTGGTTAATGAAAACATCGAACTTGATCGAAGCTGTGATAGTGGTTTTAAACCCAAATCAATTTTTCTGCCCCAACTAACGAATGATGCCATAGATACATTTGAAAGAGGGATGATTCAAGAACTCAAGAAATTGGCCAAAAAGAAATGTTTTGCTAGGAATAATTTGACTAGTGCCCAGCATCAAGCCATAAATGAATTGAAAAATGATGAAAGTATAGTTGTTAAGAAATCGGGCAAATGAGGGAACGTGGTAGATCTTTCCAGCGAAATGCACCTGAGGGAAGGATGTAATCAGATAAATGATGAGAATAGATACGAGCTTACGACACAATCTAAATATGAAATCGCAAATGAAATGTATCAGGATCAATTGTTTGAATGGAAGGAGAGAAACCTTTTGTAATGGGAGGAATATGAGTTTCTATCTTGTAAGTTTCCTAAACTACCTGCTCTGTATCTTCTACCAAAGCTGCATAAAGACAGCTCCAATCCCCCAGGTAGACCAATTGTTTCATCTAGAGGAAGTACACTGGAGAATACCTCTAGATACGTTTATTTTCTTTCTTCAACCTTTCGTACAAGGACTCCCATCTTTTATTTAGGATACAGGGGAATTTCTAAGGCTGATTAGCGATATTGGCTGGGATGACAGCTATGTACTCTTGTGTCTTGATGTCAGCAGCTTGTACACATGCATTCCACACGAACTGGGAGTAAAAGCATGTCCCATTTCCTGCGAGCTAGATCCCTCTCGTACCTATTCCATACTGAGATGCCACTTGAGATGATGTACATTTGCCTTACACACAATTTTTTCACCTTTAACAAAAAGATATACAAACAGATATAAGGGACTGCTATTGGGGCCTGCTTCGCCCCTAGTTTCTCAGGGTTGTACCAGGGCTAGTGAGAGGAGCAGGCAATCAGCAACATTGATTTCTTTGAGAAATATGTAGTATTGTGGTAAGATATATTGACAATATTTTTTGCACCTGGAAAGGCAGCATTGATGAGGCAAGGGAATTTGTTGATATACTGAATGAGAACACCTTGAATCTTTCCTTTAGCAGTCAACTACACAAGGAGACTATTGACTTTTTAGATCTAAGACTTGTAGTGAATGGTAATCTACTAGATAGCCACTTATACCGTAAAGAAACAGCTGGTAATAGCCTGTTGCATGCTCAGAGCTGTCATCCTGAAAGTCTAATTCGGAGTATCCCTCTTGGAGTACTACTGAGAGCAAAAAGAAATTGCAGCTCCCATGAGGGATTCTAAAAAGAGAAACTGGTAATGACAAAAAGATTTTTAGCCAGAGGCTATTCACATAAGATAATCAAACAAGCTTGTGCACAAGTAGCAAAACATGAACGAGGGGAATTACTTATTCAGAAGATTAAGAATGAATCAGATAATAAAATCAGATTTATAACAATGTTCCACAAACAATCGGGAGAACTGAAAAAAGGTGTAAAAAGTTCTGGGCAGTATTGAAGACTGACTCGGATTTGGCTCAGCACATTGAGAATAATCCACAGGTTACTTTTAGAAAGGCAAAATCTTTAAAGGACATAATTTGTCGAACCCTGATCACTTTAGATCAAAATAGATCAAGTGTCCAAGGGTTTTATACCTGTGGCACATGCAAAGCGTGCAAAAACAGTTTTAATTGTAAAGAGGTTAAACTGTCCAAAACTTTACAACTTTTTAAGATAACACAACACCTAACTCGTACCACCGATCATGTAATATATGCATTGAGATGTCCTTGCAATAAATACTATATTGGAAGTACGATACACAAAGCAAAATTAGAAGAATCCTTGAACACCTAAGTGCAAACAACAGGGAGGACAGACCATAAACCCAATAGCAAGGCACTTCAAAATACAACATAATCAAAATAGCAATTTGCTATCTTTTTGTGTGCTTGATAGAATTCCCATTAGGGAGTGAGGAGGTGACAGAGTACAGGAACTCAGACGCCTTGAATCCAGATTGATAATAAAATTTAACACCTTGCACCCCACAGGTCATAATTTTGATGAACAATTAGCGATGCATTTAGGGTAATCTGATGAGCATTTACATTTGTCATGAATGCTGTATAATTTTTCCTCACAAAGGGTTGCAAATGTCTGTCGTTTTCACATTGAAAAATATGTCACTATTTTAATGAGGTTTTTATTTTGTGTTTTATTGCAGATGTACAAGCTATTCTGCGGAAGAGAGTTGGAGGCAAAAGAGCTAATAATATTTGACTTTATAATGAGTAAATATGATTAATCGTATGCCATTGTGCATATGGTTGGGGAGAAGTGATTCACCAACTGGTATAATGAATATTGGTAGTTATGGTGTGCACGAATCAAGGTAAGCCCACTTGGGCAGAATTGTATTTGATATCACAGGAGATAAAATATCATAAAAGAATAGGACAAGCGAGGTTTCGCCTGATATTTGAAAATATTTTTTGTTGAGTGCACTTAATATCAAACATTGAATGTTAACCACAGGGTAGAGATTTTGAAATTCATCATGAATTTGGATGGTATGATGCTTAAACAAGGGCGTCAGTTACACATTTTACATTTTGTCGTGTAGGTTTGTTTTTGATTGATCATACTAAACTTTATTGATACTGATCCTCGACACAACATGGAAACCATGATTTCTTGGCTATAACTTTAGTGATTAGTGTTGAGACTCCGACCATCATGATTATAACATCTTGATTAAGTGGTCATAAAAAATGATTTTTGTTCTTTTCCTCACAACTGTAAGTAACCATTGTAATATGCAATATTTATTACGTTGAAAAACGTTCAATATGTTTTTTTGACTTGCTGGTAAAGTTTGTTTTCTATTACATTTGTTTTCCCACAGTCACGTGGTTTGTTATATAGGCAACAGGAAATGCTTTGTAAAATTCTCGTGAACAAGGAGCCTTGCGCTCCGAAATGCGTAGAGTTGTCCTTGCTTAATTAAAAAGCACGCTTGAAATACAATTTGGGCCGCGGTGTGTTAGTTCGAAAGAACGTTTTGCATGGTTGTATGGAGGTATAGGGGTTCGCTACCCCAACGCGGAACGCCATTAACAAGAGGCTTGGGACTTAGCAGAATTCAAATGGTGGATATATATATATACATATATATATATATATATATATTCCAGCGACATCCCAAAGTATTAACATCCACAGCGGCGCAACACCAGGGCACAGACTCCAAAAGCCAGTATGCAAGTAAATAGTTGTTTATTCAATCATCAAGGTCCAAATGATGCGTTTCGGCTGCCAGACATGCAGCCTTGACCATATAGCGCGCTGTGAGTTAATGGGTGCAATATATACAGGTGATAGTAGTAGTCTTTTTACTGTGTTAACTGCAGTGAGTAGGCATTTACTATGCTTGGCTGGCTTTTGTAGGAGTGTTGCTTTACTGCTTAAAGAAAGGCAACTACTAAATGGCACTGAAAAACATAGAATGACCTAGTGGACAGACTATACACATGTAGTCGGATACGAATAGACAGAAATGTTCACACATAGGAATCTCATCAAAAATGAGAAGCATTGGCTAAACTACTGCCCGCAATAGCAACGTACCTACATGTATTATAACGTTAGGCATGCACAATAAATTTGAAGCTTTAATTTTTAAATGCAGAGATATTAAAATACAGTCTGTCATCCTTACCACGATATATATATATATATAGTCACCAGTAGGTAGCTATAGTTAGGACAATGTTTCTATAGGAAAATCATTTTTTTGACTTGCCTAAATATTTGCCGCAGTTTGATGAATTTTCCTGAAATTTTCCCCCAAAAAAGTGTGGCAGTGATTTTAGTTGGAATGTTATGGGGTGACTGTCAAGTGGGAGCTAAGAAAAAGAGGGGCAAAAAAAGAGTATTTTACCCTTGTTAATTCTGATAGATATTTTGAACATGGCTACAGCCAGAACCGCTGGATGGAATTACACAAAATGTGCAGAAAGTTAGCTCTTGGTCCAGAAAGAGTGATTTTTGTTATTTGGTGTAAATTCGTTCAGCAGTTTTATATAGATCTTTAACGAAATCCAAATTTGTATATCTAGGGATGCAAAGGCTCCACGAACCCTCTTGCTGAGATCTGATTGGCCGCCAACACTTCAACCAGGAAGTGTTGGCAGCCATCTTGGGACTTGGCTTCAGCCGAGTCCCTGAAAAACACCAAAAAATAAAGAAAAGGGGGCATGGTAGGAAACCCTGACCCCTTCGCTCTGGTCATGGTCATTTGAGATGCCATCAGTGACATCACTGACCATGTCATGAGTGATGTAATACGTGATGTCATAAGCAGTGCATTGCAGGGGCGTAAATTATAGTTAGCTAAGGTAACTATAACTGCTGAATTTAATTGGCTTTGTACAAGTGAAATCTGAGGAACTATAACTTCCCTGTAACCTTCGGTTTTTTTCCCAGTGAATTTCTATGTTTTTTAACGTTATGTCTTACCTATAATACCCCTGTAAGCTTAGCTTTTTAAGCAAATTTCAAAAAAAATTTACATTTTTCTTTCCTAACTGAAGTCTGTAACCTATGAGAGTGGATGTGTGAGTGGCTGTTTAGGTCAATGAGCAGGTGTGTGAATGACTGTATTGGTCTGTGAGTGGGTGTGTGAGTGGCTGTATGGGTCTGTGAGTAGGTGTGTAAGTTGGTTTGTGGGCATGTGAGTAGGTGTGTGAGTGGCTGCAGAGGTCAGTGAGTGGGTGTGTGAGTGGCTGAATGGATCTGTGAGGGGACATGAGAGTGGCAGAAAAGGTGTGTGAGTGGGTGTCTGAGTGTCTGCGTGGGTGTGTCAGTAGCTGTGTGAGTGACTGCAGCAGATAGAACCTCACCTGCCCCTTTATCCAACTAGAGTCCACAGTTTCGCACAAAATATGTACCCAACTGGAGTACTTTCTACTGGTTAATTACTAAGTGCTACCTCATTGGGTAAATGTCCAGTGCATATTCTACACTACAACTGCCTAATGGACCACAATAAATTATCTCCAGTAACCTTGTGTACATTTTGGCAATGTGATTGTTACTTGTATTCAGAGAAATTAACAGAGCATATTCTGCAAATATTCTACTAGGAATGTAATTTTTTTGCGGAGTGTACAAACAATTCTAATTACTTGTACCTATTCTGTAAGGCTGCACATGCCCCACATCATATGACAATGCATCGTAATTTATCCTCGGGACTCCAACCATCCAGAAAGCCCTCAACTATGTGGAAAGGCACCTTTAAGGGAGGTCCGAGGACCAGCCAATAGAAGGACGGCACTATGTAAAATGTAGATAACATAACCTGCATAAGGTTTAAAATGGCACAGTTCAACACATTCTGAAATAAAATTAGATGCAGTATGCCATTATTGTCACAAATACCCAGACACCCAAGGACAATCCTCCTTAGTATTTAGAGGTTTGCAGCCTCTTCACTGGTATAAAATTGTATTAAAAGTTTCCAATACAATGTATCACGTTGCCTGTGTTCAACAGTGACATCAACAAATATAAACTGCATTAAGACCATCCCACCAACTGTATTTTTCACATAAACTGTAAGAGGAAAAATGCCAGGAATTCTCAGATAGTCATGTGGAGCCCACGGGTCACAACTTCACAAGTCTGATTCTTACCAAGGCAAACGCAGACTTTTATACTTCAGAGGTGGAGAGGTGCGGTGCAGCGGCCAGGGCAGCTGACTTCGGAGCACAGGGTTCACGGTTCGATCCCCGGCTCCGGCGGCAGCTCAGCTCAGCACCATGTGACTCTGGGCAATAGCTCACTTAATTTCCACGACGGCCCCCAGCGCCTTGAGACCCATAAGGGTGAGTAGCTGCGCTATATAAAAACGGACTTACTTACTAGAGGTTGATGAAATAAGTATGCATGAGTTGTGTAATAATAGCATGTGCTTCGTACTGAATGCACCAGATGAGGGGCAGGAGAGCAATAAGTTACAGCTTTCCGACACCCATTTAATATCATTCATCTGAAACATATTGACACCTTCCCCTCTATGATGACATAAGACACCTTATGTATCTAATCAAGAAGAACTAGTCTACCTAGACGTGGTAAGGGTCACAAGTGTGTATGTTTGATGATGTTTGTATTTAAAGAAAACGTCTTATTTCTTTTTAGAAAGCCCTCACTCACCAACCTAGTTGGTGGCATGCTTCATCATCGGGCCCACCCGATGACACCGAATGTGTCCCGGGTGTGCTACAACGCCTGTGTTACAGCGGAGCAGGTGTGTTACTGAGTGTGCAGTGTGGGTGACGTGAAAAGTGATAGATTAAAAAACTGTCTGAAGGTTTTACTTTAATGTTTGGGACCCTGGCAGTAATAAAAAACAAGGCGTTGGATGTAGGTGGAGTGGTATTTAGGGCACTCCTGCATCCAGTGGGTGGTCTACATGTTTCAGCCAGGCCTTATTATGTAAACTGGCTTTCCTCAGGACCTTGGTGATGTGTGAAGTTGGTGACTAGGCTACTAGTTGTGTCCTAGATCGAAATGTGTTGCACACGCTAAGGTGCACCATGTGTGAGGGGGGGCTTCCCTCTCAAAGCATTACACATAAAAACATACAAGACAATACAAACAT
This sequence comes from Calotriton arnoldi, assembly GCA_963921515.1. Taxonomy (NCBI): domain Eukaryota; kingdom Metazoa; phylum Chordata; class Amphibia; order Caudata; family Salamandridae; genus Calotriton; species Calotriton arnoldi. The sequence goes on from CAWUFW010006959.1 coordinate 202,497, forward strand.
ACAGGGAAAAGAATTAGCAAATTATGCATCATCACGTCAAGTTTTGATGACCGTTCCGTCCGTGTGGATTGCGGAACTAATGGCGGGGTGAGGTATTTACAGTGAAAAAACCAATATATGTGGTAAGGTGAGTGGCGATAATATCGGGTACAGGATGGTGGGAAAAAAAGAAAGAAAATTAACTTGGTTCTCACGCTAGCAAGTTGCTATGAATGCCCCATGAGTATCCGCCAGGGGTGCTGGCTCTTAGGAGAGAAAAGGAGAAAGTGGCGCTTTGGCCAATGGTGGTTGCTAAAAAGGAAAGGTCTTACCCGATCTGTCGTGGCATGGTAGTGACTCTGGATCGACTTACTGCGTATCAGCTCAGGACCCTCATATCAACCTGTTGTTGCTGCTACGGAACTCCGACGATAATGGGGCCGGGTTCGCGGGTGTCTTATGTACCTCTCAAGTCTGGCCCGGTATGTTCAATCAGTGCGAGAGGTGAGTAGCGTCTACTGGAAAAGAGAGAAAATAGAAAGCGGGCATGGTCTGTGCGCCCCGCCAGCTCAGATGACGTGTGGTCAAATGTGGGCGGTTGCTAAAGAGAGAGAGCCAGCGTTGAGGGAGGCAGTGTGGGTGTGACCTGGAAGGCGGTCGGTATACCATGACGTGCAGTTGCTAACGTGCGTTGTCATGGAGATGCGATAACGCTATGCTGTCTGTGAAATTGTGAAGCAAAAGCATGAGATTCCCTCAGTATGGTTATGCCGAGGTTATGGAAGGTGTTGTAATTACACGTTATTGGTTATCTAAAAGCACTGGGCGGGGCTCGTGTTCAGTCATGACAAGCCGATGTTAAGGCAGACAATGGCATGTATAAAAGGGATGTGCAGCAAACGTATGAGAGGCCATCAGTGTGGTTATACCGAGGTTATAGGAAGTGCTGCAGTTACGCGCTATTAGTTATCAAAAGGAACTGGGCGAGGCTCGAATTCTAGTTGTAAAGAGCCGGTATTGGAGGCAGGGTTTGTACATACATCAAAAGGAGTTGGAGTTATTAAACCAAACGGTTCTGAATTGCATGGTCAGTGACCGCCCAGGCGTGAGGGCCTTGAGGGGGGTCTGTTCAGCAATTCAGGCTGTGCCACGGGATGGAATCATTAAGTCCATGGAGTTGGGTGGACAAACGATAAATCCATCGTTGCTCCTTTGTCAATAAGAATTTTTCATTGTTCTGTTTGATCTGATTGAATTGTTCGATCACTGTCCAGGACATATCGTTTGGTGTGTGTCCTAGTTGGAGATAGTGATCAGTGAGACGGCCTATGTTTTTCTTACACTGTATAGTGCTTCGGTGTTCAACAATTCTTGTCCGTACTTTACGAGTGGTCATGCCCACGTAGCGCAGGCCACATGGGCATTCGATAAGGTACACTACGTTTGTGGAATTACAATTGGTGTGTTGTTGTTGTGTCCAGGTTTTTCCAGGCTCCAACAACAGTGTCTTGGTTGTGCGTGTTAAATGACACACACTGCAATTATTGCAAGGGTAATGTCCAGTTATTCTGGGAAGGCCCCATGTTGTCAAAACTGTGTTGGGGGTAGGTCGTTGTTGTGTCCTGGGGCGTGTTGTCACAAGGCGGTCCTTCAGGCTACTGTTCCTTTTGTAGGCGAAAAGAGGGAGTTCCCAACTTCTGGTGCCTGAATTCATGATTCGCCAATTTTTCTGGATAATGTTGGATACCTTGTTAGAGGCAGCATTATAGGTAGTGACACATGTCATGGGTGGGCTGGATGCTTCCCGTGTGATGTCTTCCAGGAGTGCTTCGCGGTTTTTATTGCGTGCACGCTTTTTGGTTTTCTGGATGATTTTCTTAGGGTAGCCGCGGTCCTGTAGTTTGGAGGCAAGGGTAGTGGATTGTTCTTTGTAGTCCCTGGTCTGGCTGCAGTTCCTGCGGATGCGGAGGAATTGCCCAAATGGGAGATTTTCTCTGAGTGTCCTGGGGTGGAAACTTTCAAACCGCAGGAGTGAGTTCCTAGCTGTCGGTTTGTAGTATGTTTTCGTGTTGAGTATGCCCCCTTCGGCTGTTATGAGAAGGTCCAGGAATGCCAGCGTGTTGGGGCTACATGTGCTTGTGAAGCGAAGGTATGGGTCTCTTTCGTTGAGCCATGAGAGAAATGCAGATAGGGTAGTGGGTGTGCCGTCCCAGATCATGAAGATGTCTATGTAGCGACGCCATATTCGGATTTTAGAGAAATATGGGTTAGTGGGGGAGGTTATGTGTGTCTGTTCAAAGTGGTGGACATAAAGTCCTGCCACGCTGGGGCCGAAAACGCTCCCCATTGACGTACCGTTGGTCTGTAGGTAGTAGTCCCCCTCATATTCAAAGTAATTTTCTTTGAGGGCTAGCTTGGCGCATTCCAGGATGAACTCTCTAGGTGTGTGGTATTCCCAAGGAGTTTCCATCAAGATGTCGTGAAGTACCTGTAAGGTGGCATCCTGGGGGAGGCTGGTGTAGAGGCTTTCTACATCCAGTCCCACCATGAGTTGACTTGTAGGGTCAAAACTCAAGTCTTTAATGATGTTTAATAGGTGTTTAGTGTCCTTGATATATGTTGGGGTCTTCTGAACCAGAGGGTTTAGGAAGAAGTCGCAATATCTGGAAAGGGGTTCCAATAGTGAACTGATGCCAGACAGAATGCGGCGTCCTGGTGGGGGTCTTGTGTCTTTGTGGACTTTAGGCACTGTATAGAAGTATGGGACCTTAATGTTTTTTTTACATAGATAGTCTGCCTCTTGTTTGTAGATTTGATGTTCGGTCTCCGCTCGCTCCACTAGGTTTTTGATGGATGTTTGTAATGTCTTTGTGGGGTCATTTCTGAGGCGTCTACAGTTCCTTTCGTCCATCAGGAGTCTGCGGCATTCGTTGTCATAGTCTGTTTTATCCTGTAGAATGATTCCTCCGCCTTTGTCGGCTGGTTTGATGATGAGTGAGGGATTGTCTTGCAGTTTCTTGATGACCTTGCACAAGGGACTGCACAAGGGACTGGCTAATACTCATCATTAAGACCGCCAAAAGATTATCTGATGCCTTGATAATCGATATCCAAGCCACGGAAAGCCATTTTAAGACCACCATAACGGGATTCAAGAAGAAACTGGACGAACAAAACAAAGAGATGGCAGAATACAAGGAATACTTAACTCAGGCTAAAATAACAAAATTCCAAAAAGACCTGAAAAAGTTTTCCTATGTCAAAACGTACCCCTACACAGAGGACAACTATGTAGCCCCTAACAAAACGGATAAATCAAGCGATACATCAGGGGACAGCAGCTCAGTCTCCAGCGACTCCAGCACAGGCTCCAAAACAAAGGGCAGGGGGCGACAACAACGCTGGCAACAACCATGGCACGGACACCAACAAGGACAAAACTTTGGACCACCACCTTACGCCCAGCCCCCTCACAACCCATACTTCGTTTGGCCCCCGATGTACCAATTCGGACCACGCACGTTTTTCCAAGGTAATCCCAGACCGCCTTTTTTAGGACAGTACCGCAAGTCACGGGGCCGAAGACGAAACAACCAGCAAGTACACTGGGCCGCAGAGGAAGAACCAGTCAGTGCCAACACCAGGCACAAGAGATGGGTACCACAACCGGGACCAAACGGGCACCTCTAGAATCTCAAGAGGAACAGGCACCGAGAAGACCCAGCATGCCCCCCACACTAGTATTTACCTTATCTAGCACCCCTCTAACGGCAGATGAGGAAAACGTACTCAATAAAGGACTCTCATTTGTCCCTACTACCAGACTGGATAAGTTCCAGCTGCATATGGAATTAGCCGAGTTCTTTAGAAAACTGAAGCTCAAGGCTTTCTTCGAAAAACATCAAACAATGGAAGACTACATCAATACCAATGAAACGGGGCTTAAATTTAAATCCTCCTTCATATCCCCACCGGCCACTGTCCCAGTTGAAATAACGACTTTTGAAAAGGCCGTCTACCATGAAGTCGAACAATTGGAAACCACTGGTACCTACAATAACCTGTCTAAAAAGGACAGAGAGGTCATCAAGAAACTGCAAGACAATCCCTCACTCATCATCAAACCAGCCGACAAAGGCGGAGGAATCGTTCTACAGGATAAAACAGACTATGACAACGAATGCCGCAGACTCCTGATGGACAAAAGGAACTATAGACGCCTCAGAAATGACCCCACAAAGACATTACAAACATCCATCAAAAACCTAGTGGAGCGAGCGGAGACCGAACATCAAATCTCCAAACAAGAGGCAGACTATCTATGTACAAAAAACATTAAGGTCCCATACTTCTATACAGTGCCTAAAGTCCACAAAGACACAAGACCCCCACCAGGACGCCCCATTGTGTCTGGCATCAGTTCACTATTGGAACCCCTTTCCAGATATTGCGACTTCTTCCTAAACCCTCTGGTTCAGAAGACCCCAACATATATCAAGGACACTAAACACCTATTAAACATCATTAAAGACTTGAGTTTTGACCCTACAAGTCAACTCATGGTGGGACTGGATGTAGAAAGTCTCTACACCAGCCTCCCCCAGGATGCCACCTTACAGGTACTTCACGACATCTTGATGGAAACTCCTTGGGAATACCACACACCTAGAGAGTTCATCCTGGAATGCGCAAAGCTAGCCCTCAAAGAAAATTACTTTGAATATGATGGGGACTACTACCTACAGACCAACGGTACGTCAATGGGGAGCATTTTCGCCCCCAGCGTGGCAGGACTTTATGTCCACCACTTTGAACAGACACACATAACCTCCCCCACTAACCCATATTTCTCTAAAATCCGAATATGGCGTCGCTACATAGACGACATCTTCATGATCTGGGACGGCACACCCACTACCCTATCTGCATTTCTCTCATGGCTCAACGAAAGAGACCCATACCTTCGTTTCACAAGCACATGTAGCCCCAACACGCTGGCATTCCTGGACCTTCTCTTAACAGCCAAAGGGGGCATACTCAACACAAAAACATACTACAAACCGACAGCTAGGAACTCACTCCTGCGGTTTGAAAGTTTCTACCCCAGGATACTCAGAGAAAATCTCCCATTTGGGCAATTCCTCCGCATCCGCAGGAACTGCAGCCAGACCAGGGACTACAAAGAACAATCCACTACCCTTGCCTCCAAACTACAGGACCGCGGCTACCCTAAAAAAATCATCCAGAAAACCAAAAAGCGTGCACACAATCAAAACCGCGAAGCACTCCTGGAAGACATCACACGGGAAGCATCCAGCTCACCCATGACATGTGTCACTACCTATAATGCTGCCTCTAACAAGGTATCCAACATTATCCGGAAAAATTGGCGAATCATGAATTCAGGCACCAGAAGTTGGGAACTCCCTCTTTTCGTCTACAAAAGGAACAGTAGCCAGAAGGACCGCCTTGTGACAACACGCCCCAGGACACATCAACAACCTACCCCCAACACAGTTTTGACAACATGGGGCCTTCCCAGAATAACTGGACATTACCCTTGCAATGATTGCAGTGTGTGCCATTTAACACGCACAACCAAGACACTGTTGTTGGAGCCTGGAAAAACCTGGACACAACAACAACACACCAATTGTAATTCCACAAACTTAGTGTACCTTATCGAATGCCCATGTGGCCTGCGCTACGTGGGCATGACCACTCGTAAAGTACGGACAAGAATTGTGGAACACCGAAGCACTATACGGTGTAAGAAAAACATCAGCCGTCTCACTGATCATTATCTCCAACTAGGACACACACCAAACGATATGTCCTGGACAGTGATCGAACAATTCAATCAGATCAAACAGAACAATGAAAAATTCTTATTGACAAAGGAGCAACAATGGATTTATCGTTTGTCCACCCAACTCCATGGACTTAATGATTCCATCCCGTGGCACAGCCTGAATTGCTGAACAGACACCCCTCAAGGCCCTCACGCCTGGGCGGTCACTGACCATGCAATTCAGAACTGTTTGGTTCAATAACTCCACCTCCTTTTGATATACGTAGAAACCCTGCCTCCAATACCAGCTCTTTACAACTAGAATTCGAGCCTCGCCCAGTTCCTTTTGATAACTAATAGCGCGTAACTGCAGCACTTCCTATAACCTCGGTATAACCACACTGATGGCCTCTCATACGTTTGCTGCACATCCCTTTTATACATGCCATTGTCTGACTTAACATCGGCTTGTCATGACTGAACACGAGCCCCGCCCAGTGCTTTTAGATAACCAATAACGTGTAATTACAACACCTTCCATAACCTCGGCATAACCATACTGATGGAATCTCATGCTTTTGCTTCACAATTTCACAGACAGCGTAGCGTTATCGCATCTCCATGACAATGCACATTAGCAACTGCACGTCATGGTATACCGACCGCCTTCCAGGTCACACCCATACTGCCTCCCTCAACGCTGGCTCTCTCTCTTTAGCAACCGCCCACATTTAACCACACGTCATCTGAGCGGGCGGGGCGCACAGACCATGCGTGCTTTCTATTTTCTCTCTTTTCCAGTAGACGCTACTCACCTCTCGCACTGATTGAACATACCGGGCCAGACTTGAGAGGTACATAAGACACCCGCGAACCCGGCCCCATTATCGTCGGAGTTCCGTAGCAGCAACAACAGGTTGATAGGAGGGTCCTGAGCTGATACGCAGTAAGTCGATCCAGAGGCACTACCACGCCGTGACAGATCGGGTAAGACCTTTCCTTTTTAGCAACCACCATTGGCCAACGCGCCACTTTCTCCTTTTCTCTCCTAAGAGCCAGCACCCCTGCCGGATACTCATGGGGCATTCGCAGCATCTCGCTAGCTTGAGAACCAAGTTAATTTTCTTTCTTTTTTCCCCACCATCCTGTACCCGATATTATCGCCACTCACCTTACCGCATATATCGGTTTTTTCACTGTAAATTCCTCACCCCGCCGTTAGTTCAGCAATCCACACGGACGGAACGGTCATCAAAACTTGACGTGATGATGCATAATTTGCTAACTCTCTTCCCTGTATGTTTGTATTGTCTTGTATGTTTTTATGTGTAGTAATGCTTTGAGAGGGAAGCCCCCCTCACACATGGTGCACCTTAGCGTGTGCAACACATTTCGATCTAGGACACAACTAGTAGCCTAGTCATCAATTCACACATCATCAAGGTCCTGAGGAAAGCCAGTTTACATAATAAGGCCTGGCTGAAACATGTAGACCACCCACTGGATGCAGGAGTGCCCTAAATACCACTCCACCTACATCCAACTCCTTGTTTTTTATTACTGCCAGGGACCCAAACATTAAAGTAAAACCTTCGGGTAATGGGACCACTGGACAGTTTTTTAATCTATCACTTTTCACGTCACCCACACTGCACACTCAGTAACACACCTGCTCCGCTGTAACACAGGCGTTGTAGCACACCCGGGACACATTCGGTGTCATCGGGTGGGCCCGATAATGAAGCATGCCACCAACTAGGTTGGTGGGTGAGGGCTTTCTAAAAAGAAATAAGACTTTTTCTTTAAATACAAACATCATCAAACATACACACTTGTGACCCTTACCACGTCTAGGTAGACTAGTTCTTCTTGATTAGATACATTACCCCAGGGGATCAGGACTAGTTCTCTTATCCTCTCTCTCTTTTTTGATACATTATAAGACACCTTATCTCATAAACTACCTGCTGCTGAGAGGCATTTAGAACTGGCATGCACATCGTAGGGCCAGCTGCAGGTAGGCAGGCTCCTGCCCCTACACACACACTGTTCTGCAGCACCTCATGCTTTGACGCAGGCACTCATTCCCTGCACTGCACTATGATGGGAATTTAAGTGCTTCACTGCCCTTGTCAGCTTTACATAACACACTTTATAAATTCAACAGTAAATGTTGGCTCAGGCTGTGTTTGGTCGAAACAGAGCATGCACACATCACTGCTGGGTGACCACACATGGCATGTACAGTATTAACTACTCCAGAAGCACTGCTCTTAAACGGCCCACAGAAAGGATATTGCACTTGAAGTCCCATCAAAACATATAAAAGTTATTAATGTCATTTAACCCTCCATTAAATTAATTACAACGTATCATGTGACAATGACATGGGGCTATAAAGAAGATAAGGTATCGCAGATACACATTCTGGTTTGTGGCACTGCCATAGAAAAAGAGAACAGCCCTCGAGCCCCTCCAGCACACTACAAGATGTATCTACACAGTGGGGTTTCCACAGCCTACCAATGAATGGCTGCTGCAGCCTATGAGCCCAACCACTCATCAAAACCCACCAGGCGTTTTCATGCAAATCAGGATGCTACAGCCACAAAGCAGAAAGCTATCATTTTAGGGCCCGTTTTTATGATGCAGGCGTTACTCTACCGCGCGCTTTACAAAGCGCGCTCTCTCCCAAGCACTTTACAAAAATGAAAGAGAAATCATATAAATTGGATATTCACCCCCTACCTCCACCCCCTCACACACAGAACTCAGCTTCAGGAGAAAACTAAGGGGTATATTTACAAGAACTGCCGCTAACTAGCGCTAGTGTTAGTTAGCAGCAGTTTTCTTAACGTGGCATATCACCAAAAACGATTGCCCTGTTAGAAATGTATTTACATGTCGCTACATGGCAATAGTAACAGATAGCCGCGGTGAAAACTGCTGCTAACACTATAGTCAAGGTGATACAGATTTTTACGTTAGCAAGAGAAAAGTGACGAAAGGCCCATTAACGGCAAAAACAACTCACTTTAGTCAGCCCAATGGGACTTTTTTTGCCTCTAGAGGCAAAAACACCTATAAGTCTACCTCCAGTGAAAAGTAGGAAATAAAACCAATGGAATGAAGAATGGAGCAGCCAGGGCCAAGTGCAGCACAGATCAACAACCGCCCAAACCCCCCAAAAGCCCGGATGACCAGCCAGAGTCCCTGGGGAAGAGGAAATGCAAATTCAGGGCTACAATTATGAAACGAGGCGCATCGCTGAGAAGAACCAGTGATGCATCACTTTTCATAGCGCCCTCCATGCAATAATACCATGGCAGCCAAAACCTTGAAAGCGGGGACAGTCCCAGGGGCCCAGAGGCCTTGCTGGGCCTGCAGCTGTGACCCATAGTGGGTGGCAGAGGTGCTGTAGAGTTGCTGGGCCATGGCGCTAGACATTGAGGCATCAGCGATCGCCCTTACCTGGTGGTGAAGTCTGGCAGGTCGCATGGAGACACGTTTCTGACCTGTGTGAGAAGACCGCCTGGCATCCCTTGGAGCTGTGAATGGTAGAGGCGCTCCTGCGCACCAACGTAGGGAGGTCTGCATCGCATACCAGGTTCCACCACTACACCGGGGTGCACGGAGGAGGTTACCAATGGTGGGCTGTGCCTCTCTGCATCACAGGCCGGAGGATGTTGCACTGGCCGGACACTGTGGAGGGTGAGGCCCCTGAGCTGTGCCAAACTTGCGTGGTGGGAGCGCTGCATCTTCACACCTAAGGGGGGCATCACCTGCATTGGGAGGTTCCCCAGCAGACTTGGCGGTGACTGCTGTACCAAGGCTTATGAAAAACCATCTGGCTGAGTCACAGATTTGGAAAGAGTGCAGCGCATTGAGCCCCGGTGTCAATGTACAGGTGAGAAGAAGGTGGGACACATAGCAGAGGAGGACCAGGTGCGAGTCGGGCCCAGGCCTAGCGCCTGTGGGTGATGCACACTGTGCCATGAGCAATCCCTGTACTGCAGCTGACCTACATAACCGAGGGCACCGCACAAGACTGGTGGGGGACTCCACTAACTGGCTCAAGTTGCTGAGATCGGCAATTGGTGCAGTGGGTGCCAGAGGCACAGAGGCCGGTTCTGGCCTAGGCCCTTGGGTATGCAGCTTGATCCACCGTTACTCGCAGGGGAACTGGAGAACACGGAATCTGGTCGCCACTGTTAGATCGGAAGAGGGAACCGGGTGATGTTGCCTTTCCTTGTACCCTGTTAGTTTGCTTTTTGGTGTACGGGGGACTAACCCTTAGTGGACTTCCTCTTCCCACAGCGTAGCACCGTCTGGTTGCTGGTGCTGCTGTCCCCAGCTGCTGCTGCTGGTTCCTCTGACCCAGAGGTCAGGTGTTCGAGTCCCTTCTCCACCCACAGGCTCCTGCCTGCGCCTCATCCCTGGTGGTCCAGTGGTAGAGCGTCACTGCTCTGCAACTTGACTGCCCTCCAGTCCCTTGTTCTGCTGTTTCTGTTAATCTTTCTGCTCTTCTCCGTTGATTTTCTACCTTTGTTTTTTTTAATCTTTCCTTTGTTTGGCTTTGTTTTTCCTGTGTTTTTTTGCAGTTCCTTTTTTCCTATCATCTCCCTCATTGCCGCTGCAATCCCCTGCGTCCCCGTCCCCTCCAGTGTCCTTTTCTACATTTCCCGCCTCCAAGCTGCCCTGCCCCCCTGCAGCACTACTTAATGGCATATGCTGTGTGGCCATGAGCAGCGGGCGTGCCTCTGGTGCACCGAAGGCAAGCCTGTCTGCGTCCGTCCGCCCCTGTACTGTGCCCAGCACCAGGGACCCTGCCTCTCAGACAGTCCACCACTACGATGCCAGCACCCTCCTTGCCCTCAACCCTGGACACCATGCCGCCTGCCATCTAGCATCACCGAATAATTCCCTTGCACCCTGCGCCTCCCCAAATTGCAAACGCACCTCCTGCCACATCAGCACACCAGCGCCTCTTGCCACCTAGCCGACCAACAGCGCACCCGACCGACTCAACTGCATCCTCCTCAATGTGCGGTCCCTCCACAAATACGCCACTGAAATCTAGGCCCACCTCTTCAGACATTGCCTTCTTCATGGAAACCTGGACAAACCTCTGCTCCGGACTGGACATCGCCATCCCCGACGGCAACAAAATCACCCGCAAGGACCACCCCAACTGTTTAGGAAGCGGCATTGCCATCACCTACAAAAGCACACTCTGACTGACCACACAATCTCATGACCCAACGGCAACCATGGAACACCTCCACTTCCAGTTGCGGATCAACTCCAACACCACCCTCCGTGCCACCCTCATCTACAGACCCCCCAGGCCATGAACCCCCATTCACCGATGCCATTGTACACCTCATCGCACACCAGGCTCTACCATCCACTGACTGCATCCTACTCGGAGACCTCAAGTTCCACCTGGACAACCCCAGTGACCAGAACACCACCCCCCTCCTGGAAAACCTCTCAAAATCGGACTCAAGCAGCTAGCCACCGCACCAACCCACATAGCCGGAGACACGCTCAAGCCCGACTTCTCTGCCAGCGGGAACTTCAACTACAGCCACACCACAGAACTCTCCTGGACTGACCATCATTGTATACATCACGCCTTCACCACAACCACCATACACCACCACCATCATCTCCTCCCGTTGCAGCTGGATCAAGGCAACTGAAAGACTTCTCATCAACTCCCTCAGCACCACCACTCCGCCAACGCTTACAGAGTAGACGCCAACATCGCAGCGCGAAGCATCCACCGATGGATCTCCAACTGCGCCGACACCCTGGCACCCCTCATGAAAAGACCAGGCAAACAGCACTCCAAGAAGGCCAACTGGTTCATTCCCGCCCTCCACTAGTCTAGACACGACCTGCAGACATCTCTAAAAGAGATGGAGCCACAACATTACCCCTGAAACTCGCACAACTTTCAAATCGATCATCAACGAACACCACAAAGAGAAAGAGGAAATACCATGGATTGATAGGTTTTGTGCAGGTAGGTGTCCCTTCCTGCACAACATCAATGAACTCCGCAATACCATGACACAAGGGTGCCTGCATTGGCGCATGGCAGTATTGTGCGTCAATGTAGGGGAAAAATATAGGGTGGCTCATTAATGAGCCCCTTGAGCCCCTTCCAACAGTTTAAAGCCGCTGGTGCATCATTTTCTTGACGTACTTGCAGCGTTAATTTTGCACCGCACACTGTATTTACAATGTGACACATCTAGGCATATGCGTGACCTTGTGAAGCCCTGTGCCACATTATACCTGCGTCAGGTATGATGTATGCAGCGCGGGCGTTCCCACGCAACAAAGCCTCTTTGGAGTGGTGGAGTGAAATCCATCAGGTTTCACTGCAACATTTCTAGGACGCCACTGCGTCAGAACCTTACACTTGCTTCATGGCAGGTGTAAGGGTGACGCAGTGCCATAGGGATTGGCTGGCCCCATGCACTGCTGGAGGTGCATCATGCTTGTGACACAACTGCAGCAATGTGTGACTTTAGCGCTGGCAGATACGCCAGGATTCCAGACGTATCTGTAAATAAGTGTGCCATGGAGCAACATACAGTTAATACTGTGCATACATGGTGTAGCAAGAAGGGGGCAGTGAAACACTTTTCATGAATGAAGTCCAGGAATACGCCCTATCTTATTGATAGTGCGCATTCCTTCCCTTTTGTTTTGTCGCAAGGCAGAGCAGCAACATTCCTTGCACCCCTGTCCAGCACCAAAACCTCTGAAATGAGGCCCCAAGTGTTTGCAACAATTTTAAGACAAGCTATTTTCTGAGCTTAAAAAACTGCCTCCAACTGGACTTAGCTGCAGTTTTGGGGGTTATCGCCAGGCGGGAATTTCATTGTAAATATTGCGAAGTGGGGTAAGCGGCAATTTTTGCATGGGAACGCCCACCTTGCATCTCATTTTCGTTAAGTCCCGTTAACAGAAGTGGCAAGCTTGAAAATTAACGTTTCTGCTGGAAACGTGCCATTAACTGCAGTTAGCAGCACTTTGTAAATAAGGCGCTAAAAAAAGGCACCGTAATGTCAAACAATTGATGCTACAGCGACGTTAATTTCTTGTAAATATGCCCCTAAGTCTCTGCAACTGAAAGTGGAAGATCCTGTGAACTGTAACAGGAAGAACCATGTGTCAAGCAGGACCCCCACCAGGAGTCACAGGCCTCTGTGGGAGAGATTGAGAAAGGAAGAGCATGTGGGGAAAGAGATGAACAAAGTAGAAAAAAACTAAGAAAAGCACAGGGAACACCAAAGAGAGGAAGGGAATGTGGGGTGGAAAAGAGCGAGGAGAGGAGTGGAAAGCAATAGTCTTCACCCACGAGCAGCTCTGAAAGCTGCTATGGTTTCGAGGTGACCCACTACCCCTCCAATGAACCTCGAAGCACATTCAGGCCCTCACACTCACCTCAAACTCATTCCACTTTGAGGAGCTCAAACGAGTGCAAGCTGGAGAGAGGGGTCCCCTCCACTTGTGCACAATGTCCTGGGCCCCAGTGAAACAAGCCATCCCAGACCAGTGGTGATTTCCCTCTGCCATCCTGCACTCCTCTCCCCAGTCTCACAAAACCAGGACTGACCCGAAGGCCATCTCGTGATGCAGCCCAATCTTTTTAGGGAGAGTGGGCCCGGGGACACTGCAAGATCTGCAGAGCAGGTCCGCCTGGCTCTCTGTGCCCACTCCAGGTCCTCTCCTGGGAGCCTCCACCCTACAACAACAGCCCAGGCATCCACACACACCCAGTCCCCCTCAGCATGCCCTGAAAGTACCCACACATCTAAAGTCATTGCCTCCCCCACTTCTATGCAAACACCAAAGTTTAAAACTGATTCAATCAAATCACTAGCATGAAACATTGTTGATACGTGTGGTACACTATATTGCTTCACAGATACATTAAGTTTGTTGACCCCCAGCAAGACATTCAGAACTTAACCAGGATTTCTCACTCAGGTTACCTTGCGCATGGAAACAAACCAAGACCAGTGCATCAAACAACTTGACCCCTCAAGTTGCCCCACCACATCAACACTTTTACATTGCTTCAGATTTATTTTTAACCAAAATGCCACTGTGAGAAGTCATTCTTAGAAAAGGTTATTTTTATCAATGAAACTTTTTTACTTGAATGGTATATACTGCCCACCCATCCACATGTATCTGACCCTCTCTCACTGTCAGGAGTCCAAGAAATCAAGGTCAATCTGTGTGTACATTACGAAGTCAAGAAACAGTAGAAAGTGGAGTCAGGAAATTGAATCGTACTTGGAGAGACAGTTGGCACTGCAGGAATTCTAAGATGGCCGCCGATCTCTTAATCAGAGATGCAGTCTAGTTGTTGTTTCACGAGGAAGAATTGGAACCCTATGTGAAGCGCGCGCCTTTGTAATACAGCGCACTTCACTGAAGTAATTTCTAGAGCACGTACCTTAGTTCGTAGAGCTGAAGTTTAGTTAGGTAGTTCTCCGCGTTGAAACGCCGGTGTTAGTGTGCAACGTGGTAGTTTAGAGTACCCGTACCGAAGCCTGTCGGGTTTAGGTGTTTCTGCTGATGAAGTCAGAGTCTGCGCGTTTATTATTTACTCGTGCATGACAACTAACAAGTGAGGGCGTTCCCATCTTCTATATTGAAGAATGCGAGTGCCCTTCTGAAGTGAATTCTGAAGCGAGTGAGTTTCAAACTAGCATCAGCTACGAGACGCATGCAAAGAAATCATATCCTGAGAGAAAATCACAGAAATTTAAGGAACCACACCATGAGAAAGCTAAGTGATAATTAATATTGTTATGTAGAATGGTTATGAGGAAAACAGACATGTACATGGAGACATTGATACAAAGATATTTATTGTAAAAAAGTATACTTACCTACAGGCAGCATAATCCTAGTCAATCTGTAAGAAAACAAGAATAGGGTTTACTCAGATAATAATTGAGCGGAGTAACAAGTTATAATAAAGGCACTCATACACCCACTTCGAATACACCTTGGATTGAGCCGCCTGAGCTACACCAACACCCACCGGCTCCGTGAAAGCTACACGACTTCCCGGTGAGGAACGAGTGACGGCTTCTAGCGGGCCGCTACAGTGTATCCGGCATCTTTTGGCATATTTTCACAGAGGCAGAGGTCCCGTTTCCCAGCACTAAGGAACCAGCGCTGGAGCGGCAGGTATAAATGACCTTGGCGCTCGTAAGCCAACATGCTTGTTTTGGATAAATAGACTTAATTTGGGAAACATTTACGTTTTGTGCAGGGCCGCCTATTCCAGCCCAATTGCATTGCTGCCCATGCAACTTTCCCTTGAGACCGTGACACCGGGCTAAGCCATCACCGCAACCAGGGGGCATTTTCTTAAAGAGAGCCGGAGGGAGTCGTTGTAGGGAGAGGACACGCTAGAGGCAAGGGCACTGAGCACAACAAGCGTGATGTGCGAGGCAATACGCAAGAGACTAGGCGTAGCCAAGGATCTCTTTAATGAAGAGGAGGACATGCAAGGCGTAAACTCAGGGGCAGGCACAGCCGACACATCGAGGGAGAGCATTTCCCTCAAACAGACACTGGGGGCCTATGAAAAATTGCGCAAAAAGGAAATAAATCGAAGTTGGGAGGTGATCTCCCTGGATAATTACATAGAAGTGGGCAGAGTGTCACGAGGGCTGCGCATTCTCATAACACCAACATATCAAGACCCCAACCCCAAACTGTTAGAGGAATGGTCGGCACTAATGGCCTCAACTTGCAAACAGATCCTGGGCCTCTTATCTAAATATGCAATGATAGAACTCGAACATGTGATGGAAGAGTTGAAAAAGATGCAAGAGCTGCTGGAAAAACACCCGCAACAAGAAGAGATTCAGGCCTTCATCAAGGAAATGGAAAACAGATTGGCCAAATATGAAGATGAAATAAAAGCAAAGAAAAAATGGAAATTTACAAGGGACAAAAATGACTATGCTTCAGGCCGGATTTTGACCTTCGGGAGGAAATACGACAGTGCGAGGAAGGAGTTCAGACGCACTTTTGCCCTGAGACAGCAGGAAGCAGCAACATCAGAATCAAGCTCGGATGTCTCAGACTTGGACGAGATGCAGTCAGCCAGCTGCAGTGGTGCCGCACCCTTTACCACACTAGAGGAATACCGTTTTTTATGGCAAAACCAGGGCCCAAGGCGGAAACTGCCAAACGAAAAAGAAAAAGGAGAAAGCAGCGCAAGAGGAAAATCCGGAGGGGAGGTGGAAGCAAAGGAACCAGAGAAACCACGTGGGAAGGGAGTCCGGTTCAGCAAGAGGAACAAATGATGGGTAAGACAACCTTTACTGTCATTAATCTCTCCTCCTACACCCTCACCCCAGATGAACAGTCCCTCTTGGAATTAGGACTCTCCTTTTGCCCCACAAATAACTTTGATTATCCGCGCACCCGTATCGACATTTTCCTCTTTGCCAGAAAACTGAAACTGCTGAAAGTACACACTCTCAAGGGTCCAAGGGTGGGACTTGACAGGGGCAGTGTGAATAATGATCGGGAGGTCTCGGCGAATCCATCCAATCTCCTCTCGATTGGGGACATTGGAGGCCTGGCCACCCTCAGAGAATTGGAAACAGGGGACAGGAACTGGGCAACTGAAAGGGACCTATTGCACACTCTGGAATTGGATACAGGCAGAAGATGCCGCAGCGATTTCAGACCCAAGTCCAGGTTTAACCCCAATACACCACACAATAACATTGACTCCTTTCACGAGGCTGTAGTACGGGACATCAATAAACTGAGAACTGAATACAACAAGGGCCATACCAACAATCTTACCAGGGGGCAACATGCGGCATTGGAGTCCCTTAAGCAAGCCACCACTTTTGTCATCAAGCCCTCTGACAAAGGGGGCAATGTAGTACTTTGGGACATCAACAAGTACTTGGCAGAAGCCAAAAGGCAGTTGGACTTCTCCGGCTGCTATACTAAAAGTACTTTTGCTCAATATGCCGCAACCATTAATTGTTTCTATGACAGACTCTCAGTATGGCACTCCCATGGACTTTTGAGTAATGAAGAACTAATGTTTTTAACTGTAAAAAAACCTGTTTCACCTTGCTTTTATTTACTGCCAAAAGTCCACAAAAACAGCATAAACCCACCAGGGAGGCCCATTATTTCGGCCAATGACAGTTTACTTGAAAACACTTCCATTTTCCTAGACCACTTTCTTTTTCCCTATGTTTTCAACTTACCCTCGTACTGTAGAGATAGCATGGATTTTATATCCAAGATCTCAGGCATTCCTTGGCAACCCAATTACATCATGGCAACTGTGGATGTTGTATCCCTGTATACTTGTATCCAACATGGCTTAGGTGTAACAGCATGTAGGCACTTTTTCAGGGATAGACCGATAGCAACATATGACCACACAAACATGCTGCTTGAGATGCTCCAGTTCTGTCTGGATAACAACTATTTCATGTATGGCAAGCAGTGGTACAAGCAACTGTCTGGGACTGCCATGGGCAGTTGCTTCGCACCGAGCTACGCCTGCATCTTCATGGGTTGGTGGGAGTCAGAACACATCTGGGCAGAGAAATACTCAGGGTTCACCAAGTATCTGGTCCTTTGGACCAGATACATTGATGATATTTTCTTGATCTGGGATGGCCCACAGAGAGCCCTAGATGACTTCCTAGCCACCATCAGCATCAATAACCTGAATCTCAAATTCATGAGTCTCACAAGCAAGAACAAGGTGGATTTCCTTGATGTGACAATTGAGATTTCTAATAACACCGTCCACACATTCCTACACAGGAAAGAAACTGCAGGGAATAGCATCCTCCATGCCTCTAGCCACCATCCAGCCAAACTCAAGGACAGTATCCCTTACAGAGAATTCCTCCGAGCTCGGAGAAATTGCAGCTCCACAGATGCGTACACACGTGAGGAAGGCAACATGACACAAAGATTTCTCCAAAGGGGATACACACTGAGAGTAGTAGAATCAGCCAAACAGAAAGTCAGAGGGATTGATAGAGACACCTTACTCATACCCAGATCAAAAGAAGCCAATAAACCAGAGATTAGGCTAGTTACCACATTTAACTCAGAATGTACCAAGATCCAAGCCATTATCAGGAAACACTGGCATTTGGTGAAACTTGATCCCATTATCGGCAAGTTAGTGACACCCAGTGCTAAGGTCACCTATCGCCGGAGTAACTCTTTGAGGGACATGCTGGTCCACAGTGCTATAGAACCTACCCAGACACAAAGTGGAACTTGGTTGAGGGAACTCCCGGGGTTCCACAGATGTGGGAAATGTAAGGCGTGCACACACAGTACCAATGTCAGGACAGTCCCCCTACCCGATGGGAAACTACTCAAGATCAAGTCGTTTATCAATTGCAACACAGATTTCACAGTCTACGTCTTGGTTTGTATATGTGGCCTGAGATATGTTGGCAGCACAATTTTCCCAGTTAAAAAACGGGTTTTGGAACATCTGAGGGCAATAAGAAATAATGATGTCACATATCCAATGGCCAGACACTTCAATACAATACATAGCTCTGTCAAACCTGATGATCTAAAAATTGCATTCTTTGGCATTGACAGGATTCCTTTGAAGAGCCGGGGTGGAGACAGGGAACGGGCCCTTAGAAGATTGGAATCAAGAAACATTATCAGCCTTAACAGCAAACATCCAGGGGGTCTCAACCAGGACGAAGAGCTTCATGTACTCTTAGGATGATTTGGCCCTTTCTCGCTGTTCTGTATCTTGTCGCTGTCTCGCTGCTTTGTAGAAATGCTTATCCCGCCCCTCTCTCTTTTCTCCCTTTTTCTCCCTCCCTCTCTCTCTCTCTTCATCTCTTTCCTTTCCCTTTTTCTCTGAATCTTTTCCTCCTTCTTCATGTTTGCCTCGTTTCTTTCCTTGCCTCCTCTCCTACCCCCTGTGGCTGCTCTCTTAACAGCCACTATACGAATGTACTCCACATTTCCCTTTGTGTCTTTGGCTCAAGGTGAACAACCAAGAATACTGTACTGTTCGGTCACTTGACCTGTATTTCTTAATGTTTGGTGCCTCCGCACCAGTGGGCACTACATTGCAATGTCATTTGTTCTGAGAAACTGGGCACTGTGAGACCCATGAGGTGACAGGCACTTTCTAGCACTTGCATCTGCCTACTCTCGTCTCCAGCCGAGGCCCATTCCTAACTACCATATTTTTTTTTCTTTTACATTTTTTTATGTTTAATTAATTCAGTTGTGGCTATAACAACATTGTCTTGTGCAATATTTTATTTACCCAACACAATTTTACATGGGACAGAAAAGGTACTTACCTGACTAGAGATAGTCTTTTTTCATGTGACTGATGAGTTGGCATTCTCTATAATGCCTTAAAGTCTTTTTCCTATGTTTATTTTGTTTTTCTATGTCACAATGTATGCTATAAATACTGCACTACTGTGTACCTTCCCTAGCTTTGACAAAGACCTTCTGGTCGAAACGCGTCAGCAAAAATAAAATTTAATTGAATTGGACTTACCTGGAGTGCGGGCTCTTCTTGCAGCGCGGCGCCGCTGTGCTAGCAGGAAACTGGCAGCATATATATATATATATATATCCAATTAAAAATCCCGTGTAGTACACTCTCAGGAAGAAACAGACAGAGCACAATCTTGGATACCTAGCTTGTGCTCTGTCTGTTTCTTCCTGAGAGTGTACTACACGGGATTTTTAATTGGATATTGTAACGACCGGCGCGCTCCGCCGGAGTGTACACCACCCTTCTTGGGTTCCAGCATCTCGGAAGGAGCAACTTGGTTTTTTATATATATATATATATATATTCACTGAAAAAACCATAGGTTTTAGGGACAGTTATAGTTAGTTGGACATTGCACTCGTACAAAACCCATGAAATTACCCCGTTATAGTTAGTCCAGCTAACTATAACTCGCGCCCCGCAATGCACTGCTGATGACGTCACTTATTACATCACTCATGACATGGTCAGTGACATCACTGATGACATCACTGATGACATCTCAAATGACATCACTGATGACATCATCCAGTGACTGTGTGTTTCTGTAAAGTTTAAATATTTTTAATATATATAGGAAAAGACGTATTGAAGAATGAGTGGGTGTGTAAGTGTCTGTATGGATGATTTAGTAGGTGCGTGACTGACTGTATAAGTGAGTGATTTAACGTATCTTACTGAATGCATGGGTTAGTGACTAAACTGGGTGAATGTCTGTATCCGTCTGTCTGTTGCTGTGTAAGTGGCTGCATGTGTTTGTGAATAGCTACATGAGTGTCTATATGAGTTATTGAATGCTTGTCTGAGTATCTGTATGGGTGCCTGAGTGTTTGTGTGGGAGGGGTGTGTGCAACTCTGTGCATAGATGTGTGAGTGGGTGATTCACTGGGTGGATGGTTTCAAGAGTGCATCTGTGATAGACTGTATGGGTGGGTAAGTGTGTGTAAGAGTGTGTTAGTGAGTGAATGTATGTCCCAGTGGTACATGTGTGAGTAACTACATATGTGAAAGGCAGTATATATGTGTGTTGGAGTATATAAATAGCTATAAGCGAGAGTGAGTGATTGTGATAGTGGCTGTATGGATGAGTGTGTGCTTGTATCAGTGATTGTATAAGAGCGTAACAATGTGCTAGTATTTGTATGATTAAGTGAGCTGGTGTGTGTATAACTGTATTAGGTGAGTAAATGGCAGTGTGTTTAATTATTTGCATGACTGACTAGGTGTGTGAGTACCTCTATTGATGAGTGGCGGTGTTTGAGTGTCTATATAGGAGTAAGAGTGCATATGATAGTCCTGTACTGAGTGACCGTAAGTATGAGTGACTGTACGGGTGAGTGAGTGTATGTGTGTGTGTAGACCTAAGAATCAGTGAGTGGGTATGTAGTTATTGGTGTTGGAGTGTCTATGGTTTTGCAAATGGCAGTCTGTAATTTAGAGTGGGTGTATCAAAGGTTATATTAGGGTGTGAGGAGGTGCATCAGATTATCATGTGGATGATGTCATCAGTGATGTCATTTGAGATGTCATCAGTGATGTCATCAGTGATGTCACTGACCATGTCATGAGTGATGTAATAAGTGACGTCATCAGCAGTGCATTATGGGGCGCGAGTTATAGTTAGCTGGACTAACTATAACGGGGTAATTTCATGGGTTTTGTACGAGTGCAATGTCCAACTAACTGTAACTGTCCCTAAAACCTATGGTTTTTTCAGTGAATTTCAAAGGTTTTTTAAATGCTAATTTGTAACTATAACGTCCCTGAAACCTATGGTTTTTTCATTGAATTTCAAAGGTTTTTTAAATGCTAATTTGTAACTATAACATGTCTGAAACCTACGTTTTTTTTAGTGAATTTCAAAGGTTTTGTAAATGACAATTTTAAAAAATATTAATTGTTATATAAATTTTTTTAATACTGATTTACTACATTTTTAGAAACAATTTTTTTTTACATATTTTATTTTTTAAATTACATTGTAATTACATTATACATTACATTACAAAAAATACTTTCTCATTATGAATTACTTTAGTTTAAATACTTTGCACATAGGCAATAGACTTTTAAGTACAGTAGTTACAGTTGTTGCAATGGGCAACACATTTTCAAACACAATGCAACATTCAGCTCAATGTGAATTTCTAGTTAAATGCAATTAGTTACTTTATGGATTACTTGTCTAACCACAGGACTGGATCCTAGATTCAGTCCTGGCACATCTCCTGTAAACAGTTGAGTAAAAGCGTTTTGGTTACAGTCGTGATTTTTAAGGAATATTATTGTACTTTAAAAGTTGACACTTAGAAACTTTTTCTCATAGAATCACCAATGTTATCCTATGGAAGGAAATTCACTTAGAAGGTAAAAACTGTTATCGTTACTTTTTCTTACTCAGTGTTGGATCCTGGATCCAGCACTGGTGCATCTCCTGTAAACAGTTGAAAGAATGCGTTTAAGTCATACAGGCGATTTTTTAGGAATATTTGTAGTTTGTGAAAATCGACACTTTGAAACTTTTCTGCTGAAAAGTAGACAATGGATTCCTATGGAAGAAAATATAAGTTACTGGTAAGTACAGTTAAAATTACTTTTCAGGGTCAGTGCTGGGCTAAAAGATGCAGCACTGGGTTCTCTCCTGATAACAGGTGAGTAAATTGGAATTCGTACTTTGGTTGATTTTAGAGGAATATTATAAAGTTCCAAAACTCCACACTTAGAAGAATTTCCAAGTGAAACCAGTCAATGTTAGCCTATGAAGGAAATTCAAGTTACCGGTAAGTACGGTTAAAATTACTTTTCAGGACCAGTACTGGGCTGAAAGATGCAGCACTGTGCTCTCTCCTGATAACAGGTGAGTAAATCAGAATTCTGATTTCGGCTCATTTTAGAGGAATATTTGTATGTTTCAAAAATCAACACTTAGAAACTTTTTCTGCAAAAAGCAGGCAATGATATCCTATGGAAGAAAATTCAAGTTACTGGTAAGTACGGTTAAAATTACTTTAGAGGATCAGTACTGGGCTGAAAGATGCAGCACTGAGGTCTCTCCTGATAACAGGTGAGTAAATCGGAATTCGTATTTCGGCTGATTTTAGAGGAATATTTTAAAGTTCCAAAACTCCACACTTAGAAGAATTTCCAAGTGAAACCAGTCAATGTTAGCCTATGGAAGGAAATTCAAGTTACTGGTAAGTACGGTTAAAATTACTTTTCAGGACCAGTACTGGGCTGAAAGATACAGCACTGAGGTCTCTCCTTATAACAGGTGAGTAAATCGGAATTCGTATTTCGGCTGTTTTTAGAGGAATATTTGTATGTTCCAAAAATCAACACTTAGAAACTTTTTCAACAAAAAGCAGGCAATGATATCCAATGGAAGGAAATTCAAGTTACTGGTAAGTACGGTTAAAATTACTTTTCAGGATTAGTACTGGGCTAAAAGATGCAGCACTGAGGTCTCTCCTGATAACAGGTGAGTAAATCAGAATTCGTATTTCGGCTGATTTTAGAGGAATATTTTAAAGTTCCAAAACTCCACACTTAGAAGAATTTCCAAGTGAAACCAGTCAATGTTAGCCTATGAAGGAAATTCAAGTTACCGGTAAGTACGGTTAAAATTACTTTTCAGGACCAGTACTGGGCTGAAAGATGCAGCACTGAGGTCTCTCCTGATAACAGGTGAGTAAATCGGAATTCGTATTTCGGCTGATTTTAGAGGAATATTTTAAAGTTCCAAAACTCCACACTTAGAAGAATTTCCAAGTGAAACCAGTCAATGTTAGCCTATGGAAGGAAATTCAAGTTACTGGTAAGTACGGTTAAAATTACTTTTCAGGACCAGTACTGGACTGAAAGATACAGCACTGAGGTCTCTCCTGATAACAGGTGAGTAAATCGGAATTCGTATTTCGGATGATTTTAGAAGAATATTTGCACAATGGTGAAGGGAGGGGCGGGGCCTAAGGTGACATCTGTGCAAACGCGCCCCGTGGCGCGTTTTAAGTTGGGGGATTAAGTCCCCTTGAATCCTGAGGGTCCCTAGGGGCCAACTAGCCCACCAGGAACCTCCAATATGCGCCAGGGGCTGCGTTGCAGAGACGTGTAGAGAGGCCACACCCTTTTACACCTCTCTGCAACGCAGCTCTGTGGCGCTTTCTGGATGTACCTGTTGGGCTAGTTGGCTCCCAGGGACCCTCTGCATTGAAGGGGATTTAATTCCCCATCTTAAAACGCGCCACGGGGCCTGTTTGCACACATGTCACCTGAAGCCCCGCCCCTCCCTTCACCACTGTGCAACCGCGCCCGTGGCGCGTTTTAAGTTGGGGGATTAAGTCCCCTTGAATCCTGAGGGTCCCCGGAGTCCAACTAGCCCACCATATACCTCCAAAAGCGCCACAGAGCTGCGTTGCAGAGAGGTGTAAAAAGGGGTGTGGCCTCTCTACACCTCTCTGCAACGCAGCCCCCTGGCGCATACTGGAGGTTCCTGGTGGGCTAGTTGGCCCCCAGGGACCCCCAGTATTCAAGGGGATTGTTCCTCCTCTGCAAACGCGCCAGGGGCGCGTTTGCAGAGTGGTGAAGGAAGGGGGCGGGGCCTGCGGGCCCGATCGTTTAAAAAAAAAAAAAAAATTGTCTCCTGAAGGGGGCTGTGTGGCCCCCTTCCTTTTTCCTGTTTTTATGCCCTGGGGACCCCATCCCCCAGGGCCTTACCCCTTTTTTAATTAAAAAAACGGGAAGGGGGCCGCGTGGCCCCCTTCCCTGGGCCTGTATTGGCCCCGGGGACCCCATCCCCCGGGGCATGGCCTTGTTTTTATTTATATTCTTTGGAGGGGGCTGCGTGGCCCCCTCCTCTGGCCATTTAAGGCCCCGGGGACCCCATCCCCGGGGCCGGCCATTCCGTTTTTTTTTGTTTTTTTGGGGAGGGGGCCGCGTGGCCCCCTCCCGGGCCACTACTTGCCCTGGGGACCCCATACCCCGGGGCTGGCCCTCTCCGTTGGGGACTGTGGGGGTCCCCAATCCCCCACAGTCCCGCCGGCTCCCCACGTCCCTTGGGAGCCGGCATTGCTTTCCACATGGGGAGCTGCTAAGATGCAGCTCCCCATGTGGAAAGCAATGTGCTTTGGATATTGGAAGAGAGAGCAGGTTTCCCTGCTCTCTTCCAATATCCAAAGCAGTTTGCTATGGCAGGACGGGAGCCGCGAGGCTCCCGTCCTGCCATAGCAAACTACAGTGTCCCGGGGTAGGCACCCCGGGACACTGCAGGAGCCGGCCCTGGGGGTGGTGGTCCCCAGAGCCATCAAGGGCTCCAGGAGGGGGCCGCGCGGCCCCCTCCCATTCAGTTCAAAGCCCCGGGGAGGTGGTGGTCCCCGGGGCTCTGGGGGTCAGTTACGGACCCCCATATTTAAATGTTTAGTGCCCCGGGAGGTGGTGGTCCTCGGGGCGTGTGGGGGCTGGAGCCCCCCACACAGGTTTTGTAATTAATTCTATAAAAGCCCTGGGGAGGTGGTGGTCCCGGGGCTGCGGGAGGGCTCAGAGCCCTCCCGCACCATTTTTAAAAAGCCCCGGGGGTGGCGGTCCCCGGGCTTGGGGGCCCTTTGAGGCCCCCACACTTTAAATTATCCCCCCACCATGCCCCCGGGACTTGGGCCACCCGGGGCCAATTAACATCAAAGCGCGGGAGACCGCGCTCGATTTTTTTCGGCAGGATTCGCGCACCCTGAGCGCATCCTGCCGATTTAAAAAAAAATGTTTTTCTTTTTTGCCCAGGGGTCCTTGTGGGACCCCTGAGCAAACCTAGGGGTCAGGGTGTTTCTACCCTGCCCCCTTTGTGCGCTTTGCGCACTTGTTTCTGTCCCTCGGTTCTACCGAGGGACAAAATGGCTGCCAACATTTCCTGAATCGGAATGTTGACAGCCAATTAACATGCAGCTCGTGATCGGGACGGTGCGCGCAGGGTGCGCTGAGGGTACGCGGACCCTACTCGGCCATAGATATCACTAACTTTTTACTTTTCATTTTCTCAGCAACTACTGAACGGATTTACACCATTTAACAAAAGGGTTCTTTCTGAACCAAGAACTACCTGTTTGCCAAATTTGGTGTAATTCCGTTCAGCAGTTCGGGCTGTAGCCGTGTCTAAAGTTTCCTATGGGAAAATGCATGGGGAAAACGCGTTTTGGGACCCCCTTTTTCTCGGCCCCCGTTTGATGAATCTCCCGAGACTTTCAGGGAAGGAGCGGACCGGAGCGGGCCACAAAGTTTGAAAATTTCGCGAAGATACATCAACCGGCAAGAGAGTTATCTCAAATAGAATGTCGCGGATTTCCTATGGATAATAGGTTGTAACTATAACTATCTACTGGCGACCGCCAGTAGATATATATATATATATATATATATATATATATATATATATATATATATATATATATATATATATATATATATATCCAAGTAAACTTCTACTCCACACGGAAAAGAGCACGTACACAGAGAATGCTAGGTATAGAGGCATTTATTACTCCATAGGGGCTCCTCCGACCAGGCAGTGAGACGCGTTTCGACTGTCACAGCAGCCTTCCTCAGTCTGTATATATATATATATATATATATATATATATATATATATATATATATATATATATATATATGAAAGGAAACTCTCCAATACCCATAGAGAGAACACAAGATGCACCCGACTGCAAGCAATTCCTTTATTAAGCCAGGACACAAACACGGGTGTGCCTCCCCGACGCGTTTCAGTTTTAACACCTTAATCATGGGTTCCAGCGGCAACAATCAATTTTACGAAAGCGGCTGACGTTCTTTTATACCTGTTGAGGGACAACCAATAGAAAACATTCTCAATGCATGCTGGTCTTTCCACTGCATTATGGTTAAGATAGTTCAACACAGTCCTTTCAATTATACATTCAGGTATACAGCCGCTTTCGAAACATGATAAATCATTTTATGTCCATCATTTCAAGTCCCAAGTGGGTTCACCTTATTTGTGTCCTTTAAAAAATTTTCACCAGCTTACAGTCCCAAAGTCACCATGTATTCACGGCAATGCGGGCCCTCTACGCAGTTCATCTGCGATGGCTCCAGCCACCCATCTTTCTTCAGGCAGCACGGTACCAATATTCTCGAGGTGGTGCACTTGCAGGCGCCGTTGGGCTACGGCGTCAATTTATGAAAGGAAACTCTCCAATACCCATAGAGAGAACACAAGATGCACCCGACTGCAAGCAATTCCTTTATTAAGCCAGGACACAAACACGGGTGTGCCTCCCCGACGCGTTTCAGTTTTAACACCTTAATCATGGGTTCCAGCGGCAACAATCAATTTTACGAAAGCGGCTGACGTTCTTTTATACCTGTTGAGGGACAACCAATAGAAAACATTCTCAATGCATGCTGGTCTTTCCACTGCATTATGGTTAAGATAGTTCAACACAGTCCTTTCAATTATACATTCAGGTATACAGCCGCTTTCGAAACATGATAAATCATTTTATGTCCATCATTTCAAGTCCCAAGTGGGTTCACCTTATTTGTGTCCTTTAAAAAATTTTCACCAGCTTACAGTCCCAAAGTCACCATGTATTCACGGCAATGCGGGCCCTCTACGCAGTTCATCTGCGATGGCTCCAGCCACCCATCTTTCTTCAGGCAAATAAGGTGAACCCACTTGGGACTTGAAATGATGGACATAAAATGATTTATCATGTTTCGAAAGCGGCTGTATACCTGAATGTATAATTGAAAGGACTGTGTTGAACTATCTTAACCATAATGCAGTGGAAAGACCAGCATGCATTGAGAATGTTTTCTATTGGTTGTCCCTCAACAGGTATAAAAGAACGTCAGCCGCTTTCGTAAAATTGATTGTTGCCGCTGGAACCCATGATTAAGGTGTTAAAACTGAAACGCGTCGGGAGGCACACCCGTGTTTGTGTCCTGGCCTAATAAAGGAATTGCTTGCAGTCGGGTGCATCTTGTGTTCTCTCTATGGGTATTGGAGAGTTTCCTTTCATAAATTGACGCCGTAGCCCAACGGCGCCTGCAAGTGCACCACCTCGAGAATATTGGTACCGTGCTGCCTGAAGAAAGATGGGTGGCTGGAGCCATCGCAGATGAACTGCGTAGAGGGCCCGCATTGCCGTGAATACATGGTGACTTTGGGACTGTAAGCTGGTGAAAATTTTTAAAGGACACAAATAAGGTGAACCCACTTGGGACTTGAAATGATGGACATAAAATGATTTATCATGTTTCGAAAGCGGCTGTATACCTGAATGTATAATTGAAAGGACTGTGTTGAACTATCTTAACCATAATGCAGTGGAAAGACCAGCATGCATTGAGAATGTTTTCTATTGGTTGTCCCTCAACAGGTATAAAAGAACGTCAGCCGCTTTCGTAAAATTGATTGTTGCCGCTGGAACCCATGATTAAGGTGTTAAAACTGAAACGCGTCGGGGAGGCACACCCGTGTTTGTGTCCTGGCCTAATAAAGGAATTGCTTGCAGTCGGGTGCATCTTGTGTTCTCTCTATGGGTATTGGAGAGTTTCCTTTCATAAATTGACGCCGTAGCCCAACGGCGCCTGCAAGTGCACCACCTCGAGAATATTGGTACCGTGCTGCCTGAAGAAAGATGGGTGGCTGGAGCCATCGCAGATGAACTGCGTAGAGGGCCCGCATTGCCGTGAATACATGGTGACTTTGGGACTGTAAGCTGGTGAAAATTTTTTAAAGGACACAAATAAGGTGAACCCACTTGGGACTTGAAATGATGGACATAAAATGATTTATCATGTTTCGAAAGCGGCTGTATACCTGAATGTATAATTGAAAGGACTGTGTTGAACTATCTTAACCATAATGCAGTGGAAAGACCAGCATGCATTGAGAATGTTTTCTATTGGTTGTCCCTCAACAGGTATAAAAGAACGTCAGCCGCTTTCGTAAAATTGATTGTTGCCGCTGGAACCCATGATTAAGGTGTTAAAACTGAAACGCGTCGGGAGGCACACCCGTGTTTGTGTCCTGGCCTAATTAAGGAATTGCTTGCAGTCGGGTGCATCTTGTGTTCTCTCTATGGGTATTGGAGAGTTTCCTTTCATAAATTGACGCCGTAGCCCAACGGCGCCTGCAAGTGCACCACCTCGAGAATATTGGTACCGTGCTGCCTGAAGAAAGATGGGTGGCTGGAGCCATCGCAGATGAACTGCGTAGAGGGCCCGCATTGCCGTGAATACATGGTGACTTTGGGACTGTAAGCTGGTGAAAATTTTTTAAAGGACACAAATAAGGTGAACCCACTTGGGACTTGAAATGATGGACATAAAATGATTTATCATGTTTCGAAAGCGGCTGTATACCTGAATGTATAATTGAAAGGACTGTGTTGAACTATCTTAACCATAATGCAGTGGAAAGACCAGCATGCATTGAGAATGTTTTCTATTGGTTGTCCCTCAACAGGTATAAAAGAACGTCAGCCGCTTTCGTAAAATTGATTGTTGCCGCTGGAACCCATGATTAAGGTGTTAAAACTGAAACGCGTCGGGGAGGCACACCCGTGTTTGTGTCCTGGCCTAATAAAGGAATTGCTTGCAGTCGGGTGCATCTTGTGTTCTCTCTATGGGTATTGGAGAGTTTCCTTTCATAAATTGACGCCGTAGCCCAACGGCGCCTGCAAGTGCACCACCTCGAGAATATTGGTACCGTGCTGCCTGAAGAAAGATGGGTGGCTGGAGCCATCGCAGATGAACTGCGTAGAGGGCCCGCATTGCCGTGAATACATGGTGACTTTGGGACTGTAAGCTGGTGAAAATTTTTTAAAGGACACAAATAAGGTGAACCCACTTGGGACTTGAAATGATGGACATAAAATGATTTATCATGTTTCGAAAGCGGCTGTATACCTGAATGTATAATTGAAAGGACTGTGTTGAACTATCTTAACCATAATGCAGTGGAAAGACCAGCATGCATTGAGAATGTTTTCTATTGGTTGTCCCTCAACAGGTATAAAAGAACGTCAGCCGCTTTCGTAAAATTGATTGTTGCCGCTGGAACCCATGATTAAGGTGTTAAAACTGAAACGCGTCGGGGAGGCACACCCGTGTTTGTGTCCTGGCCTAATAAAGGAATTGCTTGCAGTCGGGTGCATCTTGTGTTCTCTCTATGGGTATTGGAGAGTTTCCTTTCATAAATTGACGCCGTAGCCCAACGGCGCCTGCAAGTGCACCACCTCGAGAATATTGGTACCGTGCTGCCTGAAGAAAGATGGGTGGCTGGAGCCATCGCAGATGAACTGCGTAGAGGGCCCGCATTGCCGTGAATACATGGTGACTTTGGGACTGTAAGCTGGTGAAAATTTTTTAAAGGACACAAATAAGGTGAACCCACTTGGGACTTGAAATGATGGACATAAAATGATTTATCATGTTTCGAAAGCGGCTGTATACCTGAATGTATAATTGAAAGGACTGTGTTGAACTATCTTAACCATAATGCAGTGGAAAGACCAGCATGCATTGAGAATGTTTTCTATTGGTTGTCCCTCAACAGGTATAAAAGAACGTCAGCCGCTTTCGTAAAATTGATTGTTGCCGCTGGAACCCATGATTAAGGTGTTAAAACTGAAACGCGTCGGGGAGGCACACCCGTGTTTGTGTCCTGGCCTAATAAAGGAATTGCTTGCAGTCGGGTGCATCTTGTGTTCTCTCTATGGGTATTGGAGAGTTTCCTTTCATATATATATATATATATATATATATGTATATATATATATATATATATATAATTCTTAAACTTTTTAGAAACACTCAGTCACTGGATGATGTCATCAGTGATGTCATTTGAGATGTCATCAGTGATGTCATCAGTGATGTCACTGACCATGTCATGAGTGATGTAATATGTGATGTCATCAGCAGTGCATTGCGGGGCGTGAGTTATAGTTAGCTCAGCTAACTATAACGGCTGAATTTCTCTGGTTTTGTATGAGTGAAATGTCAGCCTAACTATAACGTCCGTGAAACCTGTGTTTTTTTCAGCGAATTTCTAAGGTTTTTAAATACTAATTCCTAACTATATTGTCCCTGAAACCTCTGGTTTTTTCAGTGAATTCCTAAGGTTTTTAAACAATTTTATTTATTAAAAGATGTTTGAAACTATTTTTTTCTTTTTTTGTATAATTTTTTATGTACTTTTGAAAACTTTTAAAATAATTATAATCACTTTTTTAAAATATATATAACAAAGCTGATTAAAGATTTATAGTGTTATTTATTTGAATAATTAAAATTTTTACGAAATTGTAATATTGTTCTATTGTTTCTAATTTTGTACAGTGTGATGTTATATGACAGAATTATGAACAGAAAAAGAAAATTTGTATATAATATTTCAGGGTAATTTGTTTTTACTGTTTTTTGCTGAAGTAAATTTTGTATGATTGATTTTAATAGTGTAAAATATGTTTTGTTCTCTCATTATGATAAATATCTTATATATATATATATATATATATATATTGTGTTTTCTCGCTTGGTACTTCTTCGTATATATATATATATATATTTTGATTTTCAAAAAAGGGTCGCGCACTGATCACGCACCTACGCGGTGGGTGCGCGGATCTCTTATACGAATTTATCAGTCTAAAATACATATTTAGAACAAATTAATATATTTTTTTCACGAAGAAGTTTATTGCTGAGTTCCAAAATATAGTAATATGGAAGTTATAAATTTATTTTGAAATGTTTTTAACAGATTTTTGAGGACACGACGGTATCGCACACCGGTCGCAGATCTACGCGATTGGTGGGCGAATCCGTTACACGAATGTAAGTCTAGAATATGTCATTACACTGAAATAATATATTTTTTCAAATAAAGAGGTTTGTTATTGAATCCCAAAAATTTGTATTAGTGTAGTTGTAAAATATTTTTAAGATGTTTAAAACACATTTTTATGTACGCGGCACCATTGTGCACCAATCGTGTAGGAATCGCAAATCCTGCCAGCACCTATTTCCGGGATCGCGTAGGGGTCGCAACTCCGGCGTAATTTTAAAAAGTATGAAATATCAATGTTGCAAGTTTAAATATCTGTTTTGCTTAAAGACTTTCCATTAACATAGCTTCAAACACAATATCCTAATAACAATTTATACTTTTATATAAAATGTACTACATTTTATGGGTGCGCGATGTATACGCAATGGGTGCCCAACCCCTACGCGACTCCATGTGATATGGAAAGAAAGCTTTTCATTGGTTGAAAAGCTTTTCATTCTATTAGAGGGTGGAACCAACACCTGTTCTAGTCCCTTCATTTTGGGTGTGTCTCCTTGCTAGACTACTTTTTTGTAGGCTCTGGAAATTCTTTATTTTCTTTGGTGTTCCAACGTTTTTTCCATTCAAAAATGGCATCAGCTTTTCCTGAGGAGGAGCAGCAGGAGGAGATGGAAGCATCCTGTGGGCTTTTTTTACTGTGCCGGAGGGAGAGAAGAAAGGGAATGCTCGAAAGGTGACCTGCAGCATCTGCCACAAAGTCCTCTCCAGAGGATCCGAAAAAATATTCGTGTGGCACTTCTTCGATGAAAAAACACCTAGAAACAATACATCCAACTTGTCTTGCACGAGAAATGATAGAATGACAGAAGAAGGGACCAAGCCGTAGCTGATGATGGTAGTCAACCATCTACCTCAGCAGGTGTTGTACTCACCACCCCACAACCCCAGATTGTCCGTGAAGTTGCAGATGAAGAAATTCACTGTTGCAAATGTTTAACCACTGTTTCTGTTGGAGAACTCTACATTTAAGCAATTGTTATTCTTTTGAAAGCATATAAGTGTTCATTTTGTTTTTGGGTTTTTCTACCTTGTGTTTCTTTGTTCTTATGAAACACCATAGTTGGACTGGTTAACTTTTATTTTTTAGTTAAAGAAATTCAAAAACACCCAAAAAAATAAAAAAAATAAGAAAATACAAAAAAACACCTATATTGGTTAAAATTAGAAAAATGGTATGTAGTGAAACTGAGTGCTTGCATAAATGTGTGTGTAATGAAAGTAAGAATTGTGGATAAGTAGTGTTTCAGTGAATGGATGAGCGCATGCATAATACGTGAGTGAATGAATGAGTGAAAGTGCAGTGCTTGGGTGATTTGATATATGCATGGGTTGTGCCTGAGAGAATGAATGAGTGCATGGGTAGTGCCTGAGTGAATGGTTGAGTACAAGAATAGTGTCGTGTAGTTCCTATAGTACCCCTGCAGGACCTGCGCATTTGGATAACATATACTGCGGGCTTGGTGACAGACTGGCTCCGAGCACCCCCACCGTATATGTTAGCCTAGTTTGCATTAGCTAGCTCGCAGTGCCACTAGTGTCCCCTCTTATCGGGAAGAGATTAGTTTCTGGCAACCTTAGAACATGACAACCCTGATTCCCTCAAAATCGTGGAAACAATGTACTACCTTTCGCTCAGTCATTCGTGCTCACTCATTCGTTTTGTATCAGAGAGTTACACAGAATAAACAGTCGGGCGTTTCAATAAGTATTTATTGAACAGTTGTTATTCTAGTGTAAAATATATGTGCTGCGGTAACCAGCAGACAATAGCAGAGATATATTATCAGCAGTACGATAAAAGCAAAGGGATAGAACAGTTCTACCATATTGCGATAGTCATGAGTACATACATGAATATAAAAGCATTATGCAAGTGCGCGTACTCCTACGATGCCTACCTAGATGTACCTGTGTGTACCTAGCATATGTGTGTAGGTCTTAGAAGCTAAGAGCCAAGAATCCTCCTAGGATTTAGTCGAAGCCCCATACCTGAATAGAGAGAGTGTGGGACCCCGTCCTGGTCTCGAGTTGGACACCCTGTCCGGGTTGTGTCAGACCACTGTCAGCTTGAGCGACTGCATGCAGGAGCCTCAGCGTCTCTGGTCAGTGTGTCAGCATGGAAGTCTCAGTTCCCTCTGTCTTACCGGGGCAAGATGTGGTGTATTTATACCCTGAAGACACTGATCTTCGTGCAAGGTTTGTATTGGTCCTCCATTAGGCTTTAGGAAGCTGTCAGGGGTGAACTCTGTACATACATATTATGCAGGTGGAATATTCTTAGAGAGTCATGCATAATTTATGAGTACAGTGTGGGCCTGTGTTTGGGAAAACCCTGGTGCCTGCAAAACCACAAGGCAGATAACGTTCAGCCCTCAGAGCACGTTGTGTGCTGGATGGGACCAATGTAGGTGAAAGAGCATGCCTATATAAGGAATCATGACTATAATAGGGCATATATGGTTATTACCGTAATTGGGCATATGCAGCTATGACCATAATAGCGTAAGTACGAATATGACCATATTAGGATAAATATGAATATGTCTATTTTAGGGCATGTATGAACGGGCCTACATTAGGGTCTCTATACGGGATATAACAATAGTGCCTGAGTGATTGCATGAGTGCATGGGTAGTGCCTGTGTGATTGTATGAGTGCAGGTGTTCTGCCTGGGTGATTGGATGAGTGCATGGGTAGTGCCTGCATGAAAGGATGAGTGCAAGGGTAATGCCTGGGTCATTGGATGAGTGCATGGGTAGTGCCTGAGAGAATGGATGAGTGCATGGGTAGTGCCTGACTGAATGATTTGAGTAGAAGAATAGTGCCTGAGTGATTGCATGAATGCAGAGGTACTGCCTGGTTGATTGCATGAGTGCATGGGTACTGCCTGGGTGATTGGATGACTGCATGTGTAGTACCTGAGTGACTTCATGACTGCAAGGGTAATGTGTGGATACTTAGCTGAGTGCATGGGTAGTGCATGAGTGAAAGGATCAGTGCAAGGGTAGTGCCTGGGTCATTGGATGAGTGCATGGGTAGTGCCTGAGAGAATGGATGAGTGCATGGGTAGTGCCTGGCTGAATGATTTGAGTAGAAGAATAGTGCCTGAGTGATTGCATGAATGCAGAGGTACTGCCTGGGTGATTGGATGAGTGCAGGAGTACTGCCTGGGTGATTGGATGACTGCATGTATAGTACCTGAGTGACTTCATGAGTGCAAGGGTAATGCCTGGGTGCTCAGATGAGTACATGGGTGCAAGGGTAGTACGTGAGTGAAAGGATCAGTGCAAGGGTAGTGCCTGGGTCATTGGATGAGTGCATTGGTAGTGCCTGAGAGAATGAATGAGTGCATGGGTAGTGCCTGAGTGAATGGTTGAGTACAAGAAAAGTGCCTGAGTGATTGCATTAGTGCATGGGTAGTACCTGCGTGATTGTATGAGTGCAGGTGTACTGCCTGGGTGATTGGATGAGTGCATGGGTAGTGCCTGCATGAAAGGATGAGTGCAAGGGTAATGCCTGGGTCATTGGATGAGTGCATGGGTAGTGCCTAAGAGAAAAGATAAGTACATGGGTAGTGTTTGAGTGGTTGCATGAGTACAGAGGTACTACCTGGGTGATTGCATGAGTGCATGCGTAGTGCTTGACTGAAAGGATAAGTGCAAGGATAATGGCTGGGTTACTTCATTAGTGCATGAGGGGTGCCTGAGAGAATGGATGAGATCATGGGTAGGGCTTATGTGAAAGGATGAGTGCAAGGGTAATGCCTGGGTTATTGGGTGAGTGCATAGGTAGTGCCTAAGAGAAAAGATGAGTGCATGGGTAGCACCTGAGTGAATGGTTGAGTGCAAGAGTAGTGCCTGAGTGATTGCATGAGTGCATGGGTAGTACCTGGGTGATTGCATGAGTATAGGGGTACTGCCTGGGTGATTGTATGACTGCATGTGTAGTACCTGAGTGACTTCATAAATGGAAGGGTAATACCTGGGTGTTTAGATGAGTGTATGAGTAGTGCGTGAGTGAAAGGATCAGTGCAAGGGTAGTGCCTGGGTGATTGGATGAGTACATGGGTAGTGTCTGAGAGAATGGATGAGTGCACGGGTAATGCCTGTGTGAATGGTTGAGTACAAGAATAGTGCCTGAGTGATTGCATGAGTACAGAGCTACTGCCTGGGTGATTAGTTGAGTGCATGGGTAGTGCTTGACTGAAAGGATAAGTGCAAGGGTAATACCTGGGTTATTCCATTAGTGCATGAGCTGTGCCTGAGAGAATGGATGAGTGCATGGGTGGTGCCTGAGTGACTGGTTGAGTACAGGAATAGCACCTGAGTGAGTGCATGGGTAGTGCCTAGGTGATTGTAAGAGTGCAAGTGTAGTGCCTGGGTGATTGGATGAGTGCATGGGTAGTGCCTGCATGAAAGAATGAGCGCAAGGATAATGCCTGGCTCATTGGATGAGTGCATGGGTAGTGCCTAAGAGAAAAGATGAGTGCATGGGTAGTGCCTGAGTGAATGGTTGAGTGCAAGAGTAGTGCCTGAGTGATTGCATGGGTAATGCCTGGGTGATTGCTTGAGTGCAGGGGTACTGCCAGGGTGATTGGATGACTGCATGTGTAGTGCCTGAGTGACTTCATGAGTGGAACGGCAATCCTTGGGTGCTTAGATCAGTGCATGGGTGGTGCCTGGGTGAAAGGATGAATTCAAGAGTAATGCCTGGGTCACTGCATGAGTGCATGGGTAGTGCCTGAGAGAATGGATGAGTGCATTGGTACTGTCTTGGTGATTGCATGAGTGCAGGCATACTGCGTGGGAGATTGGATGAATGCATGGGTAGTACATGAATGAAAGGATGAGTGCAAGAGTAGTGCCTAGGTCATTGGATGAGTACATGGGTAGAGCCTGAGAGAATGGATGAGTGCATGGTAATGCCTTTGTGTATGGTTGACTACAAGAATAGTGCCTGACTGATTGTATGAGTGCATGGGTAGTGCCTGGGTAATTACATGAGTGCAGGGATACTGCCTGGCTGATTGGATGAGTGCATGGGCAGTGTGTGAGTAAATGGATGAGTGCATGGCTAGTGACTAGATGAATAGCTGAGTGCAACAGCACTGTCTGGCTGATTTTATGAGTGCATAGATAGTAATGAATAAGTGTACAGGTAGTCCCTGTGTGATTGCATGAGTGCATTCATAGGGGTCGATTCCGATTCGGGCCGGAAATTTCTCCGACCGAGCCGGACCCGGAGAGATTTCCGACCGAATCGGACCCGTGCAGTCCGACCGAACGAGTACGATGCGTCCGTATGTTATCGGACTCGAGTCGGTCGGACTCCCATTGAAGTCAATGGGAGCCGGTCGTACAACGCGTATGCGGGCTCCCATTGACTCAATGGGTGCGAAGTCGGACAAGTGCGCCCCTACAGCGGGTATGCGGCGAAGCGATTCGCGCCGTACACGCACAGGTAGGGGGACCCATGGGTCCCCCTGTGTGCGACTCGCGTGGCTACGCGTACAGGGGGTCCGACACGGACCCCCAAAGTACGGCTCCGACAGCTCTTACGAGCCGGACGGCGCGGCTCGGTCGGACTGCTCGCGGCGCGCATCGTACTTACCCGGCCGGGAAACGTCTCCATTGCGCGGTGCGAGTCGAGTCCGAGCGAGTCGGTCGGAGCGGTTCGAGCCGGGAGCGAGTCGGTCGGAGCGGTCGGGATGCCCGGACGAGTCGGTCGGCGATTTCGCATCGTACTCGCTCGGCCGGACCCGCGTACGGTTCGGTCGGGAAACAGGGCTCCGAATCGGATCCGGTAAAGCCGAATCCGATTCGGAGCCCTACCGGCCGAGATCGGAATCGGCCCCATAGTATCTGTTTCATTCAATAAGTGGATGGATAGTCCCTGGGTAATTCTATTAGTGCAGATCTGTTCTATGTATGCATCTGAGAAGTCTTTGTATAGGGAGTTCAATACACACCATAATGAGGAGTAAATAGCTTGCAATTAAAGCACTTTATTGGTCTAGGCACTTTTGTAAAAAGTAAGTATATTACTCCTCAGAAATATGATGATATTCTTCAAATAGTGTAATGGGTGAACATCATTTATATTAGAAACAAATAACATATAATTAAATTTTAAACATTTTTCCAGGTTAATATGCATATTATGTAATGTATTCTTACCTTTCAAGTAATTTAGATACATTACTCAGTAGAACTATTTTAGAGTAATATTATCCTAAACAGCATTAAAACTGTTTTCAAACTTCAACAGTAGCTACTATAAAGAAGAAAAAGAAAAACTGTTATTTAATGATAATATATTACAGAAAGTAAAATATTATATTTTTAAGAACACAACATAAATTTAGAATTACGAAACATTTTTAGTTTCCCTTTTTTGCTGTTCTCAGATTCCACTTAACTTCACCATACACAGAGATTTCAATGTAGTATCATCATTGAACAGCGGGGAAAAAAACAATCAAATTGATTGTAGAAAAAAAAACAAATCAGCATAGAGCATCATTAGCAATATGTGTAGCTATGCATTTTCCTATCTACACTTTGTTAATTACTTCCTTCATCTACTTTAACTCTATTATTTATCTCAAATACATTTTCCAAAATGAAGACTCTCATTTACATCTGGTACAATATAGACAACAAATATTTAAACTATTTGCTTTTAAACACAATTTTCAAATGTAACATCAATTAGCGCAAATAATAATCCAAACACTAATTATAAATACTAATAGTTTGCAGTGCTGTCTACTTTCTGTTTACATCTTCCCAATAGGCCGAATGATGTACTCAAAACTTTGACTTTAGAAATAGCAAATATGAATTTGGTAATTCATAAGGCAATCTAGGTTTGAATTCTAAGTGGGCATCATAACAAAGCATCCATCCTTTGTTACACTTTAAATAAACAGTATAGTGTCCAGATGTTGCAGTAAGTCCTTCATGAAAAATAATAGCTGCTGTTGTATAGGTTCTTCCTGAATTAGATATTTGACTTGCTTTAAAAATTTAAATTTTTGTTTCCAATTTTCTTCCATTTGCTCTACATTGTTGTAACATTAAAGTGAGATATTTTCCAAATCTTTCTATTTGTAATGTTGTAGACTACATCTCTGATCTACAATGTGAGCATCTCATATCCTGATTTGCTGTTTTTATCAATTTGTTAAAAGGTACTGATTCGCAGTCTGGTATTGTCAAGTATAGGAATCGTTCTATTTCTATTTCAGTGGTAGAAGTAAATGAACACTCTTCACACGTATGGTTCCACTTGTAACTTAGTCCAAATATGTTTTCAATGTGTATTTCTTCATGTTCTAATACTCCAAACATAAGCATTAGAAATTCTAGTGCATCTAGGTGTATTTTGAGAGTAAATGTCAATGAATCAGTACATATATCTAAAAGAAGCCGAATGCCAGAAGCAGTATGCATTTTAGTTCTGTCATTTAGCAACTGTTGAAATACATCATGTTATAAAGAACAAAATCTTTTTTCACGATATTCCATGATTTCATGATGAAGATGTGGTAAATGAAGCACAACATTCAGAATTACATTAGCATAACAGTTGATACTTGAACTGTTTTCTAACTGGTATCCTACACTATCATCAACACTTTCTATTTTTTTTCTTTATACTTTCAACTTTTTCTTCAGTTGCTTTCCTTCTTTGAACCTCGGTTGCATCTTTGACATATTTCCATTTTGGACACACTATACGTTTCTCATAGATGGGATATTCACCTAAATCAGGAGCATAAAGTCTTCCTAAACAATTGTACTCTCTTACACAACATGCATCAGGACTAACCATTTTCTTATCAAAATCTATCAAATACAAACCAGACAATGTTGTTACTCGAGACAATGCAACATATGCACATCCCTCTTTGAACACCTTATTTCCAATATTTACAAAAGCTATGTCTATACTTAAACCTGAAGGTTTTTGAATAGTTACTGCAGATGCTAAAGATAGAGGAAACTGTTGTCTGTGAACATGCAAATCTTTTACAAGCAAGAAACGTACAACACAATGCCCAATCTGTCTTAACTCCTTAATCTGATCAAATCTTATAATCAAAAATTCTATTCCATCTCTATTCTGAAAATTAACAAAATCAACAATTTTTCCCATTTCTCCATTTACTAAACCTTCTTCTACATTCAAATGACGCCGGAAAATTACCCGACAGTTTATACATACATTTAAAGTCTTTTCTAAGGCCTGCAGTTTTAGATAAAGACTTTTTCAAAGAATGCAATTTAGCCTGTAGTTTCTCTGTAAGAAGAATAGCCACTCCCTGGTGTTCGATTTTATCAATAGCTTCAATTTCCACAATTTGTTGTTTTTCCATTTTCAGAAGTTGTCGATTAAATGTAGAACACCCTGGCAGTGTAGGGATTAGGCAAACTATAGACTTGTTTTCTCCAAGCATATTGTAAATTACTTCAGCTGCTGTGTTTCCAGTTGTAAACAAGTTCCTTGGTAGCCGACTTTCTAAAGCTTGATTACCATGTTCCGTCAAGACACCAATTCTTATGTCTTGTAGAATATTT
The DNA here is from genome assembly GCA_963921515.1 of Calotriton arnoldi. Classification (NCBI taxonomy): domain Eukaryota; kingdom Metazoa; phylum Chordata; class Amphibia; order Caudata; family Salamandridae; genus Calotriton; species Calotriton arnoldi. The sequence goes on from CAWUFW010006959.1 coordinate 242,328, forward strand.
CCATAATCTTCATCACTTGCCTGTCGCATATTCTTAACAAGTTCTTTATATTTAAAATATAACCAAATGTTCACATTTCCAATACTTCCCAAAAATTTCCTTGTGTCTTCATGGACAAGTATTTTAAAAACATGTCCTTTTACAGGAGTAAGTTGTAGTAGGTCTCCGAATACAATTAAATGTTTTCCTCCAAACAGAACATCGTAATCTGTTTTTAAACTCTGTTGCATTCTTAAATGTACAAATGCAAGCATTAATTTTTGAGACCATGCTCACCTCATCCATTATTAAAAGTTTCAATTTATTCATTACTCTTGAGACTTCATAACAAGCTTCTCCAGATAGCTTCTGATATTCAAATGTATTATCATGTTCAACAGGTAGCATAAGTAATCGATGTAAAGTGATCCCTTTAATGTTGTGTGCTGCTAATCCAGTTGGAGCTGTCACAACACAAGATAAATGTGATTCTGTAGTCTTGTGTAGATAACTGGTCAAAACTTTAATTAAGAAACTTTTTCATGTTCCAGCTTGACCACTGATGTACAATAGAATAGGTTTAAATGATGAACATTGGCATTCTTTTTTTTCATGCGGTAAACCATGTTGTATCTGTTGCTTAATTTGTAGTTATATTTCTTTTTGTTCAATATTTAGTTGTTCTTCTAACTTTTCCAACTGAATAATATCCTGTTGTGCTTGTTGCATTGCAGTTTCTACCTCATTCATGGCTATTGCTGCTTCATTTTTGATAATTGGTTGTCCTAGTGGATCTTGAGTCAGTGGACCAGAACTTTGACTGCCTTGTGAACTTTCTCTAGCTATTTCAGCTGCAATAGTACTTTCTCGTTCAATCTCATTTAACATTTGTAGATAAGTTGGTAAAATTGTGCACTGAATGCTATCTTTAGTTGCATTTAAAGAATCTTCATAGCAGTACAAATCTCCAAGTAATACTGTTTCACTACACCAAGGCTTGAACAGTTGAAGAAGTGCTAAATAGAAATATTCTATCTTATCTGGACTTTCGCAACTGAGTTTTCTGTGGTTAATAAGATTTCCTTTGGCATGTTTTACTAAACATCTGTCACATCCAATTACTGCATATTTCTCTTCTTTTATATTTTTTGTAACTTTTCTTTTAAAGCTGTAATGTTGAAGTATTTCATTCAGACATAGGTTTTCGAGATGTGGACTCCTTTTGGGATTGTCTGTATCCAACATATTAGTTTTAACAATATCTGTACTTTCTGGTTCATTCTGTGCTAAGTATTCAATTTCTTCTAAAGATTTCAATACTCTATTTCATGTGGAGGCAAGACCTAGACTTACCAAAATGATTTCTCTTGACTTTGAATATAAACTGGCAGAGCGCAAGCGATCCGAACATTCATAGGATCCAATCTCTTGATGGGAAAGCATTTTCAAGCTAAAGCTGTACAATTTCTTGCTAAGACTCTTCTCTTGTGAAATTTCTTCCCACATTTCTTTCATCTCTGTCTTTTCAGATTTGGTTATATATGATAGACATAGCGAGCAACAGCAATTGAATTATCTGCAACATATTGAATATCCATGTTTGCATTCCATATTTTCAAAATAACTGGATTGTAGTCATTAATGTACATTGAAGTTTCTGTTTTCTATTTAAGTTGTATGTATTCTTCAGAGATTTCCGAGTTATTGAATGCCTTACTGCTGACAAAAAACTATTTACTCTTCCTTTAGAAATTATAGGACATGGGAATCCAAAACAACATTTTGTATAAAATTTCCCTTTACACTTGTATTTTCGTCGACAGTATTTCCCACATCGATAACTTTGAAACCGTAAAACCTGTTGTCTCAAGCTCTTTTCTTCTCCATCTCTTGGAATGGCACATGTAACATACTGTTCGATGAAAGACAAAACAGTTTAATTAGTGTCAGTTCTAAATTTTGGTGCATTCTTTATCCATAATATCATGTGTATATGAGGAGCACCTCTGGCTTGGTACTCTTTTCGCCAAAAGAAATCAGGAGAAATAAGTTTATTTCAGAAAAATGACATCATACTTTGAAACCTATGGTTAAAATACCTGCAGACATTTACAGGATCCAAGGAACAGAGTTCTCCAGGTGTCTTCAATTCAATGTTTTTAACATTTGAATTTGCTTCTCGTTGAAATTCAAGTAAATCTTCCCACGCATATTCAGCACAGTGTTAAAAACATGTAGGTGTACCTAAGTTTCTTAACATACATTTAAGTTAACCATGACGATGAAACCAATATTCATTGGTACCACATTGTCACGCCATCAAATTAACTAATTCAGATTCTAAATTTTCATCTCTTTGTTCAACTTTGTCCATGAATTCTTTTGCAGAAGCATGTTGAAGATGAACTCCTGTTTTTAATATGTGGTTCACTGCATATGAAAGTGAAGACAAATCACTTTCAAACAGAAGATGAACTATATATGGAATGCACTGTCAAAATCTTGGATCTTCAGAGTACAATCTTGTTGAGCGGTATTCTGAAGCTGGAATTCATACAGCTCGCTCATCAAATCGTCCACCTTCTCCAGTGGGGAAAAGCTGTGGAAAACAACGAGCTTCTAAACTTTTTTCCCATACACTCATGGGAGTTCTCTTTGCTTCCTTCACTTGAAATAATTCAATACTGTTTCCTATCATTTCTTTCGAATGTAGAAGATGTATAGTATAATATTCATAATTCTCTTAACTCCTGGGCTTGTCCACTTTTTCTAATTTGGCCACTTGAAAATTCTCTTTCATCTTCTAAGCATATTACCTGTTCATCAACATTTACATTCTTATAATAAATATTATTTTGTGCCAGATATAATGTAGCCTTTTTGGAGTTTCTTAACATCTACAAACTCTTGCCAGATTTTTCAACTCTTTGTTGGTACACCATTTACTAGAAAAACTACTGGCTCATTTTCCTCCCTGTCTACACCAACAGTTTAATTGTTTTTCTTAAAATCTAAAGGTAAGTACATAACTCTTCCTTTCAGACCTCTTTGTGAATCTGTAGGTGGCAGCTTACCTGTTTTAGGCTCCTTACGAACTATGGCCTGAAATGGGTGTACAGATTGAATAAGAATAGACTCATATGCATTCAAATCTGTCAGTTCTGAGGAATAGCTACCAACTCTAAGTTGTTAGGTACTGCTCTAGCTGACATTTTGTTCTCTTCTAATTTGTTGTAACAGTATTTACAAATAACTTGATCAGTAGCCAACTCAAACTGACCTTCTACCAACAAATAAGCACCAAAGTGCTGCCACTTATCATTGTTTTCCTTTTCACTTTTTAAATATAAATCAACATTCCTAGTTTGACTTCTATAGTGAGTACGTCAACAACAAATACAATCATAGTTTGGTTTTTCAGATGAAACTGTCTTAAGCTTTGCAATTTCTTCTGCAAACTCATCTATACTAATCTCTTTCCCGTGTTCTTCAACACCTACACTTATCAAACGCTCACTTTCTCTGCACTCCTCTTGTGAACCAAAAAAATGAAACTGTATAGCATCACAAACTTTTTGTACATCTGATACTGAACCGTGCAAAAGAGTTGTGTTCATTTCACTTAAACATAATGCAAGAGTTTTTACATAGTAGAGTCTCCTTACTAACTTCAGAGTGGTGTACTGCTAATATTCTTAAATGATGAAAAGTACTTTGGCACACCTTTCTAGAAAGACAAGCCAGAGAATGACCCTGCAAGTCAGTATATTTTCTTATTTTACATGGATCTAGTCCTTGTAACATCTTAATCTTCTGTTTTACACTTTTTTGCATATTTTCGTAAAAAAACATTGTAATATGTCAATAGATTTCTGTTGAAAACTTTAAATACTGCTACAATCTCACTTATATACAGGAGCTTGTGTACGCCTCCCTTGAACTTCTTCAGGTATTACTTCTTCCACATTCCTAACAACCATTTTTTCTTTTGGAAAGGGACAACCATCTTTTATCTCATAGCATCAAATACTAGTATCAGCTGCATGTACTAATGTGTTGAAAATAGATTTCTTCATTAAAGAAAGGCTCAGTACTAGAAGTGGGCTTCCATTCACCAGCAAAGGTTTTACAAAAGTTACTTCTATTAACAAGACTTTTTCTTTTCATTTTCTCTTTCATAAACACCATTGTTTTATCCAATGTTCTCATTCTCTTCAATACTAATATAAATAATTTTTGTTTCAATTCAAAAGCAGTATCTACTACATTTTCAATGTGTTGCTTCTTCTTATACACTGCTGATCTTCTTTTATACTATTTACAGTCTTTTAATACATTTTGAATTACTCTACTTCGAAACATTGGTACACGTATCTCTTTAAATAGTTTTTTGTCTTTTTGTGACATGTGTTGTTTTTCCAAAAAATAATGTTTTTTTACCATTACAATTCTTCTTTTCCTTCTGCTTTGTTGTAAAACTTTCCTTTTTCCTTTCATTATTATTGACTGTCTTTAATCTCTTTGCAACTGTTTTAAGAAACTGTTTAGTGCTCTCACCAGAAGAGATTTTATCCTGAGTAACATTTTGCTCTTTTTCTAATGCACTCTTTTTACTTTTCTTCAACCAGTACTGTTTTCTTTGTTCTCTTCTCTTTTCATTTTTTCTTACCATCTTCAATTTGTGATCCAAATAAAATAATTTTCTAAAAAACAAAGAACAGTTTCAATAGTTTGTTACACCAATTAACAATTTTAAATTAATAACATGTCAATATTCATAATAACCACTAAGCAATTACTTACAATTACATTGTGATTCTCTTTATAACAAATAAAAAACAAAAGTGCAGAAACAAGCAAGAGAAGTGCAGAAAGTGGAAGAAAGGTGCTGAAAGAGAAATAAAGGCACAGAAAGAAAATGAAAGGTTTAGAAACAGCGAAAAGAAATGCACAAAAATGCAAAACAGCTACAGAAAAATGTGAGCGGTGCAGAAAGAGGAAACATAGGTGCAGAAAGAGACAATAGGGATGCACAAAGAAGCAACAGAGGTTCACAAACATGCAGGAGAAGTGCACAAAGAGGCAAGAGAGATGCAGAAAGAGGCAAGAGAAGTGTAAAACAGACAAGATGGGTGCAGAAAAAGGCAAGAGTGGTACAGAAAGAAGCTTGAGAGGTGCAGAAAAAAGCAAGACAAGTGTATAAAGAAGCAACTGATGTTCAAAAACAAGCAAGAGAAGTGCAGAAAGAGGCAAGAGAACTTCAGAAAGAGGAAGAAATATGCAGAAAGAGGCAAGAGAGATGCAGAAAGAGGCAAGACAGTTGCAGAAAGAGGCAACAGAAGTGCAAAAAGAGGGAAGAAGGGAGAAGAAAGAGCCAAGAGGAGTGCAGTAAGAAGCAACAGAGGTGCACAAAAAGGCAACAAAGGTGCAGAAAGAGGGAAAGAGGTACAGAAAATGCAAGAGAGGTTCAGAAAGGGACGAGAGATGTGCAAAAAGAAACAAGAGACATGCAGAAATTGGCAAGAGAGGTGCAGAAACAGGTGAGCAATGTGCAGAAAGAGGGGAGAGCGGTGCAGAAAGAGGCAACAGAGGTACAGAAACAGGGAAGAAGGATACAAGAAGAGGCAAGAGGAATGCACAAAGAAGCAACAGATATGCAAATTAGGCAAGAGATGTGAAAAAAGGGACAAAAGATGTACAGAAAGATGCAAGAGAGGTACAGAAAGAGGTAATGGAGGTGTAGAAAGAAGCAAGAGAAGTGCAGAAAGAAGCAAGTGAGCTCCAGAAACAAGCAAGTGAGGTGTAGAAAGAACTAAAAGAGGTGCAGAAACAGTCAAAAGAGGTAGAGAATGAAGCAAGAGAGGTACAGAAAGAAGCAAGAAAAGTACAGAAAGAGGCAATGGAAGTGCAGAAAGAGGCAAAAGAAGTGCAGAAAGAGGCATGAGAGGTGTAGAAAGAGGCAAGACAACAGCAGAAAGAGGCAAGAGAGGTAGAGAAATATGTAAGAGGGATGCAGAAAGAAGCAAGAGGAGTACACAAAGAACCAAGACAAGCGCAGAAAGAGGCTAAAGAAGTGCAGAAAGAACAGAGGTGCAAAAACAACAATAAAAGTACAGAAACAGGCAGGAAAAGTGAAAAAAGAGGTAAAAGAGGTACAGAAAGAGAGAAGAAGATTACAGAAAGAGATAAGCGAGCTGCAGAAAGAAGAAACTGATGTGTAAAAACAACTAACAGAGGTGCAGAAAGAGGTAAGAGAGATACAGAAAGAAGCAAGAGAAGTGTAGAAAGAGACAAGAAAAGTGCAGAAAGGGGCAAAAGAGGTGCAGAAAGTGGCAAGGGAGGTGCAGAAAGAGGCAAGAGGGGTGCAGAAAGAGCCAATAGAGGTGCACAACCATGCAACAGAGGAGAAGAAACAGACAAGAAGAGTGCAGACACAGGCAAGGGGAGTGCAGAAAGAAGCAACAGAGGTGCAGAAAAAGGCAAGAGAGGTACAGAAAGAGGAAAAGAGCTGCAGGAAAAGGCAAGAAAGGTTTATAAAAAGACAAGACATACAAAAAGAAGCAAGAGAGGTGCAGAAATTGGCAAGAGAGGTGCAGAAAGAGGTGAGGGAGATGCAGAAAGAGGCAACAGAGGTACAAAAAGAGGGAAGAAGAGTGTAGAAAGAAGCAACAGAGGTGAAAAAAGGCAAGAGAGGTCTAAAAATAGACAAGAGATGTGCAGAGAGAAGCCAGAGACACAGAAATTGGCAGGAGAGGTACAGAAAGAGGTAAGGGAGGTGCACAGAGAGGCAAAAGATGTGTACAAAGAAGCAAGAGAACTACAGAAAAAATCAAGTGAACTGCAGAAACAACCAAATGAGGTGCAGAAAGAACCAAGGAATAAAGAGGCAAGAGAAGTGCGGAAAGAGGCAAAAGAGGTGCAGAAGGAAGCAAAAAGGATGCACAAAGAGGCAAGAGAGGTACACAAACAGGCAACAGAGGTGCAGAAAGAGGAAAAGAATAGGTGCAGAAAGAGGCAAGAGGAGTGCAGAAAGAAGCAACAGAAATGCAGAAAGAGGTAACAGAACTGCACTAAAAAGCAACGGAGGTGCAAAAAGAGACAAGACAAGTACAGAAAGAACCAAGAGAACTTCAGAAATCTGAAACAGCAATCCTTGCAATGTTACTGTTGTAAGTCTCACCATGTTCCTGAAAGCATGCATGCACATGTCTGTGGCTTTTACTAGTGGCATCATACATAAAAAAACATACAAATAGATGCATACCTGTCTTTCACACGTCTAACATCTTCAGATGCATAACACATGTGAGAATACATGTACAAGTACAGTCATACGTCAGTCACAAGACTACACAGACTTTTAAATTTGACAGACTTCTTTTCCCATTTGAAGCAGACACCTAAATTTAAATTTCATACTTCACGTATACCTTTCCAGAGACTCATACAAAGTACCCTAATCACTAATCCCTATGCCAACATGTCTTAAACCTCACTTTTCTGCTGCATCTTCATTTTTCACTGACTGCTCAGAATGTTAGACCTACCAAATTTAAAACAGCAATGCTTCCCATGTTTCTGTTGTAAGTCTCACCATGTTCCTGAAAACATGCATGCATGAGTATGTGCCTTTTGCTAGTGGCACCATACATAAAGGAACATACAAATAGTTTTATACCTGTGTTTCACATGTCTAGCATCTTTAGATGCATAACACGTGTGAGAATACATGTTCAAGTAGAGACATACCTGAGTCACAAGACCATGTAGACCTTTAAACTTGTCAGACTGCAATTCCCATTTCAGGCAAATACCAAAATGTATACGGCGTACTTCAACTGTACCTTTCCAGAGACTCATACAAAGTACCCTAATCACTAATCCCTATGCCAACATGTCTTAAACCTCACTTTTCTGCTGCATCTTCATTTTTCACTGACTGCTCAGAATGTTAGAACCACCAAATTTAAAATAGCAATCCTTCCCAATCCTTCCTGAAAGCATGCATGCATGTCTCTCTGACTTTTGCTAGTGGCAACATACATAAAAGAAACATACAAATAGATGTATACCTGTCTTTCACACGTCCAGCATCTTCAGATGCATAACACATGTGAGAATACATGTACAAGTACAGACATACGTCAGTCACAAGAGCACACAGACTTTTAAATTTGACAGACTGCTTTTCCCATTTGAAGCAGACACCTACATTTATACGGCGTACTTCAAGTATGCCTTTCCAGAGACTCATACAAAGTACCCTAATCACGAATCCCTCTACTAACATGTCTCAAAGCTCACTTTTCTTTTGCAGCTTCTGTTTTCACCGACTCCTGAGAATATTGGGCCTAACAAAATTTAAAACAGCAATTCTTCCCGTGTCACTGTTGTAAGTCTCACCATATTCCTGAAAGCATGCATGGATGTGTCTGTCCCTTTTGCTAGTTGCGTCATACATAAAAAGAAACATACAAATTGTTGTATATCTATGTTTCAGACATCTAGCATCTTCGGATGCCTAACACAAGTGAGAATACATGTACAAGTAGAGACATACCTCAGTCACAAGACCATGCAGTCCTTTATACTTGACAGACTGCACTTCCCATTTCAAGCAGACACCTAAATTTATATGGCGTACTTCAAGTATACCTTTCCAGAGACTTATACAAAGTACCCTAATCACTAACACCTCTGCCAACATGTCTTAAAGCTCACTTTTCTTTTGCAGCTTCAGGTTTCACCGACTCCTGAAAATGTTGGGCCTACCAAAATTTAAAACAGAAATTCTTCGCATGTCACTGTTGTAAGTCACACCATATTTCAGAATGTATGCATGCGTATGTCTGTGTCTTTTGCTAGTGACTTCACACATAAAAATAAATATAGGAATACTTGAATATCTGTATTTCAGACCGCATAGTCTTTAAATGTATGTAGAAGAAAGTGTATGTATTCCTTTCTGATCATAATACAGGGAACATGGGTATGGAGTTATATAGACTGCAACATAGTTTAATACATCTGTCAATGTAAATAAAACATCAGTTTTCTGTACTACTTTCATTAGAGACTCAGGAAGCAGACATAATGCTAAGCACAACATATTTCAATCTTCATTTCAGTACAATAAAACAAACTACAATACACTTTCGTACATTTCATAACACATTACAAACATCACACTTCTCTAATAATTTGCAGACTTTAAAAGTAATGCTTTTCAAAGTTAAAAATATCACTACAAAGACTGAAGCACGGCTATATAATACATAATACACCTTACAAATTTGTAACTCACCTCTCAAATAGTATTGCAGCATATCAAATATCAGAAACTCATAAAAGATTTTCTTTTTCACACAATAAATGTAATGCACCACTCTCAACAAGGTAAAACCAGTAATGGCTAAATTTCCCTTTCTTTCTGCACACAAATGGGGGGAGACGATGTAGCCTAACAGCCAGGGCGGTCTACCTCAAATCTGGGGAACCGGGTTCGAGCCTCAGCAATGACGCTCAACATCCTGTGATTCTGGGCAAATCACTTAATCTCCCCGTGCCTAACAAAAAATGATTGTGTTCTCATGTAACGCAACTGGTGCTCATGTAAAGCACTCTGATACCCGATTTCGGGTCAAAATCGTGCTATATAAAACTTCAACAAAAAAAAAATTTAAGTAACAAATCACATTGCTTCCTACATTATTTCAAATTGTGAAACACATTTCTAGTGGTAAGACATATTAACCCTTTCTAACTGTCTTCTAAAAGTGTCCAAATTGGTTCTGTAATTTTCTGGAGTCACGACTCCACCACGGTGCCACAATAAAGCATCGCGATGGAACCGCAAACCCTTTCGGGAGTTCAAAAACCTATTTCTAATAATACTAGTATTTTTTAACAACACACTACTTCTACACATACTACTGACTTAGAAAAACTTAATTTAGTAACATGTCACTTATATATAAGTTAGCATTTCATATTTTAAAACCACAGTTAAGTTTCAACCCTTCCCCCATTCTGCTTAATCCTAGTTTCCATAGTAACACTTTCTGCAACATTCAACTGTACCAGAAGGTCGCAAGTTCACCATATTTTCAAATTCAGCACACTAGCTTACAAATGCAAATAGCAGGTGTGATTGACTTTTGCAAAATATTACCTTATACTACCTACTGTACCTTTCAAACACTTTTCAATAGCTAATCAGAAACATGCTTCTTCAGGAAAGTAACATGCATCCTATTTTTTGAGTACACAATGTTTATGACCAACCAATCAGTTATATGCTTTTTCTAAAACAGCACCATCTCCATTTTAGATACCTCTCATTCCACCAACTGACTTACTCAGCTACAGACGTCTTTTGATTCCTTCCACATATCCGTTCAAAATGCTTACAGTATGGATTGTAAGGCACAGATATGTTTTCTGGGGCTAAAGGTATGCTGAACGCAGAAGTATTGGCAAAGACCTAGGTTTGCAAAATATGGATATTAAATGGTTTGCACAGAGAGGATTAAAGTGCCACCAATTGATGCCTTTGGTTAAAACCTTTTTGCATCTCCAACCCCCTGACCTCATGATTGTAAACTGTGGTGGCAATGACCTAGGCACATTGACTGGGATAGGGCTGGAAATCCTAATGAAGGATACCTTGGCACAATTAATGTTGTTTTTCCCTTAAACTGTCTTTGTATACTCTAATATATGCCAAAGACAGAAATGGAAGTGGTCAAATCAATTCTGTCCACAGATTGAGAAGGCTGAGAAGAATGTCAATAAAGCTGTTTCTGCTTACCTCAGAGACCATAGGATGGGCTCCATCTATAACAACAATCTACGTTTTGATATGCATGACATCTACAGAAGTGATGGAGTTCATTTCACAGATGAAGGAAACAAGTTGTTTCTCAACAACCTTAAGCTGTGCATCCGCACTTCTATGTAGCTCCAACAAAGTCATAGTGAAAACAACTGCTCTTTTTAGAGCCACCCTATAACCCAACAGTGAATCTTATTTATTTTTTAACATACATACTCTTTTTAAATATTTTCCCGATTCACAAACCCATCGTGAATTCGCAAAACAAACGCATGAATTCAATGTACTACAACACAATACACTTTCCGAATTTAACTTTTAATTTTAATTTTGTTATACTATTTCTAACTATCAAATTTAATGTGATTATTAACTTCAATCTCACTAGCTATATAAAAAAAAGTTCACAAATGCAACACTACCTTCTGAATTATATACTATTTAATTATTTATTTAAGGTGAATCCGCGAATTCACTGCGACATTACACTGGGGGCCGCGTTGAGAGCCGTGATAGGGTCGCGACTCCTATCACAAGAGAAAAAATTATAATTATTGCCCCCAGTTCCATTGCCCAATATTAGCCCCAAGGACCCCATCCCCCTACTACTACTGAATGGATTTACACCATTTAACAAAAAAGAGTGCACTCTGGACCAAGAGCTACCTTTCTGCCAAATTTGGTGTAATTCCGTTCAGCAGTTCGGGCTGTTGCTGCGTCAACAGTTTCCTATGGAAATTAACATAGAGAAAACGCGTTTTGGGACCCCCTTTTTCTCTCCCCTGCTTGACGAATCACCCCGAAACTTTCAAGACTGGAGCTAGCCTGAGCGCCCCATTAGTTTAGAAAATTTCGTTAAGATTCGCCGAACGGTGCCAAAGATATTGGCAAAAGAAAAAACGCTTCTCCTATGGAAACTATGTCCTAACTATAACTACCTCCTGGCGACCACCAGTAGGTTATATATATATATATATATTCACTGAAAAAACCATAGGTTTCAGGGGCGTTATAGTTAGTTGGACATTTCAATCGTACAAAACCATAGAAATTCCCCCGTTATAGTTAGTTCAGCTAACTATAACTCGCGCTCCCGCAATGCACTGCTGATGACGTCACATATTACATCACTCATGACATGGTCAGTGACATCACTCATGACATCACTGATGACATCTCAAATGACATCACTGATGACATCACTGATGACATCATCCTTGTGATAGAGTGGCAGACCTCCTCTCACCCTAATATAACCTTTGATACACACACTCAAAAATACAAACTAACATTTTCAAAACAATGGACATACCAATACCAGTTACAACACACCTATTCAGTAATTCCAAGATCTACACACACCTATCCACTCATTCACCAACAGTCCCTATACAGTCACTCATACATATACTCACTCATCATATGTACTCATACACCTATACATCCTGTTACACACCGCCACTCATCCATAGAGTTACTCACACACATAGTCACACATGCAAACAAAGTATCAAACATCCAGTTACTTGCATATACAGTTATACACACACTACCACACTTACTTCTACAGAAACTTACACATACTTACTCTCTTAAACAATCACTTATAGAAACACCTACTTATTTGTACAGGAACTCTTCCAATCTCTCACTCTCACATATACTCACTTATATACACCAATACTCACATATACTAGTTTAAAACATATGTAGTTACTCATAAAGACACTATTGAGACAGTCATTCACTCACTAACACACCCATACACATACTCATCCACCTATACAGTCCTGCACACATGCTGTCTTCAACACATACAAACAGTGAGTCACTCATTCATGCATCTATGCACTAAGTAATACCCCCACCGAACCATACAGACACTCAGACACTCATACTGATACTCAAAAAACCAACTAATAACCCATATAGACACTCATGTAGCTACTCACCAACCCATGCAGCCACTTATACACAAAGTGAGAGACTGATACAGATATTTTCATATTTAAACATTACTCACTAACCCATGTATTCACTAAGATACACTTAGTCAGTTATACAATCAATTTTACAAAAAAAATCATCCATTTAGACACTTATATACCCATTTATTCTTCCATCGACCTTGAGATATACATATATAAAACATATTTAATTTTTAGAAAAACACACATTCACTGGATGATGTCATCAGTGATGTTATCAGTGATGTCATTTGAGATGTCATCAGTGATGTCATGAGTGATGTCACTGACCATGTCATGAGTGATGTAATATGTGACGTCATCAGCAGTGCATTGCGGGCGCGCAAGTTATAGTTAGCTGAACTAACTATAACGGGGAATTTCTATGGTTTTGTACGAGTGAAATGTCCAACTAACTATAACGCCCTGAAACCTATGGTTTTTTCAGTGAATTTCTAAGGTTTTTAAATGCTAATTTCTAACTATAACGTGCCTGAAACCTATGGTTTTTTCAGTGAATATATATATATTTATTATACTATGTATACATGTGAAAATGTCTCGGTCCCCTGTTTGCCTCGGTGGCATGGAAAAAATGGGTGGAACTGACGTCAGCACGCCGACGAGGTCCTCTTATGGCTCCGATGACGTCATACGGTGTCGCGAGCGGAGCCGTGGGAGAACTAGGAAAGAATTTCCGTGGAATGCTGGTGCAGGGGATATTCACCTAAGTGTTCAGGCTAGTCCTTTGGGAGCAACTGTTTATGTTGCCACTCCAGAAACCGAAACCAGTGATCCGAGGGCAGAGGCCCTGCAGATGGCACACGAGTTGGGGTGCCCAGTCGTGTGCACCGGTGGGGTGCCCAGTCGTGTGCACTGGCGGGGCAGCGAAGTGACAAGCACCACAACCCACAAAAAAGGAAACAAGGGCACTGAATAACACAGGATCTTCTCTTTGTATCTGGCAGGAACAACAAAGTTAAAATGCCCTAGTACCAAAATGTAGAATTAGTGCTACAACGGTCTTCAAGAGGACCTGCAATGCCGCTTCTGCCTCCCGTACCCTGGAGGCAGCACATGGGTCACGCGGTACGGTCATACTGCGGTGGGATGTACACTCGTTGACCTCTCATGGCACTGCTCCACACTTCAGGGAGGACGCTTTCCATTAGCTATGTTTTCTGATGACATGTCGTGCCGGCCCCGTCCAACAACAGAACTCCTTTAGATCCAAACAGACTCTTCCACTCTCTCACCGGAAGTGAAACCAGGCCACGCGGACACTTTCACAATACAACAGCCGGGAATGCACTTTTTGGTAAAAAAAACACATTCCTTCATCCTAATTAATCAAATAAACGTCTCACTGAAGAACAGGGGCCAGCTTCGATTGGTAAACAGCCGTTACAACGACTTTTTTACTTTGCGATACCATTACAATGCATGCATTACCACGCATGCGTTGTACATCACGAAGTGATTACTAAGCATTTTTTTAGAACGCATGGTCATTTACCATGCATGCCTTTACAACGAATTTTGTTGTAAAGGTATGTATGGTAAATGACCATGCGTTCTAAAAACATGTAGAAGATCCATGTCGTTGTAAGGAAACATAGGCTGTTCCGTTTCCTCACAACGACGTGCACCGCCCTCAGAGATGACGTGAAGCAGGAACCACGAGGAGAGAGGAACCATGAGGAGTGAGAGGTAAGGGGGATTGGGCATGGGGTGGGGGTTTCTTTTCTAGGGTTTAGGGTAGTGCAGTGGTGTTTGGGTGGTGTAGGGGGTCGTGCTGGGGTAGTGTTTTAGGGTTTAGGGTAGTGCAGTGGTGTTTGGGTAGTGTAGGGGGTCATGCAGGGGGTAGTGTTTTAGGGTTTAGGGTAGTGCAGTAGTGTAGGGGGTCATGCTGGGGGTAGTGTTTTAGGGTTTAGGGTAGTGCAGTGGTGTATGGGTAGTGTAGGGGGTCGTGCTGGGGTAGTGTTTTAGGGTTTAGGGTAGTGCAGTGGTGTTTGAGTAGTGTAGGGGTTCATGCTGGTGGTAGTGTTTTAGGGTTTAGGGTAGTGCAGTGGTGTTTGTGTAGTGTAGGGGGTCATGCTGGGGGTAGTGTTTTATGGTTTAGGGTAGTGCAGTGGTGTTTGGGTAGTGTAGGGGGTCATGCTAGGGGTAGATTTAGGGTTTAGGGTAGTGCAGTGGTGTTTGGGTAGTGTAGGGAGTCGTGCTGGGGGTAGTGTTTTAGGGTTTAGGGTAGTGCAGTGGTGTTTGTGTAGTGTAGGGGGTTGTGCTGGGGGTAGTGTTTTAGGGTTTATGTTAGTGAAGTGGTGTTTGGGTATGTAGGGGGCAGTTCTGGGGTAGTGTTTTAGGGTTTAGGGCAGTGCAGTGGTGTTTGTGTAGTGAAGGGGGTCATGTTTTAGGGTTTAGGGTAGTGCAGTCGTGTGTGTGTAGTGTAGGGGGTCGTGTTTTAGGGTATAGGGTAGTGCAGTGGTGTTTGGGTAGTGTAGGGGGTCATGCTGGGGTTAGTGTTTTAGGGTTTAGGGTAGTGCAGTGGTGTTTGTGTAGTGTGGGAGGTCATGCTGGGGGTATATTTAGGGTTTAGGGTAGTGCAGTGGTGTTTGGGTAGTGTAGGGAGTCGTGCTGGTGGTAGTGTTTTAGGGTTTAAGGTAGTGCAGTTATGTTTGGGTAGTGTAGGGTGTCGTGCTGGGGGTAGTGTTTTAGGGTTTAGGGTAGTGCAGTGGTGTTTGGGTAATGGAGGGGGTAGTGTTTTAGGGTTTAGGGTAGTGCGCCCAACCAGCCACAATATCCGTGGACAAAGGGGATCCTGACTCTTTGGAACGCTCCGTCAATTGAATAATTTGGGTCAAGGGCCCTACCACATCCAAGACCTATCAATTCCTTTCTTGGGATTCCTCATATACTTGGAGAAAAAGGTACATAGTTTCTCATCAATTTCAGGCGTGTGTGCCACCTTCCCCTTCAGTGAGGGCCTGGGGCATTCTCCCCTCATCCTATTCCTGACCTCCCTTTCAAGGGATTGATGGATTTTCCCCACCACATACTCTACCACTTTGGCGTCAGGTGTCCACTCTGCCGACCTAGGATGGTAAATTTGGGTAGGCTCGAACATGTTCGAGTGGACCCCGTCCCCAACCGGGGACTGAGAGGAGTGGGACTCTGGATGCCAGGGACGCCCCGAGTCCTTATCCTCATCGGAGGAGAAATCGTCCTCCGATACACCCTCTCCCTCTAAGGGAAACCCGCCGTCGGGGTCTACAATAGTGGTGACAGTGTCACAATTTTCTCCGGGCTCCTCCTCCTCCCGGCAGGGTGCATGTTTTAGCGTTCGCGCACTCTTGAGGAAGGTCTTCATAAGTTTATCAAATCCTTCCAAGTGCCCCGTGTTATGCTTAACGGCCCTTTTATTCCCCATCTGGGAGCTACTTGGACCCGCCACCACCAGATCTGGGTCACTGAACACCCCAGGGATGCTTTTTGCCAGCTTATCAACCTGATCCCTAAGAGGAGCCAGCGCCCTAGAAATAGCCAGAGAGACGGCTTGGTCCACTGCTGGAGGGAGAAGTTGGGGGCCATTCCTCCTCCACTTCCTGGTAGGAGGAGTAAAAATGGTCTTCTGGAGAAGACATGATAGCAGAAGGTGTGAGCACAGAACAAATGCCCTTAAAATCTTTAAGACAGCCCCCTCGCCGGTGCTCCTACAGCTGGGCTTTCCCCGAAGCTGTTATAAGAATAGACTGAGGCGCAATACCAATTACCACCACCAGGTGGCGCTGGTCACTAACGTGGCCGTGTGGGGAAATCACCGCGTAGCAGTGTCAAAATTAGGTGAGGGTTGGTCGGGAATCAAGCGGACACTAAAGGAGTGACCGGATTCCCAAACGCGCATAAAGACCAGCGGGAGCGCTCGACGGAGCTGCCTCGCTCGGACCAGACGCGCTTGACAGGATCTCACCGCACGCAGAGCACACAGCGGGAGAAACTGCGAGGGGGAGAACGCTCTCGGGCAAGAGCCTGCTGCGCAGGGAATATGAAACAATACCAAGGCAATAATGCTAATAACGTGCACAAGAAACCGCTATACAAACAGCAACAACGTCAGATTAAGCCAAGAATGTAAGGAATGCACTTAACTGACGAGCAGTGAAGAAAGAGGAAGCGGAAGGGACGTCACAATATTATATACGATGGACTGTGATATGATTGGACTATAGTTGCCTTGGAGACTACCCCCTAATTGTTCATGGGTTGTGTAGTCTTTTGTTTAATGATTGTTGTGTTACATTTTCTTTGAACTGCTATGCAAATAAAGTGAGGAAAGATATGCATAATCCTCGCCTCCGTCCTGCCACAGAATTCATTAAACTTTATTTGATCTGATTTAGAAACATAGATCATAAAAATGTACATAAAAACAGTAAATCCTCTTTCCTAATACAATACAGTGAGAATTAATTAAAACCAGTAGGTAAAAACGGGTGTTACAAAGCCCGGTTCAGAGCAACTTCAGGTTAACAGAATCGTAAAGTTCAATGTTTCGCAAGATCAATCTCATGTACTTCGTGCAAAATACGCAATAAGGGGTCCAAGTAAGATGTAACGCTTCAATACCTGACCAGTTTGCACTATATAAAACTGCAGAAAAAATAAAAATAAAAAGTGGTTTGCACACTTCTGTCATTGGGCTATATGTGGGCTACATCTGGGTGATATTTGTGCTACATTTGGGCTCTTTTTTCTCTGGTGGCCATCTTGGGAGTCTTATTTGTTATGAAGTTTCCTAATTTCGTCATTTACTGCAGTCTCCTCAGTAGGAAATGCTTTCAGTTTTTTACTTTGATTCCATCAAGAAGGCATTCAGATGTGTCACACATTTGCCATAAATTCAGAATGTTAGCACTCTAGTTGTTCATTAGATCACTGTAGTAAAGCTACTGCTCACCAGGGAGTTAACTGGAAGTCTACTGCTGGTATTGAAAGTGATTGTTTCAGTCTGCATGTCAGAATTTTCTAATGAAATAGAAGAGGATTTGAGATCTCACTTAAAACATGCCCTAAATTTTCTTTCTGCAGCACTAACCATAATTTCTATGGCAAAATGAACCCCCTCATTTTGTTCCTTTTTAAATTAAATGTTTTAAGTGTTACCAGTTTATTCCAATCAAGATGGCTTCAGGTGTGCCTTACTTTTGTCAAAAGTAAGACTGTTAGCACTCTAGTTGTTCTTTAGAACACTCTGGGAAGCTGCAGTAGAACACAAAGGCATCAACTGACAGGCTGCTCCTGTTGAAATATAACAGGAAGATATTTGAGATCTCACTTAAAACATGTCCTAATTTTTCTTTCTACAGCACTAACCATAATTTCTATGACAAAATGAACCCCCTCATTTTGTTCCTTTTTAAATTAAATGTTTTAAGAGTTACCAGTTTATTCCAATCAAGATGGCTTCAGGTGTGCCATAATTTTGTCATAAGTAAGACTGTTAGCACTCTAGTTGTTCTTTAGAACACTCTGGGAAGCTGCAGTAGAACACAAAGGCATCAACTGACAGGCTGCTCCTGTTGAAATATAACAGGAAGATATTTGAGATCACACTTGAAACATGTCCTAATTTTTCTTTCTACAGCACTGACCATAATTTCTATGGCAAAATGAACCCCCTCATTTTGTTCCTTTTTAAATTAAATGTTTTAAGGGTTACCAGTTTATTCCAATCAAGATGGCTTCAGGTGTGGCATACTTTTGTCATAAGTAAGGCTGTTAGCACTCTAGTTGTTCTTTAGAACACTCTGGGAAGCTGCAGTAGAACACAAAGGCATCAACTGACAGGCTGCTCCTGTTGAAATATAACAGGAAGATATTTGAGATCTCACTTAAAACATGCCCTAATTTTTCTTTCTACAGCACTAACCATAATTTCTATGGCAAAATGAACCCCCTCATTTTGTTCCTTTTTAAATTAAATGTTTTAAGTGTTACCAGTTTATTCCAATCAAGATGGCTTCAGGTGTGCCATACTTTTGTCATAAGTAAGGCTGTTAGCACTCTAGTTCTTTAGAACACTCTGGGAAGCTGCAGTAGAACACAAAGGAATCAACTGACAGTCTCTGCCCTTGTTGGATGTACATGTTTTACTGAGAATGTCAGACTTCATTCTCAAATGACTGAGAAAGATAATGTGAATTTACAGAAAATATGCTCTCATTTTAGCTTCTGGAGCACCTTCCCAAAACTGTATGGGACAAGCATGTGAAAATAGTTTTCTCTCAAACATGATATCCCAGCAGAAGGTTTTTCACAGGGTAAAATCACCTTAGAACACACCATAATTCCTGAAATTAGTATGGTACCATCAACAAATGAATTCTAATGTAACTAAAGTCTGTTATCACCCTTTATAGTTCTCCTTTTGGTAACCCTCAAAATCTTCGATTCACTACAATGCATTTCAATGGGGTACTATCATTTATATTGGTCCCAAGATGGCTGCCAGCAATTCCAGGATGAAGTGCTGACAGCCAATCAGATCTCACGATGACATGGGTGGTTAGGCTCCGCCCAGATATATATGTGTTTTCTTTTTCAAATTTCTCAAGACCTACTGAACCGATTTACACAATTTAACCAAAAGGCACGACTCTGAACCAAGGGCTACCTTTTAGCCAAATTTGGTGTAATTCCGTTCAGCAATTCGGGCTGTAGCTGCGATGAAATGTTCCTATGGAAAATTGCATGGGGAAAACACGTTTTGGGACCCCCCTTTTTTCTTGGCCCCCACTTGACGAATCACCCCGAGACTTTCAGAATAGGAGCGGACCGGAGCGGGCCATAAGTTTTGAAAATTTCGCGAAGATTCGTCAACCGGCGCCAAAGTTATTTCAAATAGAATGTTGTGGATTTCCTATGGAAAATAGGTCCTAACTATAACTATCTACTGGCGACCGCCAGTAGATAATATATATATATGTGTGTGTGTGTATATATATATATATAACATAAAACTGTGTGTATTTTCAGAACTTAAAGCTGATTTTTGAAGAAAAATGATTCAATTTCCAAATGAATTTCCAATTTAACATTTCCAACCACTGAGGTGGGTAACTGTAAACATATTTCAGCACCAATAAACTCATTAGGTTGTACATGCGATTTGCAAAGCCACATGTTACGTTATATTTAAAGCTAATATTTGAGTGGTAAATCATGGGGCGTAAGGGAGACTGATTACCTTGGCGCCAGGGGCATTATGTTATGGCTGCTATATATTACCCATGTAGAGGCATTACAAAATGATAAAGATTTGTTACTTTACTGCTGGTACCCTTGCCTGGTGCATTGAGGTGTTCACTGCTGATAGTCTTGAAGGGCATGGTCACCAATGTGATCTTGTCTGATGTGGCCACTATTGCAACACTAACAATACTAGTTGGTTGGGAAGATTTTCATTAGTAGCTCTTACTGCACAAAAGCTTGGAGACCCCTGATCTAAGGGGATAGATCCTCCACTTATTCATATACCTATCATGTGACTTCACCCATAAATTAATTTAAACATTGAACGGCCATCAAAAGTGACGATTTATGAACTAAAGCAAGCCCTCTGGAGCATAGGAATGACAGAAGAAGACTATTAAGGAACAGTAAGTGCAGTGATCTGTGAAGTACCCATAATACAACTGCAGAGAAGCTCTGTAATGCTTTATACCAGTTGTTGGAAATGGCCCTTTCTGCATCGTCTCCCCCAAACATTTTGCCTTCCTCCTCCGCTTTTTGCTGAATTTGTTTTTGTTGGCTTTAAGACTCTGTGCACTTTACCACTGCTAACCAGTGCTAAAGTGCCTGCGATCTCTCCTTAAAACATGGTAACATTGGTTCATACCCAATTGGCATATTTAATTTACTTTTCAGTCCCTAGTAATGTGCAATACCTGTGCTCAGGGCTGGAAAATTAAATGCTACTAGTGGGCCTGCAGCACTGATTGTGCCACCCACTTAAGTAGCGCTTCAAACATGTCTCAGGCCTGCCATTGCAGAGCCTGTGTATGCAGTATAAGCTACCATGTCGACCTGGCAAGATAAATATCTTGCCAGTCCCATCTTTTTAATACATAATAGTCCCCCATAGGGTAGGCCTTGGACAGCTCAGGGGGCAGGGCGCAGTGTATTTGAAAAGCAAGAAATGTGCTTTTAAGTTTTGTATGTTGCAGAGAGGTGGTCCAGGCCCCGCCCCTTTTTACACCTCTGTGCAACGCAGCTCTGTGGCGCTTACTGGAGGTACCTGGTGGGCTAGTTGGACCCCAGGGACCCTTAGGATTCAAGGGGACTTTATCCCCCAACTTAAAACGGCCACACATGTAACCTCAGGCCCCCCCTACCTACACCAGTGTGCAAACGCGCCCCATTCCTCCTCTAGTTCAGCGATTTCTTTCATAATGGTGTCCCTGTCTTCCCACGCATGCTAGAGGAGTGGGCAGAAAACTCCGCAACCAGCTCCAAGAACATGCTGTGTATCCTCATCAAGTATGCCTGGGAAGACAGGGACACCATTATGAAAGAAATCGCTGAACTAGAGGAGGAATTCAAGAAAAACACAGATCAGACAACAATAATCAAATTTAAGGAAGATTTGAAAAAAAGAATGACACAATATGAGGAAGACATAAAACTCAGGAAGCAACGCAAACTCCACCACGATTGTGCGGATTACGAGAGTGGACGGATCCTGACATATAGCAGGAAATACGATCACCTGTACAACTTTCAGCCAAAGGAATCCAGCACTAATCAGGAAGAAGGCGAGAACAGTACATCTGTACCAACCACCATGACCAGTGACTCAGACACAGACATCTCAGTGCACACCTCGAGCACGGCCTCAGAAGTGGAGATTATCACTAGACAGGCCACTTTTTTTGACGAATACCGGACGCTGAGGAGGGGGTGGCAAACGGTGAACACAACCCCCCAACCGACACCTTAGAGGGAGACGACAACGGGGAAGAGGAAGAGGAAGAGGAAGAGGCAGGGGCGGAGCAAGCAACGACGCAGCCAACGAAAACACAGGATACAGAAAAGGAAACGGAACAAAGCCAGTGGGAACCGGACGTGGGGGCATGAGAAAGAAGAAGTAACTATGATGGACAACACCATGGTAAATAAAACAATAATTAATCTTACCAGCCGTACTCTTTCTTTCCTTGAAAAGAAAACATTATGCTTATGTTTATCATTTTGCCCTACTGAAATCTTTGATTATTCTAACACAAGA
This sequence comes from Calotriton arnoldi, assembly GCA_963921515.1. NCBI lineage: Eukaryota > Metazoa > Chordata > Amphibia > Caudata > Salamandridae > Calotriton > Calotriton arnoldi. The sequence goes on from CAWUFW010006959.1 coordinate 264,391, forward strand.
ATAGACATTTTTAAGTTTGTAAGAAAACTGAAACTCACGAAATGGCACACTCTTAAAGGCAATACCACACACGGTCCACCGGCAAGACAAAGCACTGATCCCACAAACCTTACAGTTGGAGACATTAATATGATTTCAACTATGCAAGAATTAGAATGCAGCAATGACCTTGCAACAAATAGCTCCAATAACATTAATGAAATCGAAGACATTGTTACAGACAGGGCTGCCAAAACTCCTTTCAAACCTCGTTCCATTTTCTACCCTAATCTCCCGCATGACAATGTAGATACATTCCATGAGGTCGTCACCAAGGCTCTAATGGAATGCAAACTCGCTAGATTCAAACAAACCTTTGTGACAGGTAACTTGACAAACAAACAAAGATCCATTATCTCATCATTGGCTAACGATAAAGACATCGTCATCCATCCTGCTGACAAAGGAGGGAACATTGTACTACTCAGCAAAACCATGTACATTGCAGAAGCACTTAGACAGCTGGAAAACAGCAGATTTTACCAAAAAACCGATACCAAGACATACAATGACAGTATTGTAATAACCTGGAATAAACTGTCTAAATGGCAGCAAGAGGGCATCATTACATGGGAAGAGTATTTATTTATGAAAAAAGACTACCCTAAACTACCCATTATCTATTTTCTCCCCAAGGTGCACAAAAGCCCTCTAGTGCCCCCTGGGAGACCCATAGTCTCATCCTTGGGGAGTATCTTTGAAAACATCTCAAAGTATGTGGATCATTTTTTGCAGAACTATGTCACCACACTCCCTTCCTATGTCAAGGACACAAAAGATTTTTTGCGCAAAATTGATGGTATACAATGGAAAACTAACTATATATTCATCACCATGGATGTCTCGAGTCTCTACACCATCATTGATCATGACCAAGGCATCCGTGCATGTACTCACTTCTTAAATTATAGAAATATTATGTATTTAGAACACACTAGAATGCTGATTGACATGATGTTTCTATGTTTACAAAACAATATCTTTTTGTTTAATGGGGAACTGTTCAAACAGACACTGGGGACTGCCATGGGCACATGTTTTGCCCCCAGTTTTGTGGGCCTTTTCCTGGGCCTATGGGAAGAAGAGATCAGGAACGACATCTGTCTATCTCAGTACTTTGAAAAAGTCAAAACTTGGTTGCGTTACATTGACAACCTTTTCTTGATATGGGAGGGTAGTGAAGAAGAAGCCATTGAGTTCATCCTAAAACTGAACACCAATGCATACAATATAGTACTCACACAGAACATAAACAGAGAGGAAATAGAATTCCTGGACGTCAAAGTCAAAGCAGTCAACAACACCCTTGAAACCAGACTGTTTCACAAAGAAACAGCTGGCAACAGTATTCTTCATGCTCTCAGCCACCACCCGGATACGCTCAAATGGAGCATTCCGTACGGGGAGTTACTGAGAGCAAGAAGAAACTGTAGCACAGAAGAAAACTATCAGGCAGAAGAGCAAACCATGATAAAACGTTTCAGAGAACGTGGTTACCCAGAGTGAGTACTGAATAGAGCTGTTTCCAAACTGAAAAACACCGACAGACAGAGCACATTGAGAGAAAAGGAAAGGAGCATTGACTCTCACGAGACACGTATTATCCTAACGTACAACAACAGTTCACGCAAAGTACAAAAAATTCTCAACGAGAATTGGAATATCCTCAAAAGCGATCACATAGTGGGCCCTACTATCAGTGATAGACCAAGAATCACATATCGCAAAAGTCGCAGCTGCAGGGACATTTTGATGCATGGTGACATCACAGAACGACACAACACGGCTATGCACAACCTTAAAGGTTTTTATCCTTGCGGACATTGCAAGGCGTGTAAGGTAAGCCATATGGTTAAAGAATTTAGCATACCACACTCTAAAAAGAAAAACGTTATCTCCCAATTCCTCACATGTAGCACGACATATGCCATTTACATCTTGACATGTCCATGCCGCAAACGCTATGTAGGGAGTACAACTCATATGGCCAAGAAAAGGGTCCTTGAACATCTTAGGGCCATAAACAACAAGGACCCTCATTACCCAGTTGCAAGACATTTTGCGGAGTATCATCTCTCCAATAGCTCGCTTCTCAGTTACTTTGTTATTGAACAGGTACTAGGAAGTCCGAGAGGGGGAACAGGGAGTTCAGACTCAGGAAAAAGGAATCCAAATGGATCCTAGAACTCGAGACACGATACCCTAATGGACATAATTTGGATGAGGAATTAGCCACACATCTTATTGAAGAATAACGGATTACCTTTGTGAAGACATGTCTATAATTTCTCTCTTCTTCTTTCTTAAGGTTTTAGCATTTCCATGATGTTTGATGGATATATGTAACTGCTTTAATGTTTATGCTTACAGTGAATTCTTCATATAGCTGCATTACAAGTAGAGTTGGTTACAGTCTTACTTTTAATCTAACATTTTCTTTCTTATTTCTTTTCACAGGAGGAAAGGAAGGGGCCCACCGAACACTTGCGGGCACTTCACGGGCCACCTACCCTTTTCTTCACCTCTAAGAAGAGTGCACCACCGACTTATAGATAAGACTCTTTTTTCTTTCTTTCAACTTTAGTTATTTCACATATAGTCACTGTTATTGTTATTTGTCTCTGGACAGTACTGGGGAGCAATGAGACAGAGCCACTCGGCGCTAGTATTGAGTAAACATTTCCATGTATGGCACGTAGAGCCCTCCTCTTCTAAGAGTAGGTACCACCACTGGGCGAAAGTATTGTCGTGATTACTCCGTATCTAGTAGTATTCTGACACGTTCCTGGCTGATGGGGGTACACAGACACCTAACTTAACCACTATAGGTAGCTATTTCCTGACAAATTTGCCTCACTTTTAAGCGACACTAAATGCAGTAACATGTCTGCTTGAACTGCACTGTCATAATAACATCTGACTCTCAGCCTCAATTTGAAGAGTCTAATGTCCTTGAAACTCGGTAAACTGTGGAAATGTGCACACATAACTTTATGGTTTTACCTTTGAAAACTCTAAGATGGCCGCCACTGTCTCCATTGAGAAATACACTTCTTTGCATGGCACATAGAGCGCTTTTCTGAGCGGTTACCGCCACTGGGCGAGTATTGTCGTGATTAAATTGTTTTACCATGTTTATTTATGCCCTTGTATTATGAAGTTAATAATACAATATCACTGGAATCCGAGATACAACTGTGTAAAATGTATAATAACATTATGTTTTTATTTTGGGCACTCTAAGATGGCCGCCACTTTTTCAATGCAACTGTACAACTTTTTGTTGTCCTCTCTCTATGACCAGTACCGAGACTATGTAATCACAATGTTTTCACTTGGTTCCTTGTGTGATCAAGGAAGTTCGCTTCTGAAACGCATTACCTTGAACCTTAAATAAATCATCCTGACACGGGACTCTAAGAGCGCATATTATTGAAGTGGATTGATGATTAAAACGCTGGCTTGCTCTATCGGCTGCCATCGCGCCACCGAACCACGGGCGGAGCTCCCAGGAGGAGCGCCTGGATCGTGTATATATATATATATATATATATATATTTACATAAATATACACACACAAACGCACAAATTACTTACTGGCGGTAGACAGTAGGTAGTTATACTTAGGACATAGTTTCCATAGGAAAAGTGGTTTTCGTTTGCCAATAACTTTGGCACCATTTGACTAATCTTCAGAAGATTTTCAAAAGTAATATGACGCTCACTTCAGCTGCTATCTTGAAAGTGCTTAAAAGCGCATTTTCTTAATGTTAATTCCCATAGGACCTTTAGACAGAGCTACAGCCCGAACTGCTGAAAGTAATTGCACCAAATTTGGCAGGAAAGGTGATGTTGGTTCGAGGAAGTGCCTTTTGTGATTTGGTGTAAATCCTTTCAGGAGTTGCTGAGACATTTCCAGTTACATATATAGGTATGTGATGGATCCACGACCCCTCCCGATCTCGAGCTGAGATCTGATTGGCTGCCAACACTTCAAACCAGGAAGTGTTGTCAGCTATCTTGTGACTCGGTTGAACCAAGTCACAAGAAAAAACATTAAAAAAAAGAAAAGGGGCAGGGTAGAAACACCCTAAACCCCTAGGATTCTTGGTGGGGGGCCCCACAGGGACAAGCAAGGGCAAAAAAGCATTTTTGTATCAAATGTTTGTCAGGAGTTGTGCTAGATCCATGACTCCCACGACAATTTTAAAAAAGTGCAGTCTTCTGTGCTTCGTTAAATGTAGGCCCCCGGGTGGGCCAGGTCCTGAGGGCAAATTTTTATAGTAATGCAGGGGTGCCCATGCGGCACCCCGTGCCCCAGGGACTGCCACCTCCCCAAAGCAAAGATATAAAAACTGATGTGGGGGCCTGCACGGATCCCACAGCCCTTGGCCACCACCTCCCTAGGGCTACTGACTGAAATGAATGTGGGAGAGGTCATTATGGCCTCCCCCACAGCCCCAGGGCCGCCACCTCCCCAGGGCTATAAATAGTTTTTGCGTGGGGGGGCTTGGCCCCCCACACACCCCAGAAACTGCCACCTTCTCGGGGAAAGTCTTTAAAATTATATTCGCGGGCCACATGACCCCCGCAGCCCTGGGGACCACCACCTCCCTGGGGCTCTATTAACAAAGGAGGGGGGGCTGTGCTGTCCCCCTCATGGAACTCTACGTGGCCCTGGGGACTGCCATCATGCAGGGCCGGCTCCAGCAATGTCCCAGGGTGCCCACCCCTGGGACATTGCAGTTTGCTATGGCTTGGCAGGAGCACCACTCCCGCCAAGCCAAAGCAAACTCTGCTCTGTTTTGAGCAAGCAAGAGCATAAAATGCTTTTGCTTGCTGAAAGTGGAGCATATCTGTTTCCCTGCCTGCTGTCAAGTGAGCAGGGAAACAGACAATTGCTTTGAGATCCAGGGAGCTGCATGTTCAACAGCTCCCTGGGTCTCAAAGCAATGCCGGCTCTCGCAGGAGACGGAAAGCTGGCAGGGACCGTGGGGGCTTTCAGGCTACCCTCATGGTCCCCAACTTATAAAATGTTGGTGCCCTGGGTGGTACCAGGGCACCCACACTATAGGCCGGGACCCAGAAGATGGGGTCCTCAGGACAAAATCGGCCCAGAAGGGGGGGCTACATGACCACCCTCCCTTTTAAAAATAAAATATAAAAAGTGGCTGGCCCCGGGGATGGGGTCCCCAGGGCTGAAAATGGTACAGGGAAAGAGGGCCACACAGCCCCTTTCCTTTATTTAGAAAAAAAAACAAAATATTAAAATAAAGAAAGACCGCATCCTGGGGGGTGGGATCCTCGAGGTCGAAATCAGCCCGGAAAGAAGGGCTACACAGCCCTAACATGCCTGGCTTCAGAGGTTGTTCTCCCCGGGGCTGAAATTGGCCCATGGAAGGGGGACTACTCAGACCCCCTTTCCTTTGAAAAAAAAGCCCAAAAATAAAAAAAGCCCAGTAACTCGCCCCCTTTCTTCATCACTCTGCAAACAGGCCTCCTGGCAAACTGCTGTTTGGTAGATGAAGTCTCCTTAGCTGTTGAGGGTCCTTAGGGGCCAACAAGACCTTTTGTTACCTCCACTAAGCCCCACACAGTGGGTTTGCTGAGAGGAGGTCGGAGGCCACTCCCCCTTTCTCCACCACTCTGCAAATGCGCCTCTCAGCACATTGCTGGTGGGGGTCCTCTTGCCTCCTGAGGGCCTCAGGACTGAAGTGGACTTCTTCCCCCAAGCAGCAGTGTGCCAGGAGTCACATTTGCAGTGTGGTGAAGAAAGGGGGTGAGTTGTTGGACTTTAAAAAAAAAAAACTCCAAAAGGAAGCTGGCTGAATAGTAGGCCTGGGCGGTAAATTCCGTTCCGCCTACGGAATTTGCGGAATTTGGGTAATTTCGCGTTCCGCGGAGAAGGCGGAATTGCCCAAAATTCTGCGATCCGCGGATTTGCGGAATTTTTTGCTTGTTCGCGCTTTCAAAATATTTCCCCCCGAGCACGCAAACAGCATTCACGAACAGGAAAAAAGCATCGCGAACGGGCGGAACAAGCAATTCTGCGTGTTCGCGGAATTCTGCGTGCTCACTGAGATTTTTAACCGTTTTGAGGAGCTTTGCGTAGCGCGACTACGCAAATTCCGCCCACCCCTACTGAATAACCCCCCTTCCATGGGCCGATTTCAGCCCTGGGGACCCCATCCCCCTGACACCAGGCTTACCAGATCTCAGCAATCCTGCTGTGTTGGACTTACTTGAGGTAACAGGAGGGACAGTTGGCCCCCAAGGATGTCCTTGGAGGCCAACTACCCCTCCTGTTATCTCAAGTAAGCCCCACACAGCAGGATTGCTAAGAGGTCTTCAGAGGCCACGTCCCTTTCTCCACCATTCTGCAAATGTATCTTGTGGTGCACTACTGGTTGGGGGATAAAGTCCACTCTACTCCTGAGGGTCCTTGGGGGCCAAGAAGCCCTCCTGGTGCCTCCTGTAAGTCCTACACAGTGGGATTCCTGAGAGCTGGTCAGAGGCCCAGTCCTCTTTCTCCACCACTCTACAAATGCAGCTACATAGAAATTTACTGAAAAACCAAAGGTTACAGAGACGTTATAGTTAGGCTCAGGTTTCACTAGTACAAAACCAGAGAAATTCAGCAGTTATAGTTAGCTGAGCTAACTATAACTCGTGCCCCGCAATGCACTGCTCATGACCTCACATATTACTAGGCCTGGGCGGTGAACTCCGCTCTGCTCGCGGAGTTTGCAGAGTTTCCCGTACTCCGCGTTACGCGGAGCTCACAGAATTCCGAAAATCTCCGCTTCGCGCAGCGGAGTGGAGTTTTTTTCCTCGCTCGCGTTCACCAAGGTCAAGTTGACGAGCGCGAGCGAGGAAAATCCACCTCCTGGTGAGATTTTTCCTTGTTCGTGATCGCCAACATCAAGTTGGCAAGCGCGAGCGTGGAAAATAAACCTCCCGGCGAGATTTCTCAACGCGGGGTGGGTCAGGTTTCTCATTGCAAGTGATCGCATATGCTCGCGACCGCTCGCGCTGATAAACTGCCCGTTCGCGTTGAGAAAGCTGCCGCTCGAGTAAAAATCTACTCGAGCGGCAGAAAAGGTAAGCTTGCGCTGTGCATGGTGCTGTTCGCAATGATTGCACAGTGCGGACAAGCATCCGGCACCGTGCAATCACCGCGAACTGCATTTTTCTATCGTACTCCGCCGCTCGCGGAGCTCCATGTAGTGCGACGGAGGTTTTTTTTGCACTTCGCGTAGCTTCGCGTAGTGCAACTCTGTGAACTCCATCCAGGGTTACATATTACATCACTCATGACATGGTAAGTGACTTCACCGATCACATCTCGAATGACATCACTGATGACATCATCCACAGAATCTCTGATGCACCAACTCACACCCAAATATAACCTTTCATACACCCACTCAAACGTCTACACAACTATTCTCAAAACCATTGACACACCCATACCAGTACTTATACATCCACTCAGTCACCCATACAGCCAATCATACACCAACTCACTCACTAATACAGTCACTGATATATCTACCCATACACCCATACAGCCATTCACACACTGGCAGTCACCCATACACCTACTCACACACCTACTCAATCACCCATAGAGTCAATCACACAGCCACTTACTCACCTATATAGTTTTTCACACAACCACTCACTTATTCAAATAGATACTAACACATACTCACTCACCTATATAGTCACTGACATAAACACACACTCACCCATACAGCCACTCTCACAATCACTCACTCACACATACAGTCACTCATATACTCCAACACTCACCTATACTGCCTTTCACATATGCAGTTACTAACCCACATACCACTGACACATCCATTCACTCACTGACACAGCCATACACACATTCAGTCACCCATACAGTCCCTCATACATGCACTCACTAACCTATCCAGTCACTGACTCACCCCCTGACCCATCCATGCAGGCAGTCACACACACCCTCACCTACCCCCACAGATACTCATACACCTATACAGGTACTCAGAGGACCAATCAATCACCCATACAGCTGCTCACATATCCACTCACTAACCCATACAACCATTTAAATATCAACTGACAGACTGATACAGAATTCACACAACCTAGTCACTCACCCATACATTCACTGAGACACCTAATCACTCACTTATACAGTCAGTCAAGCACCCACTGAACCATCATACAGACATCCATACACCCACTAATTCACAAATACACATTGGTACACTCATAAACGTTTTTAAAACACTCACAGTCACTAGATGAGGTCATCAGTGACATAATCAGTGATGTCATTTGAGATGTCATCAGTGATGTCACTGACCATGACATGAGTGATATAATATGTGAGGTCATAAGAAGTGCATTACGGGGACGCGAGTTAGCTCAGCTAACTGCAACTGCTGGAATTCTCTGGTTTTGTACGAGTGAAACCTGAGCCTAACTATAATGTTTCTGTAACCTTTGTTTTTTTTCAGTGAACTTTTAAGTTTTTTTTATTCAAATTCCTAACTATACTGTCCCTGTAACCTTTGTTTTTTTAGTGAATAAATATATATATATATATATAATATATATATATATATATATATATATATATATATACATGTTGCAGTTAACTATAAATTATGCCCCCAAAATGCAGTGCTTCACTGATGACATCATCTAATGATTCTGAGTGTTTTCTGACCATTTATTAGTAAAAAACATATATACTAAGGTACCACAACAGTTAAATTAGTATAGGTCGTGTACTACTGAGTGATTCCAATCTTAAACATAGATTATGTGACTGTGTGTATCTGTGTGTGAGTGTGTTTGGCTGTATGTGTGAGTGAGTGTGTGACTGGCTGTTTGTATGAATAAGTGGGTCTGTGAGTAGCTGTATAGGTGAGTGAGTGGGTGTGTCAGTGGTTGTATGAGTAAGTGAGCGGCTGTATGCGCACGTGAGTGACTGTGTGAGTGGTTGTGTGGGTGTGTAGGTAGTATATGGATAAGTGAGTGTGTATGTGAGAGACGGTATAAGTGAGTGAGTGGGTTTGTGAGTGGCTGTATGGGTGCTTATGTGCTTGTCTATAACAACAGTATACACTCAGCCTTGGGTATGACCCCTTTCTTTTGTTCCATGGGTTTTCATCCCAAGGCTATCCCCATTCAGCCTTCAGGTCGAGTACCAGCAGTAGATACCTTGAGCCATGCTTTGGTTGACATATGGAAAAAAGCACAAGAACATCTCCTGGTAACTAAGAATAGCATTTAGGTGAAAGCAGACAGACATCGTTGCCCAGCCCCCGCCTAAGCCCCTGGGGATATGGTCTGGTTGGCTTTCAGGAATTTGAGATTGGGGGTCCGAGGAAATTGCAACCTCGTTATGTGGGTCCATTTAAGATTGTTCAGGTGGTGAATCCAGTTGCTATGAAACTGGAGTTGGCTGCTGACTATCGGATTCATCCTTAATTCCATACCTCCTTACTAAACCTTACACTGTCACCACTCAAACCTTGCACCCGCCTCCACCTGTGGTAATCGATGAGCATGAGGAGTTTGAGGTTAATGCCATTCTGGATTTCCAGAGGCGACGGGGTAGATTGTATTATCTAGTAGATTAGAAAGGTTATTCCCCTGATGACCGAACCTGGGAACCCGCCAGTTATGTGCATGCCCCCCGTTTGGTGCTCTTATTTCACTTATGACACCCTTCTAAGCCCCATCAGGTTGGGGGTCTTTTGAGAGAGGGTACTGTCATCTCTTGTAGTTAGTTAGGGCTTGAGGGATTGGATCCGTTTTACTTTTTGTCCTTCTTACCCTTCTGTATCTGCACCTTTGGCTTTTCTGCCGTTGTTTTCCTTTCTCTGGGTTTTGGAGCATTGTGGCACAGCTGCAGTGAATTTGGAGAGAAGCCGGCGGGTATTTAATCACCACCCACCGTCCACTCTTCGCTTGGTTTCTTTTCTGGTTTTTCACCCCGGAAGGACTTCACAGTCAGCGCTTCCCGGATTCATGCTGTTCTCACTGCTTCTTCCCCTCATTGGACCCGTTTGGCTGTGCTCTTGGATCGCGCTCCTTCCTCATGGGTAGTGGCGTACTACATTTTGGGAATCGCTTCTGCCTTTCATTGGACTTGTTGATCACGATCCTTACTCGTGAGTGAACGGGGCTTGGAACGTCTCTTGCTTACTGGAGTTATGGGACATTGTGTACCTTCTTTACGTAGTTGTGTATAGTTTGGTGCTTTTTACGAAGCACCTAGAGGATGAGTTTTTTTTGCTAGTAAGGGATCCCTTTTTCCTCAATAAGAGGTCGGGTTTGTTGCCATTTTGGTTTTTCCCTTAAGGAACCTAGGAGGAGCTTGGAAAAAAGTGTGGACTTAAAAAGAAAACAATTCTAGGATAACATTCTTTTGGCACTGAAACGTGAGTGTTGTTTGTCTGCTCACTATGGACAGAATTCTGCTTATAGACAGGTAAGCCTCACAAACAACACTGCTATTGTGCCTATTTGTTTGGTGCTGCGTAAAGGGTTTCCTTTTCCATTTATTATGTTAATGATTCTTTTTCTTTTCTCTTTTTCTAAGCCTCCAGTGCCTTACTTGGGTCCCAGCATTATCCAGCGAGGGGAACATATAATTGGTCATCCACACATCCTTTTTCTTTTCCCTTGTTTACCCACCTTCTCCCGGTGCACTCTTCTACTTATGCCTCTTTACTTATTGGACATGAGTGGATAGGGTACGGGGAGAGGAACGGGACATTCTTCGTTCCTGCAGTGCCTGTTTTACCAGTGAGTGGGGGCGGAACAGTGTGAGTGGTGCGTAAGTGTCTGAGTGGGTCTGTGAGTGGGTGCGTGAGTGTCAGGGTATCTGTCTGAGTGGGTGCATGAGTGTCTGAGTAGATGGGTGAGTAGGTGCATGAGTATCTTAGCGGGTCTGTGAGTACCTGAGTGGTATAACTATAACGGCTGTATTTCTCTGGTTTTGTACGAGTAAAATGTCAGTCTAACTATAACGTCCCTGAAACCTGTGTTTTTTTCACTGAACTCTAAGGTTTTTTTAAATGCTAATTTCTAACTATAACGTCCCCGAAAGCTGTGTTTTTTACAGTGAATTTCTAAGGTTTTTTAAATGCTAATTTCTAACCATAACGTCCCTGAAACCTGGTTTTTTTTCAGTAAATCTCCAAGGTTTATTTAAATGCTAATTTCTAACTATAACATCCCTGAAACCTGTGTTTTTTTCAGTGAATTTCTAAGGTTTTGTAACTAGTGCTCACATTTTTAGAGTGGAACAGAAATGGCACTAATGTTCAACCATTTCTGTAGAATTGCACAGTGTGTACAAGTTACAGTACGTGTTAAGAAGGCTTGTTGAAAATATTTTCGCATTCATAAAGGTAACGTAATTTTTTTAATCTTTTTTTATATATATATTTACTAATTAATATATATATATTTTTAAACTGTGAGAATCGCATACCGGTCATGGTGGGGGCGCTAATCCAAGCATCATGCCGCCATATTTGTATGTTCAAGTAGGGTGCGCGATGGGTGTGCGGTTCCCAAATCTTTCAATTGTTTAAAATTTAAATACATGTTATATACTATATAATTTTGAAATCAATTGTATGTGATTTATTGAAAGAGTTATAAAAGTGATATTAATATAAACATTTTGAATATTTGAGTTCTTATAATGAAGTTACAGAAGCCGCAACGCTCCCACGTACCCTCTCGCACGTATTTCGGGGTGCGCGATAGGTTCGCAACTCCAGCGCAAATTATGTAGTTCTAAAAAACATATATATATATAATTTTATAATATATATTATACCAACAGATTTACTTTTAAATTTGTAAATCTACTAAATTTGTAACTGGAATAAACATATATTATTACTTACACATGTTTTCAAGAATCGCGTCCGGTGCGCGGTGAATACGCGTCCGGTACGTGAATCCCATGTGACTTCAAAAGAAAGCATTCTAATGGTTAAGAAGCTATCTATTCTACTACTTGGAGGACCCCACCCAATTTTTTCTTTCTTTCAGGAGCATCTTTAGAATAAACACCTCTTGTGTTCTCTCTCACTCTGCATTTATTTTTTGGGTGTTTTTACTCAACACTGGAAATAGCATCTGGAAATCCACCCACAGATGTACTTGAAGATTTGGAAGAGCTGGAAGAACCTGTAAAAAAAGGAAGGAAAGTGTTGTCTGGACTTTTTTCTCTATTCCACCTGGGGAGAAAAAAGTAAATGCATGCAAAGTGACTTGCACAGTGTGTGAAAAAGTTTTATCTCAGGGCTCCGAGAAAAAATTATCCTGTGGAACTTTATCAATGATGAAACATCTACAAACAATTCATCCAAACTGTCTCTCTCGAGAACAGCACCAACGAGAACTACGAGTACAATCACAGGATGCTGAAGTTCCAGGAACCAGTACATCTGCGGTATCTACAGTAACAGCAGATACAACATTCCTTGTACCTGAGTTTGCTGGTTTAGAGCAACACTGCATAAAGTGCAAAAACTTCTTTGTGCTGGGGAGCAGTTCATTGCAGCAGTAATTGTAGCTGCAAAAAATCATAAATATCAGTTTGTTGTTGTTTTTGCAATGACGTTTCAATTGCAAAATGTTTTCACTACTTTACTGCAGTTCGTTAGCTTTTTTTTAATCTGATAAAAATAAATAAGAGTTAGAAAAACACAAAAGAAAATGTAAACTATAAAAAGATTGTTCTTTTTAGAACCGCCTATTTGGTTAAAGATAGACAAACTTGTATGTGTTGTATGAATGAGTGCAAGGGTAATGCCTGGGTTATTGGATGAGTGCACAGATAGTTCCTGGGTGATTGGGTGAGAGCATGGATAGTGTCTGGGTTATTGGATAAGTGCACGGGTACCGCCTAGCTCATTTGATGAGTGCATGGCCAGTGTCTGAGTGATTGCATAACTGCATGGGTTGTGCCTCAGTGAATGAATGAGTGGAAAGGTAGTATCTCGGTGATTGGATGAGTGCATGGGTAGTGCCTGAGTCCATAGATGACTGCAAATGTAGTGCCTGCATTATTGGATGAGTGCATGGGTAGTGCCTGAGTTAAAGGATGAGTGCAAGGGTAATGCCTGGGTCATTGGATGAGTGCTTGGGTAGTGCCTGAGAGAATGGATGAGAGCATGGGTAGTGCCTGATTGAATGGTTGAGTGCAAGAGTAGTGCCTGACTGATTGCATGAGTGCATGGGTAGTGTCTGGGTGATTGCATGAGTCCAGGGGTACTGCCTGGGTGATTGGATGAGTGCATGGGTTGTGCCTGAATGACTTCATGAGTGCAAGGGTAATATCTGGCTGCTTAGATCAGTGCATGGGTAATGTCTGAGTAAAGGAACTACTGTAAGAGTAATACCTGAGTCATTGCATGAGTGCATAGGTAGTGCCTGAGTGATTCAATAAGTGTATGAGAAGTACCTGAGTGAAAATATGAGTCTAAGGGTAATGCCTGGATCATTGGATGAGTGCATGGGTAGTGCCTGAGTGAATGGATGAGTGCATGGGTAGTGCCTGACTAAATGGTTGAGTGTAAGAATAGTGCCTCAGTGATTGCATGAGTGCATGGGTAGTGCCTGAGTGAATGGTTGAGTGCAAGAATAGCTCCTGAGTGATTGCATGAGTACATGGGCAGTGCCTGGGTGATTGCATAAGTGCAGGGGTACTGCCTGGGTGATTGGATGAGTGCACGGGTAGTGCCTGTGTGAAAGGAACAATGCAAGGGTAACTTGATTGTAGAAAAAAACACCAAATCAGCGTAGAGCATCATTTTCAATGTGTAGCTATGTGTTTTTCTATCTATACTTTGTTAAATACTTCCTTCATCTACATTAACTCTATTATTTATCTCAAATACATTTGTCAAAATGTAGACTTTCATTTACATCTGGTACAATATAGACAACAATTATATAAACTATTTGCTTTTAAACACAATTTTCCAAATGTAATATCAATTAGCGCAAATAATAATACAAACACTAGTTATCAATACTAATTGTTTGCATGCTGTCTACTTACTGTTCACATCTTCCCAATAGGCCGAATGATGTATTCAAAACTTTGGCTTCAAAAATATCAAATATGATTTTGGTATTCATAAGGCATTCGAGGTTTGAATTCCAAGTGGGCATCATTGCAATGTGTCCATCCTTTATTACACTTTAAATACACAGTATAGTGTCCAGATGTTGTAGTAGGTCCATCATGGAAAATAATAGCCACTGCTATAAACGTTATTCCTGAAATAGATATTTGACTTGCATTAAAAAAAAAAAATTTGATTTCCAATTTTCTTCCATTTGCTCTATAATGCTATAGCATTAAAATCAGATATTTTCCAATTTTTTCAATATGTAATGTAGACAACATCTCTGATCTACAATGCGAACATCTCATGTCCTGATTCGCTGTTTTTATCAATTTGTTAAAAGGTACTGATTTGCAGTCTGGTATCGTCAAGTATATGAATCGTAATGTTTGTATTTCAGTGCTAGAAGTAAATGAACACTCTTCACATTTATGATCCCATCTGTAACAAATAAGTTTTCAATCTGTATTCCTTCATGTTCTAATACTCCAAGCATAAGCATTAGAAATTCTTGTGCATCTTGTTGTATATTGAGAGTAAATGTCAAAGGACCAGTACATATATCCAAAAGATGCCGAATGCCAGAAGCAGTATGCATTTTACTTCTGTCAGTTATCGACTGTTGAAATACATGATGTAGTAAAGAACAGAGGGCCATATTATCAAGAACGGGCGATAACATATCGCCGCTTTAGTGGCAGGAAACTGCCGCTAAAGCGACGATAAGGGCTTGATAATATGCCCTATAGAATTCCAATAGAAGCCCAGGTTCTGATGTGAAGGACATCAAACCTGGGCTTCTATTGGAATTCTATAGGGCATATTATCAAACCCTTATGGCCGCTTTAGCGGCAGTTTCCTGCCGCTAAAGCGGCGATATGTTATCGCCCGTTCTTGATAATATGGCCCAGAATCTTTTTTCACGATTTCCCATGATTTCATGATGAAGATCTGGTAGATAAAACACAACATTCAGAATCACATTAGCATAACAGTTGATACCTGAACTGTTTTCCAACTGGTATCCTACAATGTCATCAACACTTTCCTTTTTCTTTTTCTTTACGCCTTCAAGTTTCTCTTCATTTGTTTTTTTTTTAACCTCAATTGCATCTTTGACATATTTCCATTTTGGACACACTATACGTTTCTCAGATATGGGATATTCACATAAATCAGGAGTATAAAGTCTTCTTAAACGATTGTACTCTCTTACACAATTTGCATCAGCACTAACCTTTTTGTCATCAAAATCTATCAAATACAAACCAGACAATGTTCTTACTCGAGACAATGCAACGTATGTCATTCCCTCTTTAAACACTGTACTTCCAATATTTACAAAAGCAGTGTGTATACTTACCCTTGATATTTATGAATAGTTACAGTATATGCTAAAGACAGAGGAAACTGCGAACATACAAATCTTTTACAAGCAAAAACGTACAATACAACACCCAATCTATATTACCTCTTTAATCTGATAACATTTTATAATCAAAAATTCTATTCAATCTCTATTCTGAAATTTTACAAAATCAACAACCTTTCGCATTGCTCCATTTACTAAACCTTCTTCTACATTCAAATTACGTCGTAAAATTACCTGACAGTTTATCCATACATGTAAAGTCTTTTCTAAGCCTGCAGTTTTAGATACAGACTTTTCCAAAGAATCCAATTTAGCCTGCAGTTTCTCTGTAAGATACATATTGACTCCATGGTGTTCAATTATAACAATAGCTTAAATTTCCACTATTTGTTGGTTTTCCAGTTTCAAAAGTACTTGATTAAATGTAGAACACTCTTGCAGTATAGGCATTAGGCAACATGTTTCGTCAAGACACCAATTCTTATGTTTTGGAGAATATTTCCATAATCTTCATCACTTGCTTGTCGCATATTCTTAATTAACCATGGGCAATGAACTACGCTCCGCTAGCGGAGGTCGCAGAGATTTGTTAACTACGCATTACATTGAAAACACAGAATTTATGCAAATATTCCGACTCAGTCACATAGCGGAGTTAGCTACTGCACCCACAACTCTTTGATAAGATAACTTAACCTTTACATACTAAAAAGCATATAACCAATTCACAAAATTGAACTTTGAAAAATATTAGGCAATGAGAGAGGTGATGATTTTGGGGTCACCCCTAACCTAGGGGAGAACCAAGCAGATGCCTTGAACACAAAGAGCATATCATGCTGAACGATTCGGTGGTGGTCCCATCCTCCTAGGACCACCCCAAGCAAAGTTATGGGCAAATACAATGCCAACCAAAGGCCCAGCAAAGCATTATGGGGCGAGATTCTAGAGTGCAGTGAATATTATAGTATTAGCTCTCAGCTGAGCCGAGAGAGCCTGCCCCTTGAGGAATGTTTTGATATTGGATACTATAATATTCACTGCACTCTAGAATCTCGTCCAATAATGCTTTGCAGGGCCTTTGGTTGGGATTGTATTTTTGCCCATAACTGACTGTGCTTGGGGTGGTCCTAGGAGGATGGGACCACCACCGAATCGTTCAGCATGATGTGCTCTTGGTGTTCCAGGCGTCTGCTTGGTTCTCTCCCTAGGTTAGGAAGGACCCCAAAATCATCACCTCTCTCACTGCTTGCTTTAGTTTCATTTTCACTTTTGTGAGATGACTATATGCATTTTATTATGTAAAGATAGAGTTATTTGTTGTTTAATCAAATGTACTGTTTGCTATATTTTTGTTTTCACTTTTGTGAGATGACTGTATGCATTTTAGCATGTAAAGAAAGATATTTGTTGTTTTACTAAAGATATGTGAGATTTCCTTTTTTATTAATTGGGATGAGATGAGGAGAGTTTCACGAACACGGAATTCATGCAAAAACTCGGGAGTAAGCTATTGCACCCACAACCCTATGATAAAACAATTTTACCTTTACATGCTAAAAAGCATATAACCAATTCACAAAAGTGAGCTTTGAAAAAGATCAGGCAATGACAGACGTGATGATTTTGGGGTCCCCCTAACCTAGGGGGAGGACCAAGCAGATGCCTTGAACACAAAGAGCATATCATGCTCAAGATGTGGTGGTCCCATCCTCCTAGGACCACCCCGAGCAAAGTTATGGGAAAAAATACAATGCCAACCAAAGCCCAGCAAAGCATTATGGGGCGAGATTCTAGAGTGCAGTGAATATTATAGTATTAGCTCTCAACTGAGCTGGGAGAGCCTGCCCCTTAAGGAATGTTTTGATATTGGATACTATAATATTCACTGCACTCTAGAATCTCGTCCCATAATGCTTTGCAGGGCCTTGGTTGGGATTGTATTCTTGTCCATAACTGTGCTTGGGGTGGTCCTAGGCGGATGGGACCACCACCGAATCGTTCAGCATGATGTGCTCTTGGTGTTCAAGGCATATGCTTGGTTCTCTCCTAGGTTAGGGAGGACCCCAAAATCATCACCTCTCAAACTGCTTGCTTTATTTTCATTTTCACTTTTGTGAGATGACTATATGCATTTTAGTATGTAAAGATAGAGCTATTTGTCGTTTAACCCAAGGTACTGTTTGCTATATTTTCATTTTCGTGAGATGACTATATGCATTTTAGCATGTAAAGATAGTTATTTATTGGTTTACTAAAGGTATGTGAGACTTCTGGTTTATTAGATGAGATCAGGAGAGTTTCACAAACACGGAATTCATGCAAAAACAGTGGAGTAAGCTACTGCACCCACAACCCTATGATAAAACAATTTTACCTTTACATGCTAAAAAGCATATAATCAATTCACAAAAGTGAGCTTTGAAAAACATCAGGCGATGACAGAGGTGATGACTTTGGGGTCCCCCTAACCTAGGGGGAGGACCAAGTAGATGCCTTGAACACAAAGAGCATATCATGCTCAAGATTGTGGTGGTCCCATCCTCCTAGGACCACCCCGAGCAAAGTTATGGGAAAAAATACAATGCCAACCAAAAGCCCAGCAAAGCATTATGGGGCGAGATTCTAGAGTGCAGTGAATATTATAGTATTAGCTCTCAACTGAGCTGGGAGAGCCTGCCCCTTAAGGAATGTTTTGATATTGGATACTATAATATTCACTGCACTCTAGAATCTCGTCCCATAATGCTTTGCAGGGCCTTGGTTGGGATTGTATTCTTGTCCATAACTGTGCTTGGGGTGGTCCTAGGCGGATGGGACCACCACCGAATCGTTCAGCATGATGTGCTCTTGGTGTTCAAGGCATATGCTTGGTTCTCTCCCTAGGTTAGGGAGGACCCCAAAATCATCACCTCTCAAACTGCTTGCTTTATTTTCATTTTCACTTTTGTGAGATGACTATATGCATTTTAGTATGTAAAGATAGAGCTATTTGTCGTTTAACCCAAGGTACTGTTTGCTATATTTTCATTTTCGTGAGATGACTATATGCATTTTAGCATGTAAAGATAGTTATTTATTGGTTTACTAAAGGTATGTGAGACTTCTGGTTTATTAGATGAGATGAGGAGAGTTTCACAAACACGGAATTCATGCAAAAACAGTGGAGTAAGCTACTGCACCCACAACCCTATGATAAAACAATTTTACCTTTACATGCTAAAAAGCATATAACCAATTCACAAAAGTGAGCTTTGAAAAACATCAGGCGATGACAGAGGTGATGACTTTGGGGTCCCCCTAACCTAGGGGGAGGACCAAGTAGATGCCTTGAACACAAAGAGCATATCATGCTCAAGATTGTGGTGGTCCCATCCTCCTAGGACCACCCCGAGCAAAGTTATGGGAAAAAATACAATGCCAACCAAAGGCACAGCAAAGCATTATGGGGCGAGATTCTAGAGTGCAGTGAATATTATAGTATTAGCTCTCAGCTGAGCCGGGAGAGCCTGCCCCTTGAGGAATGTTTTGATATTGGATACTACAATATTCACTGCACTCTAGAATCTCGTCCCATAATGCTTTGCAGGGCCTTGGTTGGGATTGTATTTTTGCCCATAACTGTGCTTGGGGTGGTCCTAGGAGGATGGGACCACCACCGAATAGTTCAGCATGATGTGCTCTTTGTGTTCAAGGCATCTGCTTGGTTCTCTCCCTGGGTTAGGGAGGACCCCAAAATCATCACCTCTCTCACTGCTTGCTGTATTTTCATTGTCACTTTTGTGAAATGACTATAATATTATCAAAGGTATGTGAGGTTTCTGTTTTATTAATTGGCATGAGATGGAACGGAGTTGCGGAGCGGAGTTCACAGAGTTTTTGTTCAACTCTGCAGAATTCCGTGTAAGGGTACTCCGCCAACTACGCCCACCCTTATTCTTAATAAGTTCTTTATATTTAAAATGTAACCAAATGTTCACATTTCCAATACTTCCGAAAGATTTCCTTTTGTCATCATGGACAACTGTTTTAAAAACAGGTTGTCCTTTTACAGGAATTAGTTGTAGTAGATCCCCAAATACAATTAAATGTTTTCATCCAAACAGAACATCGCAATCTGTTTTTTAAAACTGTTGCATTCTCAAGTGTACAAAGGCAAGCATTAAGTTTGAGACCATGCTCACCTCATCAATGATTAAAACTTTCATTTTCTTCAGTACTCTTGACTTCTCCAGATAGCTTCTGATATTGCAATTTATTATCATGTTCAACTGGTAGCATAAGTAATCTATGTAAAGTAATCCCTTTAATGTTCTGTGCTGCTAATCCAGTTGGAGCTGTTACAACACAAGATACATGTGATTCTGTAGTTTTGTGTAGATACTGGTCAAAACTTTAATTAAGAAACTTTTTCCTGTTTCAGATTGACCACTGATGTACATTAGAATAGGTTTAAATTATGAACATTGGCATTCTTTTTTTTCATGCAGCAAACCATGTTGTATCTGTTGTGTCAATTGTAGATATATTTCTTTTTGTTCATTATTTAGTTGTTCTTCTAACTTTTCCAACTGAATAATATCCTGATGTGCTTGTTGCATTGCAATTTCTACCTCATTTGTGGCTATTGCTGCTTCATTTTTGATAATTGGTTGTTCCGGTGGATCTTGACTCAGTGGACCAGTACTTTGACTATCTTGAGAATTGCCTCTAGCTATTTCAGCTGCAATAGTACTTTCTTGTTCAATCTCTTCATTTAACATTTGTAGATATGTAGGGAAAATTGTGCATTGAATGCTATCATTACTTGCATTAAAAGAATCTTCTTAGCAGTCGAAATCTCCAAGTAATTCCGTTTCACTACGCCAAGGCTAGAACAGTTGCAGAAGTGCTAAATAGAAAAATTCCCTCTTATCTGGACTTTCGCAACTGAGTTTTCTATGGTTAATAAGATTTGCTTTGGCATGTTTTACTAAACATCCGTCACATCCAATTACTGCATATTTTTCTTCTTATATATTTTCTGTAACTTTTCTTTTAAAGCTGTAATGCTGAAGTAATTCATACAGACATAGGTTTTCCAGGTGTAGACTCCTTTTGGGATAGTATGCATCCAACATATTAGTTTTAACAATATCTGTACTTTCTGGTTCATTCTGTGCTAAGTATTTGACCTCTTGTAAAGATTTCAATACTCTATTTCATGTGGAGGCAAGACCTAAACTTACCCAAATGATTCCTCTTGACTTTGAATATAAACTGGCAGAGCTCAAGCGATCCGAACATTCATAGGATCCAATCTCTCGATGGGAAATAATTTTCAAGCTGAAGCTGTACAATTCCTTGCTAAGAGACTCTTCTCTTGTGAAATTTCTTCCCACATTTCTTTCATCTCTGTCTTTTCAGAATTGGTTATATATGATGTAACATATCGAGCAACAGCAATTGAATTATCTGCAACATATTGAATATCCATGTTTGCCTTCCAGATTTTCAAAATAACAGGATTGTAGTCATTAATATACTTTGAATCTTTGGTTCTTTTTAAGTTCTATGTATTCTTCGGAGAGTTTTGAATTATTGTATGCCTTACTGCTGACAAAAAACTATTTACTCTTCCTTTTGAAATTATTGGACGTGGGAATCCAAAACAACATTTTGTATAAAATGTCCCTTTATACTTGTATTTTCGTCGACAGTATTTTCCACATCGATGACTTTGAAACCGTAAAACTTGTTGTCTCAAGCTCATTTCTCCTCCTTGTCTTGGAATGGCACATGTAACCTACTGTTCGATGAAAGAAAAAACAGTTTCATCAGTATCACTTCCAAATTTTGGAGCATTCTTTATCCTTCATAGCATGTGTATATGAGGAGCATCTCTGGCTTGGTACTCTTTTCGCCAAAAGAAATCAGTAACTTCTCCAAGAGGAGAACATTTTTTATTGCAGAAAAGTGACATCATACTTTGAAACCTATGGTTAAAATACCTGCAGACATTCACAGGATCCAAGGAAGAGAGTTCTCCAGGTGTCTTCAGTTTAATATTTTTTACATTTGAATTTGCTTCTCGTAGAAATTCAAGTAAATCTTCCAACACATATTCAGCACAGCTAAGGGGCCGATTCCGATTCGTGACGGTAATTTCTCCGACCGAGCCGGCCTCGGAGAGATTTCCGACCGAATCGGACCCGTGCAGTCCGACCGAACGAGTCCGATGCATTCGTATGCCACCGGACACGAGTCGGTCGGACTCCCATTGAACTCAATGGGAGCCGGTCGTACAACGCGTACGCGGGCTCCCATTGCCTCAATGGGTGCGAGGCGGACAAGGGCGCCCCCTACAGCGAGTACGCCGCGAAGCGCTTCGCGGCATACACGCACAGGTAGGGGGGACCCATGGGTCCCCCCTGTGTGCGCCTCGCACGGGTACGCATACAGGGGGGTCCGACACGGACCCCCAAAGTACGGCTCCGACAGCGAGTTCGAGTCGGACGGCGCGAGTCGGTCGGAGAGGTCGAGGTGCGCATCGTACTTACCCGGCCGGAAAACGTCTCCATTGCGCGGTGCGAATCGGGTCCGAGCGAGTCGGTCGGAGCAGTACGATCCGGGAACCAGTCGGTCGGAGCGGTCGGGTCGCCCAGACGAGTCGGTCGGCGAATACGCATCGTACTCGCTCGCCCGGACGCGCGTACGACTCGGTCGGAAAATAGGGCTCCGGATCGGATCCGGTAAAACCGAATCCGATTCGGAGCACTACCGGCCGAGATCGGAATCGGCCCCTAAGTGTTACAAACCGTGGAGCAGATTTACAAGCCCCCTGTGCCACCAGTACGTCAACATTTCATGATGTACTGGTGGCGCAGGGGCTCCTCCATATTTACAAGGACAGGAAAAGCCACCCTGCGTGACTTTTCCTCTCCTTGTAAATAGGCCCCTTCACACGCAGCACTTTACGTTGAAGGGGCGTTCCATGGGTGTTGCTGTGGGTGTTCCCAGCAACACCCATGGAACAAGACACATCTCCAGATTTTACGAGGAATCGTAAATCTGGAGATGCGTCTGAATGCTACGCCACCCTAGGGGTGGCGTAGTGAGGCGCAACGAGGAGAAATGTTTTCAATTCTCCTCGTTTTTTCCTCTTTCAATGCGTGCTGCATTTTACAGCACGCATTGAAAATGCCTGTAGTGATTGTTTTTGTGCAGGAAGGTGCCCCTTCCTGCACAAAAACAATCTCCCCACGACGCAGGCATCCTTGCACCATGATGCAAGGTTGCCTGCGTCGGCGCATGGCAGCAGTTTGTGCGCCAGCGCAGGGGGAAGCACAGAGATGCAACATATTCTATTAAATATGTTGCATCCCTGTGCTTCGGAAGTGCTGCAGCGTGGCGCAGCCAAAGGGCTTGCGTGCCACACTGCGGCACTTCCTTGTAGATCTGCCCCATGTAGGTGTAACCTAAGTTTCTTAACATACATTTAAGTTCACCGTGATGACGAAACCAATATTCATTGGCACCACATTGACATGCCATCAAATTAATTAACTGTGATTCTAAATTTTCATCTCTTTGTTGAACTTTGTCCATGAATTCTTTTGCAGAAACATTTGGAAGATGAACTCCTGTTTTTAATATGTGGTTCACTGCATATGAAAGTGCAAACAAATCACTTTCAAACAGAAGATGAAATATGTATGGAATACACTGATGAAATCTTGGATCTTCAGAGTACAATCTTGTCGAGCGGTACTCTGAATCTGGAATCCGTACAGTACATTCATCAAATCGTCTACCTTCTCCAGTGGGGAACAGCTGTGAAAAAAAACGAGCTTCTAAACTTTTTTCCCATATACTCATGGGAGTTCCCTGTGCTTCCTTCATTTGAAATAATTAAATACTGTTTCCTATCACTTCTTTTGAATGTAGAGGATGTATAGTATAATGTTCATAAATCTCTTCATTCTTGGACTTGCCCACTTTTTCTATTTGTCCACTTGAAATTTCTGTTTCATCTTCTAAGCATCTTACCTGCTCATCAACATTTACATTCTTATAATAAATATTATTCTGTATCAGATATAATGTAGCCTTTGAAGTTTATTAACATCTACAAACTCTTTCCATATTTTTCGACTCTTTGTTGGTACATCATTTACTAGAATAACTACTGGCTCCTTTTCCTCCCTATCTACACCAACAGTTTCAATATTTTTCTTGAAATCTAAAGTTAAGTACACAACTCTTCCTTTCAGTAATCTTTGTCAATCTGTTGGAGGCAGTTTACCAGTTTCAGGCTCCATACGAACTATAGCATGAAATGGGTGCACAGATAAAAATGGACTCATATGCATTCAAATCTGCCAGTTCCTGAGGAATAGCTACCAACTCTATGTTGTTATGTACTGCTCTAGCTGGCATTTTGTTCTCTTCTAATTTGTTGTAACAATATTTACAAATAAGTTGATCAGAGCCAACTCAAACCAACCTTCTACCAACTAATAAGCACTAAATTGCTGCCACTTATCATTGCTTTCCTTTTCACTTTTTAAATATAAATCAACATTCCTAGTTTGACTTCTATAGTGAGTAAGTCGACAACAAATACAAACATAGGGGGTCATTACGATGACGGGCGGATCGCCACCGCCCGTATGGCAGTGGCGATCCGGCCGCCATGTCAGACCGCCCGCATGCCATTTCCCCCCCGCCATATTACGATGGCTGGGGGGTCCGCGGCAGACGGAAAGACTGTCCGCCGCTTTTCCGCCGGTCGACTCGTCGACCGGGCAGAAAACATACATAATATGGCGGCGGTGTCTGCAAGACACCGCCGTCCATATTATGATGATCGCGGAGAGCAGCCTTGCCGCCATGGAAAGGCATATGGTCTTCGCTGTTGGGGGCCCGTAGTGGGCCCCCAGGATGTTGAGGGGGTGGGGTGTGCACATGGGGGGTACCTATGGTACCCCCCTGCATTGGCATGGACAAGGTGCCTCCCACCTTGTGCATGTGAATGCCCAACGTGCATTCCCAGCATTGTGGCGGGCGGTGCTGTGAACACCGCCCGCCACAATGTTGGGAATAAGGGATGCCACCGGGGCGGTGGTATCCTAATACTCACGGCGGGACCGCCGCTCCTATGGCGGACGGTCCCATTCACCGTTACGGTGGCGGGTGGACTTTGTCTGACCGCCATCGTAATGACCCTCATAGTTTGGTTTTTCAGATGAAACTGTCTTAAACATTGTAATTTCTTCTGCAAATTCATCAATACTAATCTCCTTCACCTGTTCTTCAACACCTACACTTATCAAGCTCTCACTTTCTCTACACTCCTCTTGTGAACCAAAAAACGAAATTGTATATCATCACAAACTTTTTGTACAACTGATAGTGAACCGTGCAGAAGAGCTGTGTTCATTTCACTTAAGCATAATGCAGGACTTTTTACATAGTAGAGTCTTCGTACTAATGTCCGCATTTCTGAGTGGTTTACTGCTAACATTCTTATATGATGAAAAGTGCTTTGACACACTTTTCTTGAAAGACAAGTCAGAGAATGACCCTGCAAGTTAGTATATTTTCTTACTTTACATGGATCTAGTCCTTGTAACATCTTAATCTTCTTTTTAAGACTTTTTTGGGCATATCCTCGTAAAAAAATTCGTAATATGTCAATAGATTCCTGTCAAATACTGCAAAAACTGCTACAATCCCACTTATATACAAGAACTTGTGTACGCTTCCCTTGAACTTCTTCAGCTGTTGCTTCTTCCACACTCCTAACAACCATTTTTTCTTTTGGAATGGGACAACCATCTTTCATCTCATAGCATCGACCACTAGTATCAACTGCATGAACTAATATGTTCTGTTGAAAATAGCTTTCTTCATTAAAGAAAGGCTCAGTACTAGAAGTGTGCTTCCATTCATCAGTAAAAGTTTTACAAAAGTTACTTCTATTAACCAGTCTTTTTCTTTTGCTTTCCTCCTTCATAAACAGCATTGTTTTATGCAATGTTTTCATTCTCTTCAATACTAATATAAATAATTTTCATTTCAATTCAAAAGCAGTATCTACTACACTTTCAATGTGTTGCTTCTTCTAATACGCTGCTGATCTTCTATTATACTTTTTACAGTCTTTTAATACATTTTGAATTACTCTACTTTGAAACAATCGTACACATATCTCCTTAAATTGTTTTTGTCTTTTTGTGACATGTGTTGTTTTTCCAAAATTGAATGTATTTTTACCTTTACAATTCTTATTTTCATTGTGCTTTGTTGTAAAACTTTTCTTTTTCCTTTCATTACTATTGTCTTTCATTAATCTCTCTGCAACAGTTTTAAGAAATTGTTTAGTACTCTTACCAGAACAGACTTTATCCTGAGTAATATTTTGGTCTTTTTCTAGTGCACTATTTTTAGTTTTGTTTAAGTACTTCTGTTTTCTTTGTTGTCTTCTCTTTTCATGTTTACTTGCCATCTTCAATTTATAATCCAAACAAAATAATTTTCTAAAAAACAAAGAATAGTTTGAATAGTTTGTTACATCAACTAAGAATTTTAAATTAATTACATCTCAATATTGATAATAACTAGTAAGCAATTAATTACAATTACATTGCTATTATATTTATAACAAAAAATAAAAGTGTAGAAACAAGCAAGACAACTGCAGAAAGAGAAGAAAAGGTGCTGACAGAAAAAGAAAGGGACAGAAAAAAAGAAAGGTTTAGAAACAGCAAAAAGAAATACACAAACAACAGCACAGATACTGAAAAATATGAGAAATACACAAAGAAGCAATGGAGGTGCAGAAAGAGACAATAGTGGTCCACAAAGAAACAACAGAAGTGCACAAACATGCAAGACAGGTGCACAAACAGGCTAGAGACATGTGCAAAGAGGCAAGACAAATGTAATACATGAAAGACTGGTGCAAAAAAAGCCAAAGAGGTGTAGAAAGAAGTTTGAGAGGAACAGAAAAAAGCAAGAAAAGTGTATAAAAAACAACTGATGTTCAAAAAAAGCAACAGAAGTGCAGAAAGAAGCAAGACAACTGCAGAAAGAAGAAGAAATGTGCAGGAAGAAGCAAGTGACCTGCAAAAACAAACAACTCAGGTGTACAAAGAACTAAAAGAGGTGCAGAAATAGTCAAAATAGGAAGAGAAACAAGCAAGGAAAGTACAGAAAGAAGCACGAAAAGTACAAAAACAGGCAACACAAGTGCAGAAATACAGAAAAGAAGAGTTCAAAAAGGCAGGAGAGGTGGATAAAGTGAGTAAACGGGTGTAAAAAAGGGGCAAAAGGAATGCACAAACAGGCAAGAGAGGTACACAAAATAAGCAACAGAGGTGCACAAAGAGGATAGAACAATGGTGAAAGAGACAAGAGGAATGCTAAAAGAAACAACAGAGGTGCAGAAAAAGGCAAAACAGGTGGACATAGAGGCAATGGGGTACAGAAAAAAGTAACAGAAGCGCAGAAACAAACAAGACATATACGGAAAGAAGCTAGAGAGCTGCTCAAATTGACAAGAGAGGTACCAAAAGAGGTAAAAGAAGATACAGAAAGACTCAAGAGACGTGTAAAAAGAGGCAAGAGAGGTGCAGAAACAGATAAGAGAGGTGCAGAAAGAGGAAAGGCCGGTGCAGATAGACGTTACATAAAGAAACCAAAGAGGTGCTGAAAGAAACAAGATAAATGCAGAAAGAAGCATAAGAGGTGCAGAAACAGTCAAGAGAAGCCCAGAAAGAAACAAGGAAACTCCAGAAATGCAAAATGTCGCTCTTTGCAATCTTACTGTTGAAAGTCTCACCATATTCTAGAAAACATGCATACATGCATCTCTACCTTTTGATGGTGCCATCACACATAATAGAAACATACAAATACTTGTATATCTGTGTTACACACATCTACCATCTTCACATGCATAACACGTATGAGAATACATGTGCAAGTAGAGACATACCTCACTCACAATACCATGCAGTCCCTTAAACTTGTCCGACTGCACTTCCCATTTCAGAGAGACACCTAAATTTATGTAGCGTACTTCAAGTGTACCTTTTCACAGACTCATACGAAGTAGCCTAATCACTATTCCATCTGCCAACATGTATTAAACCTCACTTTTGTGCTGCAGCATCACTATCAGTGACCACTGAGAGTGTTGGGCCTAGCCAAATATAAACCAGCAACCCTTCGTCTGTCTGTTGTAACTCTCACTCTATTCCTGGAAGCAAACATACATGTGTCTGTACCTTTTGCTAGTGGCATCATATATAAAAGAAACGTACAAATAGATGTATACCTCTGTTTTATACGTGCGCAAGTAGAGATATACCTCAGTCACAAGACCATAAAGTCCCTTAAAATTGACAGACTGCACTTCCCATTTCAAGGAACCACCTAAATTTATGTGGCGAACATCAAGTGTACCTTTCCACAGACTGATACGAGGTAGCCTAATTACTAATCCCTCTACCAACATCTTTTAAACCTCACTTTTGTACTGCAGCTTCACTATTCAGCAACTACTGAGACTGTTAGGCCTAGCCAAATACAAAGCAGGAACCCTTTCAATGTGTCTGTTGTAAGTCTCACCATATTCCTAAAAGCATGCATGCATGTGTCTGTACCTTTTGCTAGTGGCATCATATATAAAACAAACATACACATAGTTGTATACCTGTGTTTTATTCATCTAATATCTTCAAATGCATAACACGTGTGTGAATACATGTGCAAGTAGAAACATACCTCAGTCACAAGACCATGAAGTCCTTTTAACTTGTCAGACTGCACTTCAAATTTCAAAGAGACACGTAAATTTATGCAGCGTACTTCAAGTGTACCTTTTCACAGACTCATACGAAGTAGCCTAATCACTATTCCATCTGCCAACATGTCTTAAACCTCAATTCAATTTTGTGCTGCAGCTTCACTATTCAGGGACTTCTGAGAGTGTTGGGCCTAGCCAAATATAAACCAGCAACCCTTCGCATGTGTCTGTTGTAACTCTCACTATATTCCTGAAAGCAAGCATGCATGTGTCTGTACCTTTTGATAGTGGCATCATATATAAAAGAAACATACAAATATATGTATACCTGTGTTTCACACATCTAGCATCTTCAGATGCATAACACATGTGAGAATACATACGCAAGTAGAGACATACCTCAGTCAGAAGAGCATGCAGACCTAAAAACTTGAGAGACTGCAATTCCCATTTCAAGGAGACACCTAAAATTATGCGGCGTACTTCAACTGTACATTTCCACTGACTCATATGAAATACCCTAATCAGTAATCCCTCTGCCAACATGTCTAAAACCTCACTTTTCTCTTGCAGCTTCACTATTCTGCGACTACTCAGAGTCTTGGTCCTAGGCAAATATAAACAAGTAACCCTTGGCATGTCTCTGTTATAAGTCTCACCATATTCCTGAAAGCATGCATGCATGTGTCTGCACCTTTTGCTAGTGTTATTATATATAAAAGAAACATACAAATAGATGTATACCTGTATACATCTAACATCTTCAGATGCATAACACGTATAACAAATACATGTGCAAGTAGAGACATACCTCAGTCACAAGACCATGCAGACCTTAAAACTTGACAGACTGCACTTCCCATATTAAAGAGACACCTAAACTTATGCGGCGTACTTCAACTGTACCTTTCCACAGACTGATATGAGGTAGCCTAATCACTAATCCCTCTGCCAACATATTTTAAACCTCACTTTTGTACTGCAGCTTCACTATTCAGCAACTACTGAGACTGTTAGGCTTAGCCAAATATAAAGCAGCAACCCTTCGCATGTGTCTGTTATAACTCTCACCATATTCGTAAAAGCATGCATGCATGATTCTGTACCTTTTGCTAGTGGCATCATATCTAAAAAAAAATACAAATAGATTTATACCTCTGTTTTATACATCTAACATCTTCAGATGCATAACTCGTGTGAAAATACATGTGCAAGTAGAGACATACCTCAGTCACAAGACCATGAAGTCCTTTAAACTTGTCAGACTGCACTTCCCATTTCAAGGAGACACCTAAAAGAATATGGTGCACTTCAACTGTACCTTTCCACAGACTCATACTAATTACCCTATTCAGAAATCCCTCTGCCAACATGTATAAAACCTCACTTTTCTCTTGCAGCTTGTGTCTATTGTAAGTCTCACCATATTCCTAAAAGTAGGCATGCATGTGTCTGTGCCTTTTCTAGTGGCATCATATATAAAAAAAATCATACAAATAGATGTATACCTGTGTTTTATACGTCTATCATCTTCATAGGCATAACACGTGTGAGAATACATGTGCAAGTAGAGACATACCTCAGTCACAAGACCATAACATCCCTTAAACTAGACAGACTGCATTTCCCATTTCAAGGAAACACCTACATTTATGTGGCGTACTTCAAATGTACCTTTCCACAGACTGATACAAGGTAGCCTAATTACTAATCCATCTGTCAATATCTTTTAAACCTCACTTTTGTACTGCAGCTTCACTATTCAGAACCTACTGAGACTGTTAGGCCTAGCCAAATGCAAAGCAGAAACCCTTTCAATGTGTCTGTTGTAAGTCTCACCATATTCCTAAAAGCATGCAGGCATGTGTCTGTACCTTTTGCTAGTGGCATCATATATAATAGAAACATACAAATAGATGTATACCTGTGTTTTATATGTCTATCATCTTCAGATGCATAACACATGTGAGAATACATGTGCAAGTAGAGACATATGTCAGTCACAACAACATGAAGTCCTTTAAATTTGTCATACTGCACTTTCTATTTCAAAGAGACACCTAAATTTATGCAGCGTACTTCAAGTGTACCTTTTCACAGACTCATATGAAATAGCCTAATCACTATTCCATCTGCATGAACCGATAGGAGCCGCAGGAGAGCTGAAGCAGGCCCCTCGCACCGCTTCGACTCTGTGTCTTCAAGACTTCTACCTCCGCCTCGCCCCTGACCCCGTTCTCGTCACTCCTCCTCGAAAGTGGAGCTCTGCTCATGACAGCAACATTCCTCTATGACTTTCCTTGACCTCAGCGCCTCATGGTTACGATATGAATTGGAACTCTCCGTTCATGACCTATATTATTAATGTATTGTGTGATTTTCTGCAACGCAACTGGTGTAAAGCGCTCCGATACCCTCGGGTCAGGCCAGCGCTATATAAAACTTCTTAAATAAAAAAATAAATAAAAAAAATCTGCCAACATGTCTTAAACCTCACTTTTGTGCTGCAGCTTCACTATTCAGCGACTACTGAGAGTGTTGGGCCTAGCCAAATATAAACCAGCAACCCTTTGCATGTGTCTCTTGTAACTCTCACTATATTCATCAAAGCAAGCATACATGTGTCTGTACCTTTTGGTAGTGGCATCATAAATAAAAGAAAAATACAAATAGATGTATACCAGTGTTTTACACGTCTACTATCTTCATAGGCATAACACGTGTGAGAATACATGTGCAAGTAGAGACATACCTAAGTCACAAGACCATAAACTCCCTTAAACTTGACAGACTGCACTTCCCATTTCAAGGTGCCAGCTAAATTTATATGGCATACTTCAAGTGTACTTTTCCACAGACTGATACGAGGTAGCCTAATCACTAATCCCTCTGCCAACATCTTTTAAACCTCACTTTTGTACTACAGCTTCACTATTCAGCAACTACTGAGACTGTTAGACCTAGCTAAATACAAAGCAGTAACCCTTTGAAAGTGTCTGTGATAAGTCTCACCATATTCCTAAAAGCATGCATGCATGTGTCTGTACCTTTTGATAGTGGCATCATATATAAAAGAAACATACAAATAGATGTATACCTGTGTTTTATAAATTTAACATCTTCAGATGCATAACACATGTCTGAATACATGTGCAAGTAGAGACATACCTCAGTCACAAGACCATGAAGTTCTTTAAACTTGTCAGACTGCACTTCCCATTTCAAAGAGACACCTAAATTTATGCAGCGTACTTCAAGTGTACCTTTTCACAGACTCATACGAAGTAGCCTAATCAGTATTCCATCTGCCAACATGTCTTAAACCTCACTTTTGTGCTGCAGCTTCACTATTCAGCGACTACTGAGAGTGTTGGGCCTAGCCAAATATAAACCAGCAACCCTTCGCATGTGTCTGTTATAACTCTTACTATGGGGCTCATTACGATGGCGGAACGATCACCACCACCGGGCCGGCGGTGGCGATCGTTCCACCCTCGTAAGGAGATTTACCCACCGCCATATTAGGATGGCGGTGGGTATCGCGGCGGATGCAAAGTCCGTCCGCCGCTGGCAATCATTACGATTGCCTACCGGGCGGAGCTGGGACACTAATAAGGTGGCGGTGCCTAGCAGGCACCGTCCGCCATATTACGATGTTGGTGTTAGAGAGGCCTTTCCTGGTGGGGATTGGCTTTGGGGGCCCATTGTGGGCCCCCTCTGTGGGGGGGGTGCACTGGGGGTACCCATGGTACCCCCCTGCAGTTCCATGCACCACGTGGCAGGCACCGCGTGGTGCCTGCCACGTGGTTCAGGGAAATGCTGTGCATGCTCTTTTACCATTGTGGACGGTGCTGCCGCCAGCAGCACCATCCGCAATGGTAAAAGGCCAGGATGCGCCCGCCAGTATGGCGGGTGCATCCTAATTGCACTGGTGGGACCGCCGCACGTCTGGCAGTCAGTCCCATCACCGTTATGATGGCGGGTGGACTGATGTCCGCCCGCCATCATAATGAGCCCCTATATTCCTGAAAGCAAGCATGCATGTGTCTGTACCTTTTGGCAGTGGCATCATATATAAAAGAGACATACAAATAGATGTTTACCAGTGTTTTACACGTCTACTTTCTTCATAGGCATAACCCGTGTGAGACTACATATACAAGTAGAGACATACCTCAGTCACAAGACCATAAACTCCCTTAAACTTGACAGACTGCACTTGCCATTTCAAGGAGACAGCTAAATTTATGTGGTGTTCTTCAAGTGTACCGTTCCACAGACTGATACGAGGTAGCCTAATCACTAATCCCTCTGCCAACATCTTTTATACCTCGCTTTTTAACTGCAGCTTCACTATTCAGCAACTACTGAGACTGTTAGACCTAGCCAAATACAAAGCAG
Source organism: Calotriton arnoldi (assembly GCA_963921515.1). NCBI lineage: Eukaryota > Metazoa > Chordata > Amphibia > Caudata > Salamandridae > Calotriton > Calotriton arnoldi. The sequence goes on from CAWUFW010006959.1 coordinate 297,161, forward strand.
TAAACCTTCCAATGTGTCTGTTGTAAGTCTCACCATACTCCTAAAAGCATGCATGCATGTGTCTGTACCTTTTGCTAGTGGCATCATATATAAAAGAAACATACAAATAGATGTATACCTGTGTTTTATACATCTAACATCTTCCGATGCATAACACGAACAAAACATGTGCAAGTAGAGACATACCTCAGTCACATGACCATGCAGACCTTAAAACTTGACAGACTGCACTTCCCATTTTAAAGAGACACATAAAATTATGCGGCGTACTTCAACTGGGTGCACAGACAGAATATCGAGTTTCAAATATAGACCTACACTAATATTGAGTTGGAAATATCGTGATACAGAAATATCGACAGCAAGAATATCATTGTCAAGAATATCGACTTTAAGGTAAGAAATATTGTTCTTGAAAATATCGAAGTTAGTAATACTAATATCGCTTGCAAAAATATAGTTGTTTAAAATATCGATTTTTAAATTAGTGGTATGTATTTTAGTATGTATTTTAAAAGTATGTGATATTTTTTTGTATAAGTATTGCTTTTGTTTTTTAATGTATGTGTTACATTTTTAGTAGTTATTAATTTTATGTTAATTAAATTTTGCGTTTTGTAGTTCTGTAGTGGGTTGTGGGTTTATAGGGGAATAGGGTGGGAAGTAATTTAATTATAATAAATTAATTCATATTTTGTATTTATTAGTATTTATTTAATTTTGATTTTATAGTGTAAATTGTGGGAATTCATTTATTATTAATTAATTATTAGTTGGTTGTTAATTTGTATTAATTAATTAATTGGTAATTATGTTAATTGTGTTTTTCTTTAGGAGCGGGTTGTGGGTTTATAGGGGAATGGGGTGGGAAGTAATTTAAATATAATCAAATTATTAATTTTTAATTTATTAATACTTTTATTATTAATTATTTATTAATTTGTTGACAGTTTTTAATAATTAATTAATTGGTAATTATGTTAATTGTGTTATTTGTTTTAGGAGCGGGTTGTGGGTTTATAGGGGATTAGGGTGGGAAGTAATTAAATTATAATACAATTATTAATATTTCTAAATTATTAATATTTATTTAATTTGATATTTTATAATGTTAATTGCGGGAATTATTTTATTATTAATTCTTCATTAATTGGTTGTTAATTATTAGTAATTAATGTGTCATTTTTGTAGGAGCGGGTTGTGGGTTTATAGCGGAATAGGGTGGGAAGTAATTTATTTTTAATACATTTATTATTATTATTTTTTATATATTAATATTTATTTCATTTATAATTTCTAGTGTTAATTGTGGGAATTAATTTATTAATAATTATTTATCAATTGCTTGTTAATTATTATTAATTAATTAATTGGTAATTAATTATCTTAATTGCGTAATTATTTAGGAATGGGTGGTGGGGTTTATAGGGGAATAGGGTGGGAAGTAATTTATTTATAATTAATAATAAATTGTTAATTAATTGTTATCAATTAATTAAACATTAAATATGGCAAATGTGTAATAAATTTGAGATGTAAGTTGTGGGGTGTATAGTGGTAAAGGGTGGGAAGTAAATTCTTTTAAATTAATTAATAAGTTGTTGTTAATTGATATTAATTTAATAATGTAAAATTAGTTATGTAAATTGTGTAATGATTTTTAGGTATGTGTTTTGGTGTTTATTGGGTTAGAGGGTGGAAAGTATATTAGGTTTCATTAATTCATAATTAGTTGCTCATTAATATTGATTCATTAATTGATAAATATTTATAGTAATTGTTTATTTTTATTTTGTGTGTGGATGTTAGTTCTATAGGGGCAACGTTTGGTGAGTAAATTAATTTTTATCTGTTTTAATTTGTTTTATAATTAATAATATTTGTCTATTTCATAATTATTTATGTTAATTATGGAAGTACACTTTTTTTTAAATTTTGGGGCCGATTCCGATCTGGGTCGGAAAGCTCTCCGACCGATCCGGATCCGGAATGTTTTCCGACCGAGCCGGACCCCTGCAGTCCGACCGAACGAGTACGATGCGGCCGTATGCTGCCGGACTCGGTTCGGTCGGACTTCCATTGAAGTCAATGGGAGCCGGTCGGACGACGTGTACATGGGCTCCCATTGACTCAATGGGTACGTTGCGCACAAGGGGGCCCCCTGTAGTGGGTACGCGTTGGTGCCATCCGCACCGTACACGCATGTATAAGGTCCGCGTCCGGGAGCTTTTTCGTGTCGGAGGCTCCGACTCGATCCGGCTGTCCGGATCGTGCATCGTACTGGCTCGGTCGGGAATCGACTCCATTGCGCGCCATGAATCGAGTGCAAACGAGTCGGACGGAGCGGTTTCGGACCCGGAAACGAGTCGGTCGGCGATTTAGCGTTAACTCGCATCGTACTTGCTCGCTCGTACGACTGTACGGATTGGTCGGAAACAAAGCCTCCGACTCGGATCCGGTAAAGCAGAATCCGATTCGGAGCCCTACCGACCGAGATCGGAATCGACCCCTTAGATGTGTGTTGTGCATTGTGTGGTGTTATAGGGTAGGAAATAAAAAATAATAAATTTAGGTAACAATTAATGTTTTAGATTATAATTAATTTCTATTAAATATAGTTATTTGTTTGTATTTTTTTTTACAATTTGTATAAAATACTTTTTGTAGGTAGTTTTTACATTTTTTTAACATTATAATATGCTTCTATCTTTTGTCATTTATTATATTTTTATATTTGTTTTCTTTATTTGTTTTTTAACATCTTTTGTATTGAAGTTGATATTTTGTTTTATTTTAATTTTGAATTGACTTCAGTGGGAATAGTAATTTGTACCCCTCCTCTATCCAATATTTTCCTCTACTGTTGCACTCACTGGAGTGGCACTAGTAATTTTTATCAATCCGCTATCCAACACTTTCCCTACTGTTGCACTCACTGGAGTGGGAATAGTAATTTTTACCCGTCCGCTATCCAACACTTTCCCTACTGTTGCGCTCACTGGAGTGGGAATAGTCATTTTTACCCCTCTGCTATCCAACACTTTCCCTACTGTTGCACTCACTGGAGTGGGAATAGTAATTTTTACCTCTTCGCTATCCAACACTTTACCTACTGTTGCACTCACTGGAGTGGGAATAGTCATTTTTTCCCATCCGCTATCCAACACTTTCCCTACTGTTGCACTCACTGGAGTGGGAATAGTAATTTTTACCTCTTCGCTATCCAACACTTTATCTACTGTTGCACTCACTGGAGTGGGAATAGTAATTTTTACCCCTTTGCTATCCAACACTTTCCCTACTGTTGCACTCACTGGATTGGGAATAGTAATTTTTACCTCTCCGCTATGCAACACTTTCCCTACTGTTGCACTCACTGGAGTGGGAATAGTAATTTTTACCTCTTCGCTATCCAACACACTCCCTACTGTTGCACTCACTGGAGTGGGAATAGTAATTTTTACCCCTCTGCTATCCAACGCTTTCCCTACGTTTGCAGTAATTGAAGTGGGAATAGTAATTTTTACCCCTCCGCTATCCAATATTTTCCCTAGCAGGCACCGTCCGCCATATTAGGATGTGGGTTTTAGGAGGCTTTCCATGGCGGCGATGCCGCCATGGAAAGGCTGACGGGGATTGGGTTTGGGGGCCCGTTGTGGGCCCCCCATGTGTGGGGGGTCGCTGCACTGGGGGGTACCCATGGTACCCCCCTGCATTTCCATGCACCAAGTGGCAGGCACCGCGTGGTGCCTGCCATGTGGTGCAGGGAAATGCGGTGCAAGCACCTTTCTCATTGCGGACGGTGCTGCAGCCAGCAGCACCACCCGCAATGTTAAAGGCCCAGAATGCACCCGCCAGTATGGTGGTTGCATCCTAATTGCAGTGGTGGGACCGCCGCATGTCTGGCAGGCGGTCCCAATCACCGCTACTGTGACAGAGTCCGCCCGCCATCGTAATCAGCCCCTATGTTACGCTGGCTTACAGTCTAGATCTTTCCGGATAAATAGGGGTACGCACCAGGGATGTCCCCTTTCTCCATTATTGTTTGCTTTATATCTTGAACCTTTTATCCGGGTTTTATTGGCGAAACTAAATATCTTACCGCTGTCTCTAGGAGGACCTAATGAATTAAAAGTCAATGCTTATGCAGATGACATCGCCGTTTTTACTACGGACCCAGGTAAATCTTTAGAATTAATCATACAAGAAGCAGGGAAATGTGGTTCTTTCTCTGGATACAAATTGAACACTAATAAAACTCAGGTCTTACTGAATTTTATACCGGATAATCCTATTATGGGAACATGTCTTGAAGCCACTTATCTAGGTGTTTGTATTACTCCCCAGATCGAAACCATAATTAAACTAAATTATTATGTATTATTGGCTGATGTCATTAAAAAAATGTAAGAATTGGCATAAACTACCTATTATTATAATAGGTAGATGTAATATTGTAAAGATGACAATTTTGCCGAACTTTTATATTTATTTTGGTCTATTTCTTTGAGAGTTTCTAATTTGTTTTTTAAGAAACTCGATGGGGCAGTGAGTAGTTTCATATGGGGCTATAAGCGGGCTCGTTGTGCAATTACATTTTTACAGTATCCATTTAATCAAGGTGGCCTTTCACTTCCTGATTTCAAATTTTATTATTGGGCTTCTTTCACGCGTAGATTACGTAGTCTTCTCTCCAACAGGGAGCAGGATTTTAATCATAAACTTTTGCTCGTCCATGATCCGAATTACTTTAAGAGGGTGCGTTTCAAGACTCTTAGGGGGTTAGTTACCATTTGGCAAGAAATAGCTACTAGGTATTCTCTACAGATTTACTTTACCAAGTTTCCATTGTGGGATAACCCACTTCTCCCAGGTATTTTTCATGACAGGATAGCGAAACAGTGGGCTAGTTTTGTAGTGGACAAATTGGAAGATCTTTATGACTGCTATGGTTTTCGTACTTTTCAAAATTTACAGGATACTTTTTTGATAGCATGGCAACATTATTATAAATACCTGCAACTTAGAGAATATTTTGTGAGATCACAGTGTCTTAAATCTGTAGAGACTCACCAATTACTGACATTTCTACACAAATCTTCTCAGAAGAAGACAATATGTATGGCATATCGACTTTTTAGCCAGGACAGACCTGATCCTTGTTTACACCTAGCTGCAAAATGGAGCTCAATTCTTGCGAAGGAAGCAATCCCTATAATGCTAGATGACGCATTCTCAACACTAAAAGATGCTGTCTGGTCTATTAATTTGAGACTTCAGCAGTTTAAGACAATATGCATGTTGTACTATACACCCGATATTTAGCAAGGTGAGGCAAACAAGAATTCACCATTTAAGCAACAGGGTCAATTGCCCTAAATGTGGAGAGCACAGGGATAACATTGTTCATATGCTTGCCACATGTCCACAGTTAATGGCTTTTTGTCAAGAGGTTATGCTGGTCTCTAAAAACCGTCTTAGATTAGATATGATTCTCTCCAATGAAGAGATCATGCTTGGTTTTAAGAGGGATGCTAATCAGGCACGCTGTGCATTAATGTCTATAGTTATAGTTACTGCTAGATTGGCTATATCTAGAGCTTGGAACTCTTCAAGACCCTGTAGCGCAGCAGAATGGTGGGCCATTGTTATGGAGGTTTTTGAATGGGAAAAGGCCTTGGCTAAGGCTAGGGGTTTATAGTCGAAGTTGAGTTTCAAAGCTGTTTGGCATGGTATGTGTTAAGATTGATTCTGAAAACTCTCTGGCATTTTAGTTTGTAATATTTTCTTTTTTCCTAAGTTTGCTCTACTTCCCTGGTAATTAGAATGTATGTTTATTTATAACACAATATGCTGATGTAATTTTTTTCTGTTTTTGCCTCCTTTGCAAAAAATAAAAAATGATTTTAATTTTTTTTTTAAATATTTTCCGGATTCGCGAACCCATCGCGAATCCGCAAAACAAAAGCACAAATTCAATGTACTACAACACAATACACTTTTCAAGTTTAAATTCTAATTTTAATTTTTTTATATTATTACTAACTCTATCAAATGTAATCTGATTATTAACTTCAATCTCACTAACTCTATAAAAAAAGGTCACAAATGCAATACTACCTTATGAATTATATACTATTAAATAATTATTTTGGGTGGATCCGTGAATTCACCACAATGTTACATGGGGGGCCGCGCTGAGAGCTGCGATGCAGTCGCGACTCCTATCATGAGAGAAAAAAAAGAAATGCCCCCCAGTTCCATTACCCGATGTCGGCCCCGGGGACCCCATCCCCCGGGCATGGCAATTTTTAATACAAAATTAATAAAAAAAGGGAGAGGGGCCGCTTGGCCCCCCGGGCCATTTTTGGCCAAGGGGACCCCATCCCCCGGGGCTTTGCCAATCCTCTATTTACATTTTTTTCTTTTTAAAAGGGGTGGGAGGCCAAGTTGCCCCCTCCCAGGCCATTTTTGGCCACGGGGACCCCATCTCCCGGGGAATGGCTTCTGTGTTGGGGACTGCGGCAGAGCCCCAATGCCCCGCGTTCCCTTCCGGCTCCCCGCCTCATGCGAGAGCTGCCATTGCTTTTGGACAAAGGGAGCTGCAAACAAGCTCGTGATCGGGAGGGTTCGCGGATCCACCGCGGTCACCAGATATTAATATTTCTAAAGATATGAATTTCGAAGGAACTACTGAATGGATTTACACCACTCTGCCCCAAGAGCTACCTTTCTGCCAAATTTGGTGTAATTCCGTTCTGCAGTTCGGGCTGTAGCTGTGACAAAGGTTTCCTATGGAAATTAACATTGAGAAAACACGTTTTGGGACCCCCTTTTTTCTTGGCCCCCGCTTGACGAATATATATATACATATACATATATATATATATATATATATATATATATATATATATATTACATACTGGCGGTCGCCAGTAGGTAGTTATAGTTAGAACCTAGTTTCCATAGGAAAAGCGTTTTTTGATTTGCCAATACCTTTGGCGCCATTTGACGAATCTTCACGAAATGTTCAAAACTAACTGTTCACTCAGGTCAGCTCCTGTCTTGAAAGATTGGGGGTGATTCGTCAAGGGGGGGCCAAGAAAAAAGGAGGGTCCCAAAACGTGTTTTCTCCATGTTAATTTCCATAGGAAACTTTAGACACGGCTACAGCCTGAACTGCTGAACGGAATTACACCAAATTTGGCAGAGTGATAGCTCTTGGTCCAGAAAGCATGCTTTTTTTTAAATGGTGTAAATCCGTTCAGTAGTTTTTGAGATATTTAAAGATTTACAGATATTGATATTTGAAAATTGTGAGATCTGATTGGCTGAGCCCTCCCGAGCTTGCCTCTTATTGGCTGCCAACACTTCAAACCAGGAAGTGTTTGCAGCCATCTTGTGACTCGGTATGGAGGGAGAAGGAAAAAGGTGAGAGATCCATTCAAAACAAGAAAAGGGGGCAGGGTAAAAACATCCTGACCCCCCAGGCCTGCTCAGGGGGTCCCACAAGGACCCCCAGGACCAAAAAAAGCATTTTTTTAAAATTTGAGCGGGGTCGCGCCAGTCGCGAATCCGTCTGAAAGTTTAAAAAAAACAAAGCGCGGGCTCCCGTGCTTTGTTTTTCAAAGCCCCCGGTTGGGCCACGTCCCAGGGTCAATTTCATTTATGTAGCGGGGGCCCGCGGGGTCCCCGCAGCCCCGGGAACTGCCACCTCCCCGGGGCTTCATTTAAATAAGGGCGGGGGCCTCGCGGGCCCCCCAATCCCCGGGGACCGCCACCTCCCTGGGGCTGTAATAAATAATTAGTGTGGGGGGCTTGAGCCCCCCCACACTGCCCCGGGGACCACCACCTCCCCGGGGCACTCTATATTTAAATACGGGGGTCCGTTACAGACCCCCAGGCCCTGGGGACCACCACCTCCCTGGGGCTTTACAAACATTGGGAGGGGGCCGCGCGGCCCCCTCCTGGAGCCCTTGATGGCCCTGGGGACCCCCACCACCCAGGGCCGGCTCCTGCAATGTCCCGGGGTGCCCACCCCGGGACATTGCCGTTTGCAATGACAGGGCGGGAGCCGTGCGGCTCCCGCCCTGTCATTGCAAACTCTGCTTTGCTTCGTTGAAGTGAGAGCAGGAAACCTGCTCTCGCTTCAACGAAGCAAAGCAGGATTGCTTTTGACCAAGGAGAGCTGCATGTCAGCAGCTCCCTTTGCTCAAAAGCAATGCCGGCTCCCGCAGGAGGCGGGGAGCCAGCGGGACCGTAGGGGCATTGGGGTTCCCCCCACGGTCCCCAACGGTAAGGGCCAGCCCCGGGGGATGGGGTCCCCGGGGCCAGAAGTGGCCCCCTCCCATAGAAGTAAATAAATAAATGAGGCCGTGCCCCGGGGGATGGGGTCCCCGGGGCCGAAATTGGCCCAGGGAAGGGGCTCCACGCGGCCCCCCTTCCCTATAAATTAAAATAAAAAAAGGGCCAGCCCCGGGCGCGTTCTGGCACATTCTGGGTTGGGGGATTAAGTCCCCTTGAATCCTAAGGGTCCCTGGGAGCCAACTAGCCCACCAGGTACCTCCAGTAACGCCACAGAGCTGGATTGCAGAGAGGTGGTCCGAGGCCACACCCCTTTTTCCACCACTCTGCAAACGTGCCTCTTGGTGCACTGCTGGTGGGGTGATAAGCTCCTATTGTGTCCTGAGGATCTCAGGACACAAGTGGACTTCATCCATCCTCGATGGCCCTGGGGACTGCCACCCCCCAGGGCCAGATCCAGCAATGTCCCAGGGTGCCCACCCCGGGACATTGCCGTTTGCTATGGCAGGGCGGGAGCACGGCTCCCGCCCTGTCATAGCAAACACTGCTTTGCTTCTTGGAAGCTTCCAAGAAGCAAAGCAGTATTGCTTTTTGACAAGGGGAGCTGCATGTTAGCAGCTCCCCTTGCCCAAAAGCAATGCCGGCTCACTCAGGAGGCGGGGAGCCAGCAGGGACCATGGGGGCATTGGGGCTCCCCCCATGGTCCCCAACTTGAGGGCCGGCCCTGGGGAATGGGGTCCCCAGGGCCAGAAGTGGCCCAGGGAGGGGGGGCACAAAAAAAAATAAAAGTGTGGCCAGGTCCCGGGGGATGGGGTCCCTGGGGCCAATAGTGACCCAGGGAAGGGGAGCCACGTGTCCCCCCCTTCCTTATACATATATATATATTTTTTTTAAAAGGCTGGCAGGCCCCAGGGTATGGGGTCCCTGGGGCCAATAGCGGCCCAGGGAAGGGGGCCCATGCAGCCCCCTTCCCTTAACTATATTCTTTTTATTTTTAAAAAAAAGGCTGGCCAGGCCCTGGGGGATGGGATCCCCAGGGCCAGAATTGGCTTCAGGAGGGGGGCCACGCGGCCCCCCTCCATATATTTAAAAAAAATATATATATCTGGCAGTCCCCGGGGGATGGGGTCCCTGGGGGGAACATAGAATAATGGAAGTGGGGCGTTTTTTGTCTTTGTATTTTGGAGTCGTGACCCCAACGCGTCTCTCAGCGCGGCCCCCCGTGTAACGTCACGTTGGATTCACGAATTCACCTCAAATAAATAATTTAGTCGTATATAATTTAAAAGGTAGTGTTGTATTTGTGAAGTTGATTTAAAGAGGTACTGTGATTGAAGTTAATGACAAGATTACAATTGATAGAGTTTTTAAAAATATATAAAATTAAAAATTAATAGTTAAACCTGAAAAGTGTATTGTGTTGTAGTACATTTGAATTCATGCTTTTGCAGATTCACAACGGATTCGCGAATCCTTAAAAAATGTTTAAAAAAAAGTATGTACATTTAAATAAGAATAAGATTTACTGTTGTGTTACAGGGTGGCTCTAAAAAGAGCCCTTGCTTTTATTATGAGTATGTTGTAGCTACATGTAAGTGCGGATGCACAGCTTTAGGTTGTTGAGGAAGACTCTGTTTCCTTGATCTGTGAAGTGCACTCCATCACTTCTGTAGATGTCGTCCATATCAAAACGTAGATTGTTGTTATAGATGGACCCCAGCCTAGGGTCTCTGAGGTAAGCAGAAACAGCTTTATTGACATTCTTTCTAGCTTTCTCAATCTGTATACAGAATTGATTTGACCACTTCCATTTCGGTCTTTGGCATATATTAGAGTATACAAAGACAGTTTTGGGGAAAAGCAACATCAATTGTGCAAAGGTATCCTTCATGAGCATTTCTAGTCCCACCCCAGTCAATGTGCCTAGGTCATTGCCACCACAGTGCACAATCATGAGGTCAGGGGGTTGGAGATGCAAAAAGGTTTTAACCAAAGGCATCCATTGGTGCCACTTATTCCTTTCTGTGCAATCCATTTAATATACACATTTTGCAAAACTAGGTCTTTGTCAATACCTCTGCGTTCAGCATACCTTTTGCACCACAAAACATAGCTGTGCCCAACAATCCATACTGTAAGCACCTTGAAGGGATGTCTGGAAGTAATGAAAAGATATCTGTAGCTGAGGTAGTCAGTTGGTAGAATGAGAGGTATCTAAAATGGTGGACAAGATGCTGTTTTTTAAAAAGTAGAGAATTGATTGGCTGTTTAAGAACAGTGTACACTCAAAAATAGGATGCATGTTACTTTCTTTAAAAAGCTTGGTTGTTTCTGGTTAGTATAAAATGTTTGAAAGGTACAGTAGATAGGAAAAGGTCATATTTTGCAAAAGTCAACCACACCTGCTGTGTAACCTTGTGTGCCGAACTTGAAAATATGGTGAACTTGTGACCTAATAGTTCAGTTGAATGTTCCGTTTACTGTTACTATGGAAACTGGCATTTAGCAGAATGGGGGAAGGGTTGAAACTTAACTGTGGACTTAAAATGTGAATTTGTAATTTATATATAAGTGATATGTTATTAAAGTATAATTTCCCAAGTCAGTACTATTTTTAGAAGTGGTGTGTTGTTAAAAAATAGTGGTATTTTTATTTGTAATATATTTTTTAACTCCTGTATTGATTTGCGGCTCCATCGTGTTGGTGCGTCATTGAGTTGCGACTCCCAAAAATTCCAGAACCAGTTTGTTCACTTTTAGAAGGCAGTTGGTAAGGGTTAATATGTCTAACAAATAGAAATGTGTTTTACAATTTGAAATAATGTAGGAAGCAATGTGATTTGTTACTTACATTTATTTGTGTGGAGAAAGAGAGGGAAAATTTGCCATTACTGGTTTTACCTTGTTGAGAGTGGTGCATTACATTGATTGTGTGAATAAGAAAATCTTTTATGAGTTTTTGATATTTCATATTCTACAAACCAATTTGGAAGGTGAGTTATAAGTTTTTGAGGTGCATTATGTATTAGGTTTATTTTTAATCTCTAAAAATTATTCACGAACTGTGATGTTTGAAATATATTATTAAATGTAGAGATGTGTATTGTAGTTTGTTTTATTGTAGTTAAATGTTGTTTGAAATAGATTCTGTATAGTAATATGTGTATATTGGAAGATGGATTAGTGAATATGGTACTTTGTTTTAGTGTGTGGATATGTACATTTGTAGTATACCGCATAATTTTAGGTGTTGCTTTCAACTTGGAAGTGGAGTCTGTCAAGTTTTAAGGTGTGCATGGGCTTCTGTCTCAAGTATGTCTCTACTGGTATATGTATTTTCATATGTCTTCTACATTTGAAGGTGCACGATTTATAACAAAGAGGTGTTGTTGCTTTTTATGTGGTAGGCTCAAGACTGTGAGTAGTAGTAGAATGGTGAAGATGCAGCATAATAGTGTTGTTTAAAAGATGTTGACAAAAGGTATTAGTGATTAGGCTTCTTTTTTTAAGTCTCTAGAGAGGTACAGTTGAAATATGCCACATAATCTTTGGTGTTTGCTTGAAATTCGAAGTTTGTTCTGTGAGTTTTGAAGGTGTGGATAGTGTTATGGTACAGACGTATGCATGCATGATTTTAGGAATATGGTGAAACTTTTAGCAAAGACATGTGAAGGGTTCCTGCTTTGTATTTGGTTAGGTGTAACATTATAAGTAGTTGTACAATGGTAAAGCAGCAGCACAAAAGTGAGGTTTGAATTATGGTTGTAGAGATATTATTTATTAGAGTAATTAGTACGATGTGTGGAAATGTATATTTCATATATACTGCATAATTTTCAGTGTCTGTTTGAAAATTTAAGTGTAGTCTGTGAAGTTTTGAGCTGTGGATGCTGTTGTGACTGAGGTATGTCTCTAGGGGTGGGCGGAATTTGCATAGTCGCCCTACGCAAAGCTCCGCAAAACGGTAAAAAATCTCCGCGAGCACGCAAAAGTTCTGCAAACACGCGGAATTGCTTGTTCCGCCCGTTCGCGATGCTTTTTTCCTGTTCGCGAACGCTGTTTGCGTGCTCGGGGAGAAATATCTCGCGAACACGCATTTTGAAAGCGCAAACAAGCAAAAAACTCCACGAAGCCGCGGATCGCGGAATTTTGGGCAATTCCGCGTTCTCCGCGGAACGCGAAATTACCCAAATTCCGCAAATTCCGCGAGCGGAACGGAAATTACCACCCAGGCCTAGTCTCTACTCACACATATATTATGGTATGTGTTATACGTCTGAAGATGATAGATGTATAAAACACAGGTATACATTTATCTGTATATTACTTTTATATATGATGCTGCTAGCAAAAGGTACAGACATATGCATGCGTGCTTTTAGGAATATGGTGAGACTTACAGCAGAGACTTGTTAAGGGTTGCTAGTTTATACTTGTGTAGGTCCAATAGCATAAATAGTTGCAGAATGGTGAAGCTGCAGCTCAAAACTGTGGTTTAAAAGATGTTGGCAGATGAATTAGTGATAAGGGTATTTTGTATGAGTCTATTGAAAATCATGGTTGAAATATATCACTATCCCTGTAATTATGTAGCCACTCAGCCAGTGCCCATGCATTTATAAAATCACCCAGGCACTACCTTTACACTCCTCCAATCACTTAGGCAGTACCACAATACTACTGCAATCAACCAGGCAGTACCGATGCACTTATAAAATCACCCAGGCACTTCCTATGTACTTCTGTAATCCCCCAGACATTACATCTGCACTCATGCAATCACCAATGCATTAGCTATACACTGGTTCAATCACCCAGGCAATACCCTTGCACTCCTCCAATCACCCTGTCAGGATCTATGTACTCCTCCAATCACTTAGCCAGTACCCATGCACTTATAAAATCACCCAGGCAGTTCCTATGTACTCCTGTAGTCCCCCAGATATTACCCCTCAACTCATGCAATCACCCAGACATTATGGGGCCGATTCCGATCTCGGCCGGTAGTGCTCCGAATCGGATTCGGCTTTACCGGATCCGATTCGGAGCCCTGTTACCCGACCGAACCGTACGCGGGTCCGGCCGAGCGAGTACGATGCGAAATCTCCGACCGACTCGTCCGGGCGTCCCGACCGCTCCGACCGACTCGATCCCGGCTCGAACCGCTCCGACCGACTCGCTCGGACTCGACTCGCACCGCGCAATGGAGACGTTCCCGGCCGGGTAAGTACGATGCGCGCCGCGAGCAGTCCGACCGAGCCGCTCACTCCGGCTCGTAAGAGCTGTCGGAGCCGTACTTTGGGGGTCCGTGTCGGACCCCCTGTACGCGTAACCGCGCGAGTCACACACAGGGGGGACCCATGGGTCCCCTCTACCTGTGCGTGTACGGCGCGAATCGCTCGCCGCGTACCCGCTGTAGGGGGCGCCCTTGTCCGACTCGCACCCATTGAGTCAATGGGAGCCCGCGTACGCGTTGTACGACCGGCTCCCATTGACTTCAATGGGAGTCCGACCGACTCGAGTCCGATAACATACGGACGCATCGTACTCGTTCGGTCGGACTGCACGGGTCCGATTCGGTCGGAAATCTCTCCGGGTCCGGCTCGGTCGGAGAAATTTCCGGCCCGAATCGGAATCGACCCCTATGTATGTATTCCTCTAATCACCCAGGCAGTTCCTATATACTCCTGTAATCCCCCAGATAGTATCCTTCAACTCATGCAATCACCCAGACATTACCTATGTACTCCTCTAATCCCCCAGACATTACCTCTGCACTCATGCAATTACCAATGCATTAGCTATACACTGGTTCAATCACCCAGGCAATACCCTTGCACTCCTCCAATCACCCTGTCAGGATCTATGTACTCCTCCAATCACTCAGCTAGTACCATGCACTTATAAAATCACCCAGGCAGTTCCTATGTACACCTGTAGTCCCCCAGATATTACCCCTCAACTCATGCAATCATCCAGACATTACGTATGTACTCCTCTAATCACCCAGGCAGTTCCTATATACTCCTGTAATCCCCCAGATATTATCCCTCAACTCATGCAATCACCCAGACATTACCTATGTACTCCTCGAATCCCCCAGACATTACCTCTGCACTCATGCAATCACCAATGCATTAGCTATACACTGGTTAAATCACCCAGGCAATGACCTTGCACTCCTCCAATCGCCCTGTCACGATCTATGCACTCCTCCAATCACTTAGCCAGTACCCATGCACTTATAAAATCACTCTGGCACTACCTATGCACTTATGCAATCACCCAGGCACTATCCTAGTACTCCTCCAATCACCCAGGTAGTACCTTTGTTCTCATGCAATCACCCAGGCACTACCCCTGCACTCCTTCAATCACCCAGCCACTACCCCTGCAGTCCTTCGATCACCCAGCCACTACCCATGCACTTATATAATTATCCAGGTACTACCTTTCCACTCTTCCAATCACGCTGGCACTATCCCTGTAATTATGTAACCACTCAGCCAGTGCCCATGCATTTATAAAATCACCCAGGCACTACCTTTACACTCCTCCAATCACTCAGGCAGTACCACAATACTACTGCAATCAACCAGGCAGTACTGATGCACTTATAAAATCACCCAGGCACTTCCTATGTACTTCTGTAATCCCCCAGACATTACCTCTGCACTCATGCAATCACCCAGACATTACCTATTTACTCCTCTAATCCCCCAGACATTACCTCTGCACTCATGCAATCACCAATGCATTAGCTATACCCTGGTTCAATCACCCAGGCAATACCCTTGCACTCCTCCAATCACCCTGTCAGGATCTATGCACTCCTCCAATCACTTAGCCAGTACCCATGCACTTATAAAATCACCCAGGCACTACATTTACACTCCTCCAATCACTGAGGCACTACCACAATAGTACTCTAATCACCTCGCAGTACCGATGCACTTATAAAATCACCCAGGCACTTTCTATGTACTCCTGTAATCCCCCAGATATTATCCCTCAAATCATGCAATCACCCAGACATTACCTATGTACTCCTCTAATCCCCAAGACATTAGTCCTGCAATCATGCAATCACAAATGCGTTAGCTATACACTGGTTTAATCACCCAGGCACAACCCTTGCACTCCTCCAATCATCCTGTCAGGATCTATACACTCCTCCAATCAGTTAGCCAGTGCCCATGCACTTTTAAAATCACCCAGGCACTACCTTTACACTCCTCCAATCACTGAGGCACTACCACAGTACTACTACAATCACCCAGACAGAACTGATGCACTTAAAAAATCACCCTGGCACTTCCTATGTACTCCTGTAATCCCCCAGATATTATCCTTTAACTCATGCATTCACCCAGACATTACCTATGTACTCCTCTAATCCCCCCGAACATTACCTCTGCTATACACTGGTTCTATCCCTCAGGTACTACCCTTGCATTCTTCCAATCACCCTGTCAGTATCTATGCACTCCTCCAATCACTAAGCCTGTACCCATGCACTTATAAAATCACTCAGGCACTACCTATGCACTTATGCAATCACCAAGGCACTACCTTAGTACTCCTGCAATCACCAGAGCACTACTCTTGTTCTCATAGAATCACACAGGCACTACCCCTGCAGTCATGCATTCACTTAGACACTACCCCTGCACTCATGCAATTACCCAGGCATTATCCCTGCACTCATGCAATCACCTAGGCATTATCCCTGCACTCATGCAATCAGACAGGCATTACCAAAGCACTCCTTCAATCATCCAGCCACTACACATGCACTTATGTAATGACCCAGGCAGAACTCTTGCACTGATGCAATCTCCCAGGTACTATCTGTGCAATGTTCCAATCAGTCAGGCACTATCCATGCATTCTTCGATGTACCAAGGCAGCATTTGTGCATTGCTCTAATCACACTGGCATTATCTTTATCATATAATCACCCAGGTATTACCTATGCAGTTCTTCAATCACTCAGATAGTACCCATGCGCTCCTCCAATCACTCAGGCACTACCCATGCAGTCATGCAATCACGCAAGCATTACCTATGCACTTCTTTAATCACTCAGGTAGTACGCATGCAGTCCTCTGATTTCATAGACACTACCCCTGCACTCATGTAATCACTCAGGCACTATCCATGCAGTTATCCATGCTGTCAGTCACAACTTGTGCATTCATTTTATTTACTGGTGCACTCATTAAATCACTCAGGCAGTACTTATGCACTAATGTAATCAGTCAGTTAGTATTCATCTTCTTCTGCAATTACCCAACTAGTATTGTTGCAGTCACACAAACACCTAGACACTACTGTTGTACTTATTCATTCATGTAGGCACTACTTATACACTCATCTATGCATTCAGGGTCTATTCATACCCTTTTCCATGCACACAATCTCTACGTCTACACTTATGCATTCAGTTAATTAGTATCCAATGTCGCTTGCAATTATACAGACATTACCCTTGCACTCATACAATCATCCAGGCACTACCCATGGAGTAATGTAATCACTGAGATACACCCATCATATATCTTAGCTGTAAGTCTTAACATATTACGGAAACCATTTATACATATTTCTGTACCTTTTGGTAGGAATCTCATATATTAAAGTAATATACAAATAAATGTATACTTGTGTTTTATATGTCTAGCATCTTCAGATGCATAATATGTATCAGAATACATGTGGAAGTAGAGATACACCTTAGTTACAACACCATGCAGACAATAAAACTTGACATATTGCTGTTCAGATTTGTAGCTGATAATGAAAATTATGTGGTATACTTGAAGTGTAGCTTTCCACAGACTGATGCAAAGTAGTATTATAATTGATTATTCTCTTAATATGCCTTAAACCTCACCTTTGTGCTGCTGCTTCAACATTCTATGACTACATAGGGTGTTGGGCCTAGTGAAAGATATAGCAGCTATCTTTCATATGTCTTTGGTGTAAGTCTCACAATCTTCTTAAAAACATGCATGCATATGTCTGTACCTTTTGTTAGTAGTATCATATATCAAAGAAACATACACATAGATGTATACTTGTGTTTTATATGTATAGTATGTTCAGATGTATAAGACATATCACAATACATGTGCAAGTTCATACATATCTTAAACAGAAGATCATGAAGACATTAAAAGTTGAGAGGGTGCACTTTATATTTCAAAGAGACACTTAGATTTATTTAGTGCAGTTCAAGTGAACTTTTCCAGAGAGTCTTACAAAGTATCATAATCACTAATTTGTCAGTCATTATATGTTAAATATTAGTTTTCTGGTGCTGCTGCATTACCATTTTACTAGTAGTTAGGTATTGAACATAGTCAAAATAAATAACTAAGAAGCAAGAGAAATGCAGACAGAAGGAACAGAGGTGCAGAAAGAGGCAAGAGAAGAGCACAAACAGGCAAAAGAAGTGCAGAAAGATCCAAGAGCAGTGCAGAAAGAAGCAACAGAGGGGCAGAAGTAGGCACGAGGGGTGCAGAAAGAGCAATGACAGGTATAGAAATTTGCAAGAGAGGTTTAGAAAGAAGCAACAGAGGTGCAGAAGGAGACAAGACAACTGCAGAAAGAGGCAAAACTGTTGCTGAAGTACGGAAGAGAGGTGCAGTAAAAGAAAACAGGGGTGCAGAAAATTCAAGAGAAATGCAGATAGAGGGAAGAAGGATGTAGAAAGAGGTAAGAGGGGTGCAGAAACGGTAACAGAAGTGCAGAAAGAAGCAAGAGTAGTAGAGAAAAAGTAAGAGAGGTGCAGAAAGAGGGAAGTGGGGTAGAGAAAGAGGCATGAGAAGTGCAGAAAGAAGCAAAAGAGGTGCAGAAAGAGACAAGAGAGATACAGAAAGAGGGGTGCAGAAAGAGGCAAGAGAGGTGTACAAAGAGGGAAGAAGGGTGTAGAAAAAGGCAACAGGGGTACAGAAAGAAGCAAGAAAGGTACAGAAAGAAGCAAGAGAAGTACACAAACAAGTAACAGAGGTGCAGAAAGAGGCAAGAGGGTTACAGAAAGAGGCAACAGAGGTGCACAAAGAGGGAAGAAGGGTGAAGAAAGAGGCAACAGGGGTACAGAAAGAAACAAGAGAGTTGCAGAAAGAAGCAAGAGAAGTTGAGAAGGAAGCAACAGAGGTGCAGAAAGAGGCAAGAGGGGTGCAGAAAGAGGCAACAGAGATGCACAAAGACGGAAGAAGGGTGCAGAAAGAGGCAACAGGGGTACAGAAAGAAGCAAGAGAGGTACAGAAAGAAGCAAGAGAAGTGCAGAAAGAAGCAAGAGGAGTTGAGAAGGAAGCAACAGAGGTGCAGAAAGAGGCAAGAGGGGTGCAGAAAGAGGCAACAGAGATGCACAAAGATGGGAGAAGGGTGCAGAAAGAGGCAACAGGGGTACAGAAAGAAGCAAGAGAGATATACAAAGAGGCAAGAGGGATGCAGAAAGAGGCAAGAGAGTTATAGAAACAGATAAAAGAAGTACAGAAACATTCAAGAGGGGTGTAGAAAGAGTGAAGACAAGTGCATAATATGTATCAGAATACATGTGGAAGTAGAGATATACCTTAGTTACAACACCATGCAGACAATAAAACTTGACATATTGCTGTTCAGATTTGTAGCTGATAATGAAAATTATGTGGTATACTTGAAGTGTAGCTTTCCACAGACTGATGCAAAGTAGTATTATAATTGATTATTCTCTTAATATGCCTTAAACCTCACCTTTGTGCTGCTGCTTCAACATTCTATGACTACATAGGGTGTTGGGCCTAGTGAAAGATATAGCAGCTATCTTTCATATGTCTTTGGTGTAAGTCTCACAATCTTCTTAAAAACATGCATGCATATGTCTGTACCTTTTGTTAGTAGTATCATATATCAAAGAAACATACACATAGATGTATACTTGTGTTTTATATGTATAGTATGTTCAGATGTATAAGACATATCACAATACATGTGCAAGTTCATACATATCTTAAACAGAAGATCATGAAGACATTAAAAGTTTAGAGGGTGCACTTTATATTTCAAAGAGACACTTAGATTTATTTAGTGCAGTTCAAGTGAACTTTTCCAGAGAGTCTTACAAAGTATCATAATCACTAATTTGTCAGTCATTATATGTTAAATATTAGTTTTCTGGTGCTGCTGCATTACCATTTTACTAGTAGTTAGGTATTGAACATAGTCAAAATAAATAACTAAGAAGCAAGAGAAATGCAGACAGAAGGAACAGAGGTGCAGAAAGAGGCAAGAGAAGAGCACAAACAGGCAAAAGAAGTGCAGAAAGATCCAAGAGCAGTGCAGAAAGAAGAAACAGAGGGGCAGAAGTAGGCACGAGGGGTGCAGAAAGAGCAATGACAGGTATAGAAATTTGCAAGAGAGGTTTAGAAAGAAGCAACAGAGGTGCAGAAGGAGACAAGACAACTGCAGAAAGAGGCAAAACTGTTGCTGAAGTACGGAAGAGAGGTGCAGTAAAAGAAAACAGGGGTGCAGAAAATTCAAGAGAAATGCAGATAGAGGGAAGAAGGATGTAGAAAGAGGTAAGAGGGGTGCAGAAACGGTAACAGAAGTGCAGAAAGAAGCAAGAGTAGTAGAGAAAAAGTAAGAGAGGTGCAGAAAGAGGGAAGTGGGGTAGAGAAAGAGGCATGAGAAGTGCAGAAAGAAGCAAAAGAGGTGCAGAAAGAGACAAGAGAGATACAGAAAGAGGGGTGCAGAAAGAGGCAAGAGAGGTGTACAAAGAGGGAAGAAGGGTGTAGAAAAAGGCAACAGGGGTACAGAAAGAAGCAAGAAAGGTACAGAAAGAAGCAAGAGAAGTACACAAACAAGTAACAGAGGTGCAGAAAGAGGCAAGAGGGTTACAGAAAGAGGCAACAGAGGTGCACAAAGAGGGAAGAAGGGTGAAGAAAGAGGCAACAGGGGTACAGAAAGAAACAAGAGAGTTGCAGAAAGAAGCAAGAGAAGTTGAGAAGGAAGCAACAGAGGTGCAGAAAGAGGCAAGAGGGGTGCAGAAAGAGGCAACAGAGATGCACAAAGACGGAAGAAGGGTGCAGAAAGAGGCAACAGGGGTACAGAAAGAAGCAAGAGAGGTACAGAAAGAAGCAAGAGAAGTGCAGAAAGAAGCAAGAGGAGTTGAGAAGGAAGCAACAGAGGTGCAGAAAGAGGCAAGAGGGGTGCAGAAAGAGGCAACAGAGATGCACAAAGATGGGAGAAGGGTGCAGAAAGAGGCAACAGGGGTACAGAAAGAAGCAAGAGAGATATACAAAGAGGCAAGAGGGATGCAGAAAGAGGCAAGAGAGTTATAGAAACAGATAAAAGAAGTACAGAAACATTCAAGAGGGGTGTAGAAAGAGTGAAGACAAGTGCATAATATGTATCAGAATACATGTGGAAGTAGAGATATACCTTAGTTACAACACCATGCAGACAATAAAACTTGACATATTGCTGTTCAGATTTGTAGCTGATAATGAAAATTATGTGGTATACTTGAAGTGTAGCTTTCCACAGACTGATGCAAAGTAGTATTATAATTGATTATTCTCTTAATATGCCTTAAACCTCACCTTTGTGCTGCTGCTTCAACATTCTATGACTACATAGGGTGTTGGGCCTAGTGAAAGATATAGCAGCTATCTTTCATATGTCTTTGGTGTAAGTCTCACAATCTTCTTAAAAACATGCATGCATATGTCTGTACCTTTTGTTAGTAGTATCATATATCAAAGAAACATACACATAGATGTATACTTGTGTTTTATATGTATAGTATGTTCAGATGTATAAGACATATCACAATACATGTGCAAGTTCATACATATCTTAAACAGAAGATCATGAAGACATTAAAAGTTTAGAGGGTGCACTTTATATTTCAAAGAGACACTTAGATTTATTTAGTGCAGTTCAAGTGAACTTTTCCAGAGAGTCTTACAAAGTATCATAATCACTAATTTGTCAGTCATTATATGTTAAATATTAGTTTTCTGGTGCTGCTGCATTACCATTTTACTAGTAGTTAGGTATTGAACATAGTCAAAATAAATAACTAAGAAGCAAGAGAAATGCAGACAGAAGGAACAGAGGTGCAGAAAGAGGCAAGAGAAGAGCACAAACAGGCAAAAGAAGTGCAGAAAGATCCAAGAGCAGTGCAGAAAGAAGAAACAGAGGGGCAGAAGTAGGCACGAGGGGTGCAGAAAGAGCAATGACAGGTATAGAAATTTGCAAGAGAGGTTTAGAAAGAAGCAACAGAGGTGCAGAAGGAGACAAGACAACTGCAGAAAGAGGCAAAACTGTTGCTGAAGTACGGAAGAGAGGTGCAGTAAAAGAAAACAGGGGTGCAGAAAATTCAAGAGAAATGCAGATAGAGGGAAGAAGGATGTAGAAAGAGGTAAGAGGGGTGCAGAAACGGTAACAGAAGTGCAGAAAGAAGCAAGAGTAGTAGAGAAAAAGTAAGAGAGGTGCAGAAAGAGGGAAGTGGGGTAGAGAAAGAGGCATGAGAAGTGCAGAAAGAAGCAAAAGAGGTGCAGAAAGAGACAAGAGAGATACAGAAAGAGGGGTGCAGAAAGAGGCAAGAGAGGTATACAAAGAGGGAAGAAGGGTGTAGAAAAAGGCAACAGGGGTACAGAAAGAAGCAAGAAAGGTACAGAAAGAAGCAAGAGAAGTACACAAACAAGTAACAGAGGTGCAGAAAGAGGCAAGAGGGTTACAGAAAGAGGCAACAGAGGTGCACAAAGAGGGAAGAAGGGTGAAGAAAGAGGCAACAGGGGTACAGAAAGAAACAAGAGAGTTGCAGAAAGAAGCAAGAGAAGTTGAGAAGGAAGCAACAGAGGTGCAGAAAGAGGCAAGAGGGGTGCAGAAAGAGGCAACAGAGATGCACAAAGACGGAAGAAGGGTGCAGAAAGAGGCAACAGGGGTACAGAAAGAAGCAAGAGAGGTGCAGAAAGAAGCAAGAGAAGTGCAGAAAGAAGCAAGAGGAGTTGAGAAGGAAGCAACAGAGGTGCAGAAAGAGGCAAGAGGGGTGCAGAAAGAGGCAACAGAGATGCACAAAGACGGAAGAAGGGTGCAGAAAGAGGCAACAGGGGTACAGAAAGAAGCAAGAGAGGTGCAGAAAGAAGCAAGAGAAGTGCAGAAAGAAGCAAGAGGAGTTGAGAAGGAAGCAACAGAGGTGCAGAAAGAGGCAAGAGGGGTGCAGAAAGAGGCAACAGAGATGCACAAAGATGGGAGAAGGGTGCAGAAAGAGGCAACAGGGGTACAGAAAGAAGCAAGAGAGGTATACAAAGAGGCAAGAGGGATGCAGAAAGAGGCAAGAGAGTTATAGAAACAGATAAAAGAAGTACAGAAACATTCAAGAGGGGTGTAGAAAGAGTGAAGACAAGTGCAGAAATAGAGAACAGGGGTGGAGAAAGAGGGGAGGGGTAATAGTTAGGTATTGAGTATAGGTAAAAACAAAGCAGCAACCCTTCACATGTTTGTGCTGTAAGTTTCATTATGTTTCTGAAACCATGCATGCATGAGTCTGTACATTTTGCTAGTGTACTATATATAAAAGAAGCATACAAATATACGTATACTTCTGTTTTATATGTAAAGCATCTTCAATGTATGACACATGAATGAATGAAACAACACTTGTAGAGCGCGTAGCTACCCGGAGGCATCCCAGCGCTAAGCGGTGAAACTGAAGCATCAAGAATCACTTGGGAAAGAGCGAAGTTTTCAACATCTTACGGAAGGCCATATGATTAGGTTCCTTACGTAGCTGGAGAGGGAGGGAATTCCAAAGTTTGGCAGCATTGCACGAGAATAGCCGGCCACTGGTTCTGGCCCTCTTAATTCTGGGGACAGTAGCCAAAAATTGCTCGTCTGAGCGCAGCCGCCTGTTTGCGCGATAGGGCTGGACCAGAGAGGTAATAATTTATGGTCCTTTTCCTCCTATCATCTTGTGGGTAATACACAAAGCCTTGAATTGGACTCTCTCCCAGACCGGGAGCCAGTGGAGAGCTATCAAGGCAGGTTTTGCAGACTGCCGGCTCGGAATCCCCACAAGAATCCTTGCGGAGCAGTTCTGTACTGTTTGAAGTTTAGCAAGGACCGAGCTCGGGGCACCAAGGTAAAGGGCATTCCCGTAGTCCAGGCGGGAACAAATAAGCACCTGGACCATGAGTTTTCTTGCCTGGAAGGGGAGCAGGGGGAGCACTTTACTGAGCATCCTTATAATGCCAAAGCAGGAAGCCACGACCTTCCTGGCTTGGGCTTTAAAGCTGAGGTCTAAATCCAGCCAAACGCCCAGGCTCTTTATCTCTGGCTTAGGGACGGGTGCAGGCCCATGCAGGCTGGCCACATAGTGTCCACTTGAAAAGAAGGGGATTGCCAAGGAGCATAAGCTCAGTCTTATCGCCATTCAATTTTAGATGTGAGAGTTTCATCCATTTGGCTACGTCTTCAAGGCAAAGACAAAGGTGGCTAGAGATTCTGTCTGAGTGGTTCAGCGCAACAGCCAGTTGGGTATCATCAGCATAGGTCACAATATGCACCCCAAATGGAAGAACGATGTCCGCAAGAGGCACCATGTAAGCATTAAAAAGAGTAGGGCTCAGGGATGACCCCTGAGGAACCCCACAGTGGAGAGGCAAGGATTTCGAAATAGCCTCATCCTGGAATACCTGGAAGGATCTTTCTTCCAGGAAAGATTGCAGCCACATAAGGGCGACTCAGGACACCCCCAAACTTCTGAGTCGTTGGACCAGAATGTGGTGGTTGACCATGTCAAAGGCCGTGCTGAGGTCCAGAAGAATCACAGCCGAGGAGCCTCCTGGGTCGAGGATCTTTCTGGAATTTTCAACGACATCCAGGAACGCCGTTTCCATTCCTTGGTGCGGGCGAAAGCCCGTTTGAGAGGAATGAAGGAGGTTGTGGGATTCCAGATAGGTGGAAAGCACCGAATTAACATGCTTCTCTGCAATTTTGCTGATCCCTGGGAGAAGCGAAATGGGTCAATAGTTGCCGAGGCAGTCTGGGTCCAAGCCAGTTTTTTTCAAAAAGGATTTCACCATGGCTTTTTTCCATAAGGGAGGGACCACACCAGCAGAAATCGAGGAGTTGATTACATCCAAGATGATTGGGCCGACTGATTCAACCACCTGTTTCAGAATCTTGGGTGGGGCGGAGTCTCTGGGCGACCCGCTCTTGATGAGTGCAGAGGTAGCCTGGAGTGTTTCACAGTCCATTAAGGGAAAGGCTTCTAAAGACTGTTCCTTGCTCCTAGGACTAGAATCCTCTGGCTGCAGGATGGTATAACCATCGGTTGAGGCAAAGGATCCATAAATCGTTTTGATTTTGTTATAAAAGTAGTCTGCCAGTTCGTTGCAGCGTGAGCCATTGCTTCAGGTATATCAGGGGGAGAGGGAGCTTTCAATAGTTTTTTTGCTATGAGAAATGTTTCACGGGGGAATTGGCTGCCAGGGAGATTTTTTCCTCAAAATACAAGGCATGTGCCTTTTTGATTTCCATCTTGTATGTTTTGATGGCGTCCCTGTATTCCCTTTTCTTGCTGAGGGAGAAGTCCTTTCTCCAAATTCTTTCAGTTTTTTTGCAGATCTGCTTTAACTCTCGGAGTTTAGGGGTGTACCAAGCCATTCTATTGGACCTTTTATGTATCTGGGTGATTTTCTTCAGAAGAACCTGATCTAATGTCCCCTCAATCCAGTTGTTGAATCTTTCGTTAGCTACGATTGGGTCAGTTTCAGGAGGTGGCCCAGAATTTTCCAGTGCCGACACCCATTTTTCTAAAGGAAGTTTCGGCCAGCAGCGGGACATTATTCGTGTTGTCTGGTTGGGGGGGTGACATAGGTAGGGGACCAAAGGAAAGGAATCAGATAATGATCTGACCAGGGCATAGGAATCGGTTCCTGACCGAGTAACTCCTCCAGATTAGAGAATATAGGATCTAGGAGGTGTCCTTTCGAATGTGTAGCATATAACACCTTCTGAGTGAGCTGATAGGCTGCAAAATTGAGGGATAGGTCGGTTGCGGCTGTCGAAGTTAGATCATCAAAATGAACATTGAAGTCACCCAGAAGATTAAAATTCGAGGTGGTGCTTGCGAGTTTAGCAACTATTTCGGGTAGTGCTTTGCAGAATTGGGACATTGCTCCAGGGGGTCGATAGAGTATAATGCCTGAAAGAGATATCGTAGGCGTGAATCCTATTGAAAAGTGGAGGTTCTCACAGTCAGGTAAGGGTCTCCCAAAAGTCCGGCAATTGAAGTGGCTTTTATAAATAATGGCAATGCCACCCCCTTTACCTGTCGCTCTGTACAACCTCTGTACTATGTAATCAGGGGGGAGGGCTTGGACAATGTCGGGCTCTGAGTCCGCATTCATCCAGGTTTCTGGGAGAAACAAAACATCAGGGCTGTCATCCATTAGCAAGATGCGCAGCTCTGCTGCATGTTTAGCCAATGATCTGCAATTTAATAGGAATAATTTAAAGTGTTTATGATCAAGCCGTGCGATGGGGGAGATGCGGGGGCGACCAAAGGCTAAATGGGCAGTGCATACAACAAGAGACTAAGCTGCTAGGAGTAATGGAATGGGTACAGTTCAATCCTAAGGTTGAGTTTAACTGTTTTAACTGCTCCGCGCTATAACACAGTTTATCTGAGGGAAAAGGGGCAGGGGTCGTGGCCCCTGGCCCCATCCGGGCACGGACGGGCGCAGATGGGCTTGCCTTTGGCGCGCTCGCTGCGCGCGTCCGCTGCGCGGTCACGTCATCGGGCTATTAAGAAGCCCGAGCAGGGTCCAGCAGCTAGAGCGCTGACCCAAGATGGCGGCTAAAGTTCGAGTGCAAGTACCAAAGTTTTTAAAACAGTGTCAGCTTGCCCCCCTGAGCTATAACACAGCTCATTGCAGCACAAGTAACAGGTATTTAAAAGCAAAATTTAATTTATTAAAAATGGATCTGAGCCCCCTTCACGCCTAGCGTAAAGTGCGGGTGCGAGTACAAAAGTTTAAAAAAAAGTCAACTTGTCCCCTTGAGCTATAACCCAGCTCATTTGCAGCAACAAGTAAAAACAAGTATTTAAAGCAATTTCAGTTTTTAAAAGAGATTTGTGCCCCCTTCACGCCTAGTGTGACTCATAGCAGCTTCAGTAACCGCTGCGCGGTTGCGTCATCGGGCTCTTATGAAGCCCGAGCAGGGTCCAGCAGCTAGAGCGCTGACCCAAGATGGCGGCTAAAGTTCGAGTGCGAGTACCAAAGTTTTTAAAACAGTGTCAGCTTGCCCCCCTGAGCTATAACACAGCTCATTTCAGCACAAGTAACAGGTATTTAAAAGCAAACTTTAATTTATTAAAAAGGGATCTGAGCCCCCTTCGCGCCTAGCGTAAAGTGCCGGTGCGAGTACAAAAGTTTAAAACAAAGTCAACTTGTCCCCCTGAGCTATAACCCAGCTCATTTGCAGCAACAAGTAAAAACAAGTATTTAAAGCAATTTCAGTTTTTAAAAGAGATCTGTGCCCCCTTCACGCCTAGCATGACTCGTAGCATCTTCAGTAACCACTGCAATGTGCAAGTAGAGACATACCTCAATCACAACATTATGCAGGCCTTAAAAGTTGGCAGACTGCACTTTAGATTTGATTTGGGTAGCAGTAGAGAAATCCTTTAGTTGTGCTTTGTTATTCTGTTGCATAGGTTGTGATGTCTTCTAATTGTAGGAATTGTGCAGTGTCTGACATAGCTTTGGAATGCAATTAAAAATATTTCTTTATTTATACATGAGAATATTTGTATATAATTATTTTAATAATATTAAATTATTTAACGAAACTATTTAAACTTTTCCTTTTTTCAGATATTCTCCACAATTATTAAGAAAGATTCAGTATGACAAGAAAAGTGCAAAAGAAAAGAATACAAAAAAAAACAGTACTATTTAAAGGAGATAGAAAAGCAGAAATGAGATGAAGTACAACATGTGATGTTGAAGAAAAAGTCTTTTGGTAAGAGAACTAAAAACTTTTAAAGAATGTAATGAATTTTCAAAATGGGGTAAAGAGAAAGAAAGGTAATACAACCAATCAGAAGGAAACAAAAAAAGGACAAATTAATGGAAAATCAGGTTATGGGAAAACAATCTATGTTAAAAGAAGGATGAACGAATATAAAGACATTAGGAAGAGAATGTATAAAAGTAGAGTACTACAAAATTTATTGAAAGATTGCAGAAAATATAAAAGAAAATCAGCATTTTACAAGAAAAAACAACAGATTGAAAGTGTAGTCGAAAAGGCTTTTGAAATGAAAAGAAGATTGTTTATATTAGTATTGAAGAGAATGAAGACATTGAATAAAACAATGCACTTTATGAAAGAGAAAAGTAAAAGAAAAAGACTGGTTAATAGAACTAACTTTTGCAAAAACAATTCGGTTGAATGGAAGCACACTTCTAGTACTGAACCTTTTTTTAACGAAGAAAGCTATTTTCAACAAAATACATTAGTTCATGCAGATGATACCAGTGATCGTTGTTATGAGGTTAAAAATGGTTGTCCACTTGAAAAAGAAAAGATGGTTCCTAGAAATGTGGATGAAGTAATAGCTGAAGACGTTCAAGGGAGACGTACACAAGCTCCAGTGTATAAGTGGGATTATAGTAGCATTTGTAGTATACGACAGGAAACTATTGATATATTATGAAATTTCTTACGAGATTATGGTAAAAAAAGTGTTAAACAGAAGATTAAGATGTTGCAAGAACTAGATCCTTGTAAAGTGAGAAAATATATAACTTGCAGGGTCATTCTCTGGCTTGTCTTTCTAGAAAAGTGTGTCGAAGTACTTTTCATCATTTAAAATTGTTAGCAGTACATCACTCAGAAATGCGGAAGTTAGTAAGAAGATTGTACTATGTAAAAAGTCCTACATTATCTTTAAGTGAAATAAACACAGCTCTTTTGCATGGTTATTATTGGATGTAAAAAAAAATTCTGATGATATACAGTTTCATTTCTTTGGTCCTAAAGAGGAGTGTAGAGAAAGTGAGAGTTTGATAAGTGTAGGTGTTGAAGAAGAGGTGGAAGATAGTACTACTGAGAAGTTTGCAGAAGAAATTACAAAGTTTAAGGTAGTTTCTTGTTGTCGACGTACTCACTGTAGAAGTCAAACTAGGAATGTTGATGTGTATTTAAAAAGTGAAAAGGAAAACAATGATATGTGGGAGCAATTTGGTGCCTATTTGTTGGTGGAAGGTCGTTTTGAGTTGGGTAATGATCAACGTATTTGTAAATATTGTTACAACAAATTAGAAGAGAATAAAATGCCAGCTAGAGCTGTACATAATAACCTAGAGTTGGTAGCTATTCCTCTGGAACTGGTAGATTTAAATACATATGAGTCCATTCTTATTCAATCTGTGCATCCGTTTCAGGCTATAGTTCGTATGGAACCTAAAACAGGTAAGGTGCCTCCAACAGATTTACAAAGAGGTTTAAAAGGAAGAGTTGCGTATTTACCTTTCGATTTTGCGAAAAATATTGAAACTGTTGGTGTAGAGAGAGAGGAAAATGAACCTGTAGTTATTCTAGTTAATGGTGTACCAACAAAGAGTCGGAAAATATGGCAAGAGTTAGTAGATGTCACCAAGCTTCAAAAGGCTACATTATATCTTGTACAAAACAATATTTATTATAAAACTGTAAATGTGGAAGAACAAGAAATATATTTAGAAGATGAAACAGAAATTTCAACTGGCCAAATAGAAAAAGGGTACTAGTGATAACAAGAACTGAGAGAAAGAAACAGAGGTGAACAATCATTTTTCTACCGAGTTTTCCTCTGAGAAACAGTACTCTCATCAACTGAATTGACAACAGCACAAGAAGAACAAGAAGGAGGTCCATTCTTACCTGAGTATCCTGCGAGGCTGCAGTACCACCAGAACTCCATTGTCACGCAAGTACCTGGAAAAACAAAGAAATTAAATAAATAAGTAAAGGACATTAATAGCATGCATACAATAGAGGAATGTAACAAGAAAGTTAAAAGAGCTAATACGATTCAACAAAAGTATTGAGATTGTTCTTGCATATTATAAATTGTAATCATCTAGAAAGAAGAGGGGCGTACAGCTGAAGTAGTAAAGGTAAAATTGATTAAGAACATATTAAAAAGAGTAGAAGAGTAAGTTAGCAAATGTATTGGAAACTGATTAGTGTGTTTTGCAGATAAGGAGAACTCCTGAAGAAGCCTAGTAGACGAGCAGCAGACGTAGACAAGGCGACAGGAGAGTTCGGCTGTCTCTTCTTTCAATCCTATTCCCCTTTCCCCCTTTGGATCAGATCGGCTCCTAGTGAATATCAGGAGAAGTCTGTTCTGTAGTGGGCATTGGGAAATTAGCTGCGTTCTACTTCCACGCAGACCAGTGGGTTCCTTGACAATTTGGAACCGATTCTGATGAAACAGTTTTGTCTTTCATTGAAGACTATGTTACCTGTGTCATTCCAAAAAAAGGAGGAGAAAACAGCTTAAGACAACAAGTTTTACAGTTTCAAAGTCATCGATGTGGAAAATATTGTCAACGGAAATACACGTCAAAGGGAAAATGTTATGCAAAATGTTGTTTTGGATTCCCACGTCCAGTAATTTCAAAAGGAAGAGTCAACAGTTTCATGTCAGCAGTAAGACATACTATAACTCGAAAATCTCCGAAGAATACTTACAGCATAAAAAGAACTGAAGATTCAAAGTATTTTAATGACTACAATCCAGTGATTTTGACAACGTGGAATGCAAACATGAATATCCAGTATGTTGCAGATAATTCGATTGCTGTTGCTCACTATGTTACATCATATATAGCCAAATATGAAAAGACGGAGTTGAAAGAAATGTGGGAAGAATTTTCACAAGAGAAGACTCTTAGTAATAAATTGTACAGCTTTAGTTTGAAGATGCTTTCCCATCTAGAGATTGGATCCTATGAATGTTCGAATCGGTTGACCTCTGCAAGTTTATATTCAAAGTCAAGAGGAATCATTTGGGTAAGTCTAGGTCTTGCTGAAAAACAAAATCGAGTATTATCTCTACAAGGAATTGAATACTTAGCATTGATTGAACCACAAAGTACAGATATTGTTAAAATAAATATGTTGGATACGTACTATCCCAAAAGGAGTCCACATCTGGAAAACATATGTCTCTATGAAGTACTGCAACATTATAGTTTTAAGAGAAATGTTACAGAAAATATAAATGAAGAAAAATATGCAGTAATTGGATGTGATGGATGTTTGGTAAAACATGCCAAAGGAAGTCTTATTAACCACAGGAAACTCAGTTGTGATACTCCAGATAAAAGGGAATTTTTCTATTTGGCACTTTTGCAACACTTCAAGCCTTGGCGTAGTGAAATGGAATCACTTGGAGATTTTGACTGTGATGAAGATTCTTTTAATGCATGTAAAGATAGCATTGAATGCACAATTTTTCCAAATTATCTACAAATGTTAAATGAAGAGATTGAACAAGAAACTACTATTGCAGCTGAAATAGCTAGAGACAGTTCTCAAGATAGTCAAAGTTCTGCTCCACTAAGTCAAGATCTACTAGGACAACCAATTCTTGAAAATGAAGCAGCAATAGCCATGAATGAAGTAGAAACGGCAATGCAACAAGCACAACAGGATATTATTGAGTTGGGAAACTTGGAAGAAGAACTAAATATTGAACAAAAATAAATATATCAGCAAGTGACACAACAGATACAGCATGGTTTACTGCATGAAAAAAAAGAATGCCAATGCACATCATTTAAACCTATTCGAATGTTTATCAGTGGGCAAGCTGGAACAGGAAAAAGTTTCTTAATTAAAGTTTTGACCAGTTATCTACACAAAACCACTGAATCACATTTATCTTGTTTTGTAACCGCCCCAACTGGGTTAGCAACACACAACTTTAAAGCGATTATGTTACATCGATTACTCATGCTACCAGTTGAACATGAAAATAAGTTGGAATATCACAAGCTATCTGGAGAAGTTTCAAGAGTACTCAAGAAAATGAAACTTCTAATCATTGATGAGGTGAGCATGGTCTCAAACTTAATGCTTGCCTTTGTACATTTAAGAATGCAACAGATTTTAAAAACAGATTTTGATGTTCTATTTGGAGGAAAACATGTAATTGTATTCGGCGACCTACTACAACTTACTCCTGTAAAAGGGCAGCCTGTTTTTAAAACACTTGTCCATGAAGACACTAGGAAATCTTTGGGAAGTATTGGAAATGTCAACATTTGGTCTCATTTTGAACATAAAGAACTTATTAAGAATATGCGACAAGCAAGTGATGAACATTATGGAAACATTCTTCAAGATATAATAATTGGTGTTTTGACAAAACTTGGTAAAGAAGCTTTACAAAGTCGGCTTTTAACAAACTTGTATGCAAATGAAAACATTGCACCTGAAATAATGTACAAAAAAATTGGAGAAAAGAAGTCTATAGTTTGCCTAATGCCTATACTGCAAGAGTGTTCTACATTCAATCAAGAACTTTTGAAATTGGATAAACAACCAATAGTGAAAATGGAAGCTATTGATCAAAATGGAACCAAAGGAGTTACTATTCTTCTCTCAGAAAAATTACAGTCAAAATTGGATTCTTTGGAAAAGTCAGTGTCTAAGACTGCAGGTTTAGAAAAGACTTCATATGTATGTGTAAATTGTCGGGTAATTTTACGCCGTAATTTGAATGTAGAAGAAGGTTTAGTAAATGGAGCAATGGGAAAAGTTATTGATTTTGTAAATTTTCAGAACAGAGATGGAATTGAATTTTTGAAGATTAAATTTGATCAGATTGAACAGG
Organism: Calotriton arnoldi; assembly: GCA_963921515.1. NCBI lineage: Eukaryota > Metazoa > Chordata > Amphibia > Caudata > Salamandridae > Calotriton > Calotriton arnoldi. The sequence goes on from CAWUFW010006959.1 coordinate 329,358, forward strand.
TAAAACAGATTGGACGTTGTGCTGTTCGTTTTTTGCTTCTAAAAGACTTGTATGTTCGTAGAAAACAGTTTCCTCTTCCTTTAGCATATGCAGTAACCATTCGTAAATCTCAAGGTTTAAGTGTAGATAGTGCTTTGGTAAATATTGGAAGTACAGTGTTTAAAGAGGGAATGGCACACATTGTATTGTCTCGAGTAAGAACATTATCTGGTTTGTATTTGATTAATTTTGATGAGAAAAAGATTAGTGCTAATGCAAATTGTGTAAGAGAGTATAATCGGTTAAGAAGACTATCTGCTCCTAACTTAGGTGAATATCCCATATATGAGAAATGTGTAATGTGTCCAAAACAGAAATATGACAAACATTCTAGTGAGATTCAAAAAAGAAAACAATTCAAGAGAATGATAAAGCTGCAACGAAAATGAAAATGGACACTGTTGATGATATTGTAGGATACCAGTTAGAAAATAGTTCAGGTATCAACTGCTACGCTTATGTAATTGTAAATGTTGTCTTTTATCTAGAGGATCTTCATCATGAAATTATGGAAAATCAAGAAAAAAGATTCTGTTCTTTACTGCATTTTATTTTTCAAAAGTTGGTAACTGATAGAACTAAAATCCATACTGCTTCTGGAATTCGGAATCTTTTCGATATATGTACTGGTTCATTGAAATTTATATTGAATATACAACAAGATGCACTAGAATTTCTTATGTTTATGCTTGGAGTATTGGAAGATGAAGGAACAGAAATTGAAAATGTATTTGGGCTAAGTTATAGATGGGATCATAAATGTGAAGAGTGATCATTTTCTTCTTCCACTGAAATAGACACTGATTGATTCATATACTTGACAATACCAGATTGCAAATCAGTGTCTTTTAAAAAATTAGTAAAAACAGCTAACCAAGATATGAAATGCTCTCATTGTAAATCAGAAATGTTGTCAACATTATATATATAGAAAGATTTGGAAAATATGTCATTTTAATGCTACAACGTTGTAGAGCAAATGGAAGAAAATTGGAAACCAAAATTAAACATTTTGTGGCAAGTCAAGTATCAATTTCAGGAAGAACTTTTAAAGCAGTGGCTATTATTTTACATGATGGATCTACTACAACATCTGGACACTATACTGTGTATTTAAAGTGCAATAAAGGATGGACACATTGCAATGATGCCCATTTGGAATTCAAATGTAGGTTGCCTTTTGAATTACCAAATGCATATCTTATATTTTGATGCCAAAGTTTTGAAAACATCATTCGGCCTATTGGGAAGATGTGAACATGAATTAATGAGTTTATTTTGGATATTTTCAATGCAAATGGATTTAGAAACATTATTCGGCCTATTGGGAAGATGTGAACAATTACTGTTTGGATTATTGTTTGTGCTAATTATTGTTGCATTTGCAAAATTGTGTTTGAAAGAAGTAGTTTATATATTTGATCTTTATATTATACGCAATGTAAATGAGAGTGTATATTTTAGAAATAATGTAATAAGCATGATAATATGCACTAATGTTTACAGTCGCTTTTACTGCACTCATCCATTTTTTCAAACACTACCCTAAACTCATCTATACAGTTAGGCAGTATTCCCACACTCCTGCCATCACCCATGCACTATCTATGCACTTCACCAATCACCTAGCCTGTACTCAGACAGTTATAATATCACCCAGACACTACCTATGTACTCCTCCAATCACCCAGGCACTATCTGTACACTCATGCAATCAGCTAGACATTACCCGTACACTCTTCCAATAACCCAGGTAGTATCTAGACACTACCCTTGCACTCTTTCAATCATCCAGGCAGTATCTATACAATGCTCTATTCATTCAGGCAGCACACATGCACTTATAAAATCACCCAGGCACTATTTATGCAGTCCTCCAATCACCCAGGTACTACTCCTGTACTCCTCCAATCGCCCAGCCAGAACCCTTCAAGTTATAAAATCACTCAGGCACTACCTATACACTCCTCCAATCACCCAGGCACTACCTCTACACTCATGTAATTAGCTAGATATTACCCCTACACTCATGGAATTACTGAGACATTAACTATGCACTCATATAATCACCCAGGTATTACCTATGCAGTTCTTCAATCATTACAATCATTAATTCCACAGACATTACCTCTGCACTTATGCAATCACTTATGCATTAGACATGCACTCCTCTAATTATCTACACATTACCCCTGCACTCATGCAATCACTTAGGCATTACCTATGCATTCCTCCAATGACCCAGACATTTACCCTGCACTCATGCAATCACCTAGCTATTACCCATGCAGTCCTTCAATCACCCAGGCAGTACCCATGCACTTTTAAAATCATCCAGGTACTTCCTATGCACTCATGCATTAACCCAGGCACTACGAATGGACTTCTGCAATCACCCAGGAAGTACCACTACACTCATACAACACCCAACCATTACTCTTGCACTCATGCAACAACCAGGCACTAGCTATGCACTCATACAATAACCCAGGCACTCAGCTCGTCCTCGGGAGGAGTCACGACTCCTCCTCGGTGCTCAGACATATACATTTTAATTTTTTTATTTTCTCAACAACTACTGAGTGGATTTACACCATTTAAAAAAAAGGTCGGTTTCTGGACCAAGAGCTAACTTTTTGCCAAATTTGGAGTCATTCCGTTCAGCAGTTCGGGCTGTAGCTGTGTCTAAAGTTCCTACGGAAATTAACATGGGGAAAACGTGTTTTGGGACCCCGGATTTTTTCTCGGCCTCCGCTTGACGAATCACCCACAAATTTTAAGACAGGAGCTGACCTGAGTGAACCATTCATTTTGAAAATTTGGCAAAGATTCGTCAAACGGCGCCACAGATATTGGCAAAAGAAAAAACGCTATTTGAATAGAAACAAGGTCCTAACTATAACTACCTACTGGCGACCGCCAGCAGGTAATATATATATATATATATATATATATATATATATATATATATATATATGAATGAAAAAACCACACTCTGATTGAATCCACTTTCTCTGGAAATCAGGTACGAACCACAACGTGCTCGGTGATGAAAAGTGCTTTATATATATATCCAGATAACTCCAACTCTTCTTCAAAAAAGACAACGGAGCACTGACCTCAGGTAAAGTGCAGATTTTTTAATAAATTGAGTTCTCCATCACCACTAGCAGCATTACGCGTTTCGGCACAATATATATTATATATATATATTAGATCATGAACTGAGAATAGCACAAAATGCAACTTGAATGTCCATATAAATCCTTTTTTATTGTTGCACTTCCTTCTCTTGGGCACTTGAAATAGGTTGTCTTCAGTTGATGTAACACAGGTATTACAACCCAGCTCTTACATCGGTATACGTCTTCATATACATGTAATCATTCAAAACAGCCAACACGTGTTTCAAGAAATTCTCGCTCCTTCAGGGCTGTTGGTAAGGAAAGATACCACTATTAGCAACTAAAGTTACATGCATAATGTATAATAAGAGCTTGTCACAGATGCAACACTTGTTAAGATGTCACAAAGCCAAGAAAAATAAAAACAAACAAATGTGACAATAAGAAAACAACAAAAAGCAAAGAGAAAAAAGGAGAAGAAAGAAAACTAAATGACAAAGTAATATTTGACAAATGCCTAAGCCTCTCATTACAGTGGCAAAGGTCCGGCCTTATGTACGGAAAATATCCCATAAAGCCACGCAGTACATAGTTACACAAATAAATCTATTCGTTGTATGGGGACATTTAAGAGACAAATTCACATGAATATAGGTCATTTCTATTTTGAAAAGAAAATATTATCTAAATCTGATATACATCACCATTATAACTGGAATAATATGCTGGAAGAGCAAGCCCTACTATTATCAAATAAGTCAAATAGATCCCAACATACAGCATGCCATTACTGAGAATCAAGTAATCATATACAGTTCTCCTGTCGCAATAGGTACCTAATTTAGTAGACAAAGGATAAAAGATAAAAAAATTAAAAATACCTTCACAAAATTGATTCCAAGACACATTTTATTTTAATACTCATCATATCTGGTTCCCACAATTGTTCGTGATCCAATGCTTCATTCAATGGCTTCCTTTAATAGTTAAAAAATATATGTGTATATTTATAAGTGGTTACATCTGAATTGGGAATCTATGCACTAAGAGAACAGTCCAATCAAAAAATGTAACTCGTCTATCTTCCTACATATAGTCAAAGTGAAAATTCACAGCAAAATATATTCCCCAACATATCAATAACCTGCTCTGAACACGTACTAGTGCTGAGAATAAAGTAAAAGAAAAAAAAATGTTATAAGGAAAATTAAGTGGTGTGGTATATCCACTCTCAGTCTCAGAAGTACAATTTCTGAAAGTCACAATGAGTTAAGTCTATTACGTCTTGACAAAACGTCAGATACAATTCACTACAGGAGTGGGACCAAACCTCAAAGATACAACAAGTATTAGTGCAATGACCTCACTCTAAGAACCATAGAAACTATACCGTAACACACAGGAAGAGCAACGTGCCTGATTCTACTCACCATGATTTAGGCTGTAGCCTCTCGTCAGTGTAGATACCATCGCGTATGCGGCACAGTAAAAAAGCTCGATCTATATATACATGCACGGGGCGGTAATTAAAGAACCGTTAGTACTTAATAGGCAATTAACTTTAAATTTAAAATCCGTGATCTTATATATACACCTTAAGTCTCTTGTTGTCTTAAAGATGTACTACTCCTTCACTAAATTGCACAGGGTGGGCCAGGTCCCAGGGGGCAATGATTAATTTTTATAGGGGGGCCTGCGGGGGCACCCACAGCCCCAGGGACCGCCACCTCCCCGGGGCTTTATTTAATTATTGGGGAGGCTCACGGTCCCCCCAAGCCCAGGGGACCGCCACCTCCCCAGGGCTCTAATTATTGTAATGCGGGGGTCCGTTGCGGCCCCCCAGCCCCGGGGACCACCTCCTCCCGAGGGCTGCATACATGCTGGGAGGAGGGCCCCACGGCCCCCCTCCTTGAGCCCTCCATGGCCCTGGGGACCTCCACATCCCCAGGGCCGGCTCCGACAAGGTCCCGGGGTGTCTACCCCCGGGACATTGCAGTTTGCAATGACAGGGCGGGAGCACTGCTCCCGCCCTGTCATTGCAAACTCTGCTTTGCTTCATGGAAGCGGGAGCAGGAAACCTACTCTTGCTTCCATGAAGCAAAGCAGTATTGCTTTTGGACAAGGGGAGCTGCATGTCAGGAGCTCCCCTTGTCCAAAGCAATGCCGGCTCCCGCAGGAGGCGGGGAGCCGGCAGGGACCGCGGGGGCATTGGGGCTCCCCCGTGTTCCCTAACATGAGGGCCGCCCCAAGGGATGGGGTCTCCGGGGCCAAAAGTGGCCCAGGGGAGGGGGCCACGTGGCCCCCATGCGGGGAAAAATAATATATTTTAAAAAATGAGGCAATGCCTCGGGGGATGGGGATCCCGGGGCAGTAAAAGCCCTTGGGGGGGCAGTTGTTTTTTTTGGGGGGGAAATATAAAATGGCTGGGCTTCGGGGGATGAGGTCCCCGAGGCAGAATTTGAGTTATAAGAATAAGGGGCATTTTTTTTTCTCGCGTGCTTGGAGTTGCGACTCCATCGCGGCTCTCAGCGCGGCCCCCCCTGTGTAACTGCGATGGGTTTGCGACTACAAGCTAAATTAAAAAAGTATGTATGTTTTTTAAAAAGTAAGATTAAGTGTTGGGTTATAGAGTGACTCTAAAAAGACCCCTTGTTATCATTATGAGTTTTTTGTAGCTACATGTAAGTGCAGATGCACAGCTTTAGGTTGTTGAGGAAGACTCTGTTTCCTTGATCTGTGAAGTACACTCCATCACTTCTGTAGATGTCGTCCATATCAAAACATAGATTGTTGTTGTAGATGGACCCCATTCCATGATCTCTGAGGTATGCAGAAACAGCTTTATTGACATTCTTCCTAGCTGTCTCAAACTGTGGACAGAATTGATTTGATCAGTTCCATTTCTGTCTTTGGCATATGTTACAGTATACAAAGACAGTTTGAAGCAAAAGCAACATCAATTGTGCAAAGGTGTCCTTCATTATCATTTCCAGACCTACCCCAGTCAATGTGTCTAGGTCATTGCCACCACAGTGCACAATCATGAGGTCAGGGGGTTGGAGATGCAAAAAGGTTTTAACCAAAGGCAACAATTGGTGCCACTTTAACCCTCTCTGTGCAATCCATTTAATGTCCACATTTTCCAAACCTAGGTCTTTGGCAATACCTCTGTGTTCAGCATACCTTTTGCACCAGAAAGCATAGCTGTGCCCTACAATCCACACTGTGAGCATCTTGAAGGAATGTCTGGAAGTAATCAAAAGATGTCTGTAGCTCAGGTAGTCAGTTGGTAGAATGAGAGGTATCTAAAATGATGGAGAACATGTTGTTTTTTAAAAAGTTGATAAGTGATTGGCTGTTCATCAAGATTGTGCACTCAAAAATAGGATGCATGTTACTTTGCTGAGGTATCATGTTTGTGATTAGTTGTTAGAAAATGTTTGAAAGGTACAGTTGATATCATAAGGTAATATTTTGCAAAATTCAACAACACCTGCTGTTTGCATTAGTAAGCTTGTGTGCTGAACTTGAAACTACGGTGAACTTGTGACCTGCCAGTACAGTTGAATGTTCCATGAACTGTTACTATGGAAACTGGCATTAAGTAGAATGGGGGAAGGGTTGAAACTTAACTGTGGACTTAAAATGTGAAATGGATACTTAAATATAAGTGAAAAGATAGTAAATTAAGGTTTTTTAAGACAGTAGTATGTGGAGAAGTAGTGTGTTGCTGACAATCTATACTAGTATTATTAAAAATAGGTTTTTTAAATGCCATGTGGAGTCGCGGCTCCCCGCGGTGGAGTCGAGACTTCAGAAAATTACAGAAGCAGTTTGGGTACCATTTGAATACAGTAAGAAAGGGTTAATATGTCTAACCAATAGAAATGTGTTTTACAATTTGAAATAATGATGGAATCAATGTGATTTGATACTTACATTTATTTGAGTGAAAAAAGAGAGGGAAAGTTTGCCATTTCTGGTTTCACCTTTCTGAGAGAGGTGCATTACATTTCTTGTGTGGAAAAGAAAATCTGTTAAGAGTTTCTGATATTTGGTATTCTGCAATACTACCTCAAACGTGATTAACCAATTTATAAGGAGTATTATATATTATTCAGCACTGCTTTATTGTTTCTAGTGATATTTTTACTTTAAAAAAATGTGATGTATGGAATATGTTATGAAATGTACAGCTCTCTATTGTACTTTGTATTATTGTAATGAAAAGAGTTTTGAAATAGTTTGTAGATAGTAACATGGTAGAAGGATTAGTGTTGGCTTTCTGAAATTATCCAGGCAGTATTCTTGTACTGAACTTTTCATTGAGGCACTACTCATCTAGTCATGCATTCTCTCAGGCACTACCCACTACCCATCTATTTGTATGTTTCTTTGATATATGATGCCACTTTTAAAAGGTACAGACACATGCAAGCGTGCTTTCTGGAATATTGTGAGACTTTTAACAGATAGATTGAAAATGTTGCTGCTTTGTATTTGCTTTGGTCGAACACTCTGAGTAGTTAATGAATAGTGAAGCTGCAGTCCAAAACTGAGGTTTAAGACATCTTGGCAGAGGGAATAGTGATTAGCTTAGCTTGTATTGGTCTGTGGAGATGTATACTTCAAATATGCCGCATAATTTTAGGTGTCTTTTTAAAATGGGAAGTGCACTCTTTTAAGTTTAATGTACTTTTTAGTCTTATGACTGAAGTATGTGTCTGTTTGCACAAGTAGTCTCTCACATGTTATGACTTAATATATGATAGAGGTATAAAACTCTGATAAACATGTATCTGTATGTTTCTTTTATATATGATGCCACTAGGAAAAGGCACAGGCACATGCATACCATGTAATCCCTCAGTAATTTACCATAGATTTGTGCATTCATCCAGGCACTACTATCCCACTCAAATATTTTGTCAGGCACTACCCATGCTCTTACCTACTCACTCAGGTACTACTGATGCACTCATGGAATGGCCTAAGCATTACTGTTACACTCATATTTTCTCTCAGGTACTTCCCATACACTCATACAATCATCCAGTTACTACCACTGCGGTCATAGAATCACTCAGGCAGTACCCATGCACTTTTTTATTCTTTCAAGCACTACTCATACACTCATGTCTTCAACCATGCGTTAGCCTTGTACTCATGGTTTGTCTAAGGTATTTCCCCTGCACTGTTCTAATCACCCATTCAGTACTGCTGCTCTCATGCAATCACCCAGGCAGTACTGTTGCACTGAACTATTCAGTGTGGTGCTACTCATCCAGTCATTCATTCTCTCAAGCACTACTCACTACCCATCTATTTGTATGTTTCTTTGATATATGATTGCACTATTAAAAGATACAGACACATGCATGCATGCTCTCTGGAATATGGTGAGACCTTTAACACTCACATTGAAAAAGTTGCTGCTTTGTATTTGGCTAGGCCCAACACTCTGAGTAGTTGCTGAATAGTGAAGCTGCAGCCCAAAAGTGAGGTTTAAGACATCTTGGCAGAAGGATTAGTGATTAGGTTAGCTTGTATTGGTCTGTGGAGATGTACACTTCAAGTATGCCGCATAATTTTAGATGTCTTTAAAATGGGAAGTGCAGTCTGTCAAGTTTAAGGGAGTTTTTAGTCTTATGACTGAGGTATGTGTCTTCGTGCACATGTATTCTCTCACGTGTTATGGCTAAACAGCTGGTAGAGGTATAAAACTCTGGTATACATGTATCTGTATGTTTTTGTTATATATGATGCCACTAGGAAAAAGCAGAGACACACGCATGTCATGTAATCTGACAGACATTAACCATAGATTTGTGCAATGAGCCAGGCACTACTATCCCACTCACAGATTCAGCCAGGCACTACCCATGCTCTTAACTACTCACTGTGATACTACTGATGCACTCATAGAATGGCGCAAGCATTACCCTTACACTCTTATTTATTCTTAAGGGATTCCCATGCAATGATACAATCATCGAGTTACTAGCACTGCAGTCATAGAATTACGCAAGCAGTACCATGCATTCGTTTTGTTCTTTCAAGCACTACTCATACACTCTTGTCTTCAACCATGTGTTAGCTTTGCACTCATGGTTTGTGTAAGGTATTTCCCCTGCACTAATCTAATCACCCATTCAGTACTGCTGCTCTCATGCAATCACCCAGACAGTACTCTTGCACTGAACCTTTCACTGAGGCACTACTCATCCTGTCATGCATTCTCTCAGGCGCTACCCAGTACTCATCTATTTGTATATTTCTTTGATATAGGAGGCCACTTTTAAAAATTACAGACACATGTATGCATACTCTCTGGAATATGGTGAGACTTTTAACAGACACATTGAAAAACTTGCTGCTTTGTATTTGGTAGGCTCAACACTCTGAGTAGTATTTGAATAGTGAAGCTGCAGCCCAAAATTGAGGTTTAAAACTTGTTGATAGAAGGATTAGTGATTAGGCTAGTTCGTATTGGTCTATGGAAATGTATACTTCAAATATGCCACATAATTTTAAGTGTCTCTTTAAAATGGAAAGTGGACTCTGTCAAGGTTAAGGGACTTTGTAGTCTTATGACTCAAGTATGTGTCAGCTTGTACATATTTTCTCACATGCATTATTTTTGTAGAGATGGTAGAGGTATAAAACACTGATATATATGTATTTGTATGTTTCTTTGACACAATATGCCTTTATGAAAAGGTACATGCATATGCATGCTAGTTTTTAGGAATATAGTGAGAATTACATCTATATACTCAAGCACTAGGTGTGCACTGATGAAAGAGGTTCATATCTCTTTTTGACTCACGAATTCAGTTAGGCATTCTTATTCAGTTATGCAATCAAGGAGGCACTACTTATACACAGTTTTAATCACTTAGACATTAATCATACATGCATATAGTCAGCTAGACACTACTATTCCAGTCAAACATTTACTCAGCTAGTACCTATGCACTCATGTATTCACTGAGACACACCTGATGCACTTAAGTAATGGTCCAAGCATTGCCCTAATACTCATAGTTTCTCAGAAGTATTTCCCATACATTCATACATTCATCCAGGTACTACTTCTGCAGTGATAGAATCACACAGGTAGTATGCGTACATTCATACTTTATCTCATGCTCTACCCATACAGTCATGCAATAAACCATGCTTTAGGCTTGTAATCATAGTTTCTGTCAGGTATTTTTGATGCATTGATGTAATTACCCTGGCAGTATTGGTGCACTCATTTAATTATTGAGGTTCTACTCTAGCGCTGAACTATTGACTTAGGCAGTAGCCATTTAGTGATACATTTTGTTAGGCACTACATATGAATTCATCCAATGATCCTACCATTACTCTTACATTCACCCTTTTACTTACGCACTACCATGCAGGCATACAGTTAAGGAGAAACTACCTATGGTGGAGAGGTGTGGTGCAGTGGCCAGGGCAGCTGACTTCGGAGCACAGGGGTCACAGTTCGATCCCCGGCTCCGGCGGCAGCTCAGCTCAGCACCATGTGACTCTGGGCAATAGCTCACTTAATTTCCACGAGGGCCCCCAGTGCCTTGAGACCCATAAGGGTGAGTAGTTCGCGCTTTACAAATACGGATTTACATTTTACACATACTACTCCTCTTGCCTCTTTCAACATCTCTCTATCCTCTTTGTGCAGTTCTCTTAGTTGTTTTGCACCTCTCTTGCTCTTTCTGCACCACTGTTGCCTCTTTCTGCACCTCACTTGTTTCTTTCTGCACTCCTCTTGGCTCTTTTTACACCCCTCTTCCCTCTTTCTGTCCTTCTGTTGCCTCTTTCTGCACCCCTCTTCTGTCTTTCTGTACCTCAGTGGCCTGTTTCTACAATTCTCTTGCCTCTTTGTGCAGTTCTCTTGCCTCTTTTTCCATTTCTATTGTTTCTTTCTGCACTTCTCTTGTCTCTTTATGTACATTGTTCACTTTTTCTGCACCTCTCTTGCTTCTTTCTGCACCCCCGTTCCATATTTCTGCACCTCTTTTACCTGTTTCTGCAACTCTCTTGCATATTTCTGTACTTTTCTTGCCTCTTTCTGCACCTTTGTTGCTTTCTTCTGTACTTCTCTTGCTTCTTTCTGCACCTCTCTTTCTTCTTTCTGCACCCCTGTTGACTCTTTCTGCACCACTGTTGTCTCATTGTGCATGTTTGTTGCTTCTTTCTGCACTTTTTTTGCTTCTTTCTGCATTTCACTTGCTTGCTTCTGTACCCCTCTTGTCTCTTTTGCACCTATATTGCTTTTTGCTGTACCCCTCTTTCCTGTTTCGGCATCTCTCTTCCCTCTTTCTACATCCATGTTCCCTCTTTCTGTACTTCTCTTGCCTCTTTCTGCACCTGTCTTGCCTTTTTCTGTGTATCTTTTGCTTCTTTCTGCACTTCTATTGTTTCTTTGTGCACTTCTCTTGCCTTTTTCTGCACTTCTCTTGCCTGTTTCTTCATTTCTCTTGCTTGTTTGTGGAGTTCCCTTGCTTCTTTCTGCAAGCATGTTGTCTCTTTCTGTATCTCTGTTGCTTCTTTCTGCACTTCTCTTGCTTCTTTCTGCTCCTCTCTTGCTTCTTTCTGTACCTCTGGTGTCTTTTTCTGTATCTCTTAGCTGCTTTGTGCACTTCTTTTGTGTTTTTTTGCACCTCTGTTGCTTTTTTCTGGACTTCTCTTCCTTCTTTCTGTGTGTCTCATTTTGCCTCTTTCTGCACCCCTTTTATTTGTTTCTGTACCTTACTTGCGTTTTTCTACAACTGTTTCCTCTTTCTGCACTTCTTTTGCCTATTTCTGCACCTGTCTTTTTTCTTTTTGTACATCTGTTGCTTCTTTCTTACATTTTTCAGTAGCTGTGTTGTTTGAGTATTTCATTTTGCTGTTTGTAAACCTTTTGTTTTTTTCCTTTCTCCTTTTGGCTGTGTGACCACCTATTCTTGTGTTTTTACAGATGTTTTGCTCATTTTTATACTTTTTTCTTATTATGAGATATAAATGCCATAGAAATTTAATTGTAATTTTGCGCTTAGTTGTTATTTTCAAAATTGAAATGTTATTAATTTAAAAATTTTAATTAATGTACTAAAATAATTAAACTATTATTTGTTTTTTAGGAAGATATTTTATTTGGATTAAAAATAAAAGATGGCAAGAAAACATGAAAAGAGAAGAGAACAAAGGAAACAGAAGTACTTAATGAAAACTAAAACGAGTGGAGTTGAAAACCACCAAAAAGATGCTGAGGATAAAGTGGCTTCTGGTAAGAGAACGAAACAATTTATTAAAAAAGTTGTGGAGAGATTGAACGATCAAAATACTAAGCAAAGGAGGAAAGAAATTTTTCGAACAAAGGATAAGCAAATGAAGAAACACAATGGAAAAGAAGAACATGTGACAAAAAGACAGAAACAATTTAAGGACATACATGTACGTGTGTTTCGTAATAGAGTAATTCAAAATGTATTAACAGATTGTAAAAAGTACAAAAAAGATTTGCAGCATATAAGAAGAAGCAACAGATTGAAAGTGTAGTAGATACTGCTTTTGAATTGAAACGGAAATTATTTATATTGGTATTGAAGAGAATGAAAACTTTGAATAAAACAATGCACTTTATGAAGGAGAAAAGTAAAAGAAAAAGACTAGTTAATAGAAGTAACTTTTGCAAAGTTTTTTCTGGTGAATGGAAGCATACTTCTTGTACTGAGCCTTTTTTTAATGAAGAAAGTTATTTTCAACAAAATACATTAGTTCACCCAGTTGATACCTGTGGTCGTTGTTACGAGATAAAGGATGGTTGTCCAATTGAAAAAGAATAGATGGTTCCTAGAAATGTGGAAGAAGTAATAGCTGAAGAAGTTCAAGGGAGACATGCACATGCTCCAGTGTATAAGTGGGATTGTAGTGGTATTTGTAGTATTCGACAGGAATCTATTGATATATTACGAATTTTCTTGCGACAATATGCTAAAAAAAAGTGTTAAATAGAAGATTAAGATGTTGCAAGGACTAGATCCATGTAAAGTAAGAAATTATACTAAGTAGTAGGGTCATTCTCTGGATTGTCTTTCTAGAAAAGTGTGTAAAAGTACTTTTCATCATTTAAGATTGTTAGCAGTACATCATTCAGAAATGCTAGTAAGGAGATTGTACTACGTAAAAAGTCCTGCATTATCTTTAAGTGAAATGAACACAGCTCTTTTGCATGGTTCAGTATCAGATGTATAAAAAGTTTGTGGTGATATACAGTTTCGTTTCTTTGATTCACAAGAGGAGTGTAGAGAAAGTGAGAGCTTGATAAGTGTAGGTGTTGAACAACAGTTGGAAGATATTAGTACTGAGAAGTTTGAAGAAGAAATTACAAAGTTTAAGATACTTTCATGTGAAAAACCAAACTATGGGGCCCTTTACGATGACTGGCGGATGCACCTCCGCGATGCTGGTGGTGGGAGAAAACGCTGTTTTCCGTCCGCGAGCAGCGATGCACACGCCCGCCATATTACAATGGTCAAACACAGCTCATTTTCCGACCGCCGCGGTGCGACGTGAACCTCCATCAAAACGCGCCCGCCACCGCGGCGGAGTTAACCAATCGAGAGCCACCGCCGTGCGGAATAACGTCCCTCACGCCGTACAAATTATGATGCGCCAAACAGCCAGGCACACCGCAGCGGAGAAACCGGCCAATCTGAGCAGGCGGAAGCACCACAGCGGAGCCGAACGCCATGGACCCGGCACTACAAGTCTTCCCGGCGCTGTACATGATACTCCTCCAGCAAGCCAAGGACCGTGGCGGACGCCGCCGCAGGTACGCGATCACACTACTCTGCACACAAACACGACCCACAACTCCATGGCTGATGTAAGGTTCCCGTCCCCACCAGACACCCTGGTGGGGACAGGAACACAACCACAGGTGTAGCCACACATGTCCTACCTGCCACAAGTTCAACCCTCCTCATCCAGGTCACCATGTCCGCGATCTAGAAATAATGTCCCGGTCACGTGACCGCAGCGGTGAATCCGCCTTAAAAAATGCGCACAATGTAGGAGGCAGGGCCACCGCAAGGCATGGGCAGTGCACAAAGTACACAGGGAAACACCTCCACACTACACACACTAGGCCCACCCACAACATGAAGGGACATGCCATGTGACCCTCCTGTGCTCCCACATGCCCAATAACCAGCCAGGTGAACACACACACTGCACCACACAACAAACAACTAGGGAGACAGCCTCATCAGGTGTGGCTGCAGAGTAACACACAGCGTAGAAGCACAGGGCCAGGGGAACTCACACACCACAACAACACCACACTCATGGCAAGTAAACTGAGTCCAAGCACAAAATAAACGCACACAGATAATGAACAAACACTCTAATGGACACACAGCCTGCCAAGTCACACAGACATACCCCACACTGACACACAGCAACAAACACAGACCACATGCCAGCAGCAATGGAGGACAACAAATAGGAAACCTAAAGTGAGGTGCACACAAATGGAATGGCAAGGAGCTGAACACCAAGCATGTGTACAACACATGCAAGTGAAGGAACATATAACAACAACCCCATCCCAAAAATTCACACATGGCAGTTACAGTGAGTGAAGTCAAACCACAGTCACCTCACTGCAACAACTCAGGGAGACAGCAAGGCAAGTCATGTATAGGCACAGGGATGAAAGGAAGGGTATGAAGTCTAACACTGAACAGCCATACATCTGTATCCAAATACATCACAGGAGTATGTCAGCAGCACAACACACAGGGCCCATTGCAACACCCCATGACTGACAAACACAAGTGTGAACCTTCACACAACACCCACACCCATCACACCTACAACACACAACACCAGTGACAAACACACAGAAGCTTGCCAATAATGTCCAGTCAATACACTGACAAGCAAACACACCCCCTGGGGGGCATCCACAAACATCACATACACACAGGAATTGCAGAACCACTGTACGCACAAAAACAACTGTCAAACACAGAACACAATCAAAACACACACACAGAACTACTACAATAACAGACAAGACCTGTGCAGTTAAACAGTGGAACATCAATAGGAGCACAGACACAACAGGAGTACACAACCTCATTAGTCAGTAAAAATGCACAGACAACATACCACAACACATATAAGAAGTGCATCCACACAAAACAATAATGGAGACAAACAGGGAGAAATGGGCCTACAATGACACACAGACAGACATACCACACCACCCATCAACTCAAAATGGTGTCATAGTGTACCACATGCCTGCACATGCACAAGAATGACAAGAGACACATCAAATATGAGAGGAGAAAACACCAAGGATGCACCTAAAACAAGCACGGGAACTACAATAGACCGCTGTTCATGTGACAGACACACAAGTAAGGCACACCACAATGGCAACACACATCTGAATCAATAACAACAACAAAACACACACACTGACAGTCAAATAGAACACCACACACAGAGCATCTGTCAACTGCATGAGACAACACAACACAAACACTGCACACAGCCACATCAGACACAACACATGCACATGCAAAGATATCAACATGATACAACAGCTAAACATCGGGGGGCACACCACGCAAGGACAAGGCAACATACACTCACAGCACTGCATGCACACCAAGCAGTGTGTGCACAACAGACATACCAGTTACAAACAGAGATGAGTGACACACCATGAACACACACAACAACAAACTAAACATCACACAGACAACAACACACCCAGGAAGTCAAACAGTCCACAGCAAACACGCCTACAACTAAGCCAACACACACAGATGCACAAGTCTGGGACACCAAAGTTGAAACAACATGATCAGAGGAAACAAGACATTGGCAATGTTGAAGTGGCATATAGAGCATGTGTCACAGTAAACCATACCCACACAGTAACCCTTTATTTATCAAGGACACTGACAAGGCAGACATCAGGAATAATCTTTTTATTATTTACATTTTACACAGTTATGCAGCAAAATTTAGACAAGAGCAAGGCCAGTGACCAGTCCAAAGTGCAGGGGAGGTATATGAGATCCTGCACAGGCAAGGGGAAAACAGCAGTGAACAGCAAGGCCAGTGACCAGGACACAGTGCAGGTGAGGTACATGAGAAGCTGCACAGGCAAGGGGCAAACAGCAGTGAACAGCAAGGCCAGTGACCAGGACACAGTGCAGGTGAGGTACATGAGAAGCTGCACAGGCAAGGGGCAAACAGCAGTGAACAGCAAGGCCAGTGACCAGTCCAAAGTGCAGATGAGGAACATGATATCCTGCACAGGCAAGGGGCAAACAGCAGTGAACAGCAAGGCCAGTGACCAGTCCAAAGTGCAGATGAAGAACATGAGATCCTGCACAGGCAAGGGGCAAACAGCAGTGAACAGCAAGGCCAGTGACCAGGACACAGTGCAGGTGAGGTACATGAGAAGCTGCACAGGCAAGTCTAGGACATCAGTCGACAACAAGGCCAGTGGCCAGGACACAGTGCAGATGAGGAACATGAGAAGCTGCACAGGCAAGGGGAAAACAGCAGTGAACAGCAAGGCCAGTGGCCAGTCCAAAGTGCAGATGAGGTACATGAGAAGCTGCACAGGCAAGGGGCAAACAGCAGTGAACAGCAAGGCCAGTGACCAGGACACAGTGCAGGTGAGGTACATGAGAAGCTGCACAGGCAAGGGGCAAACAGCAGTGAACAGCAAGGCCAGTGACTAGGACACAGTGCAGGTGAGGTACACGAGAAGCTGCACAGGCAAGGGGCAAACAGCAGTGAACAGCAAGGCCAGTGACCAGGACACAGTGCAGGTGAGGTACATGAGAAGCTGCACAGGCAAGGGGCAAACAGCAGTGAACAGCAAGGCCAGTGACCAGGACACAGTGCAGGTGAGGTACATGAGAAGCTGCACAGGCAAGGGGCAAACAGCAGTGAACAGCAAGGCCAGTGACCAGGACACAGTGCAAGTGAGGTACATGAGAAGCTGCACAGGCAAGTCTAGGACATCAGTCGACAACAAGGCCAGTGGCCAGGACACAGTGCAGATGAGGAACATGAGAAGCTGCACAGGCAAGGGGCAAACAGCAGTGAACAGCAAGGCCAGTGGCCAGTCCAAAGTGCAGATGAGGTACATGAGAAGCTGCACAGGCAAGGGGCAAACAGCAGTGAACAGCAAGGCCAATGGCCAGTCCAAAGTGCAGATGAGGAACATGAGATCCTGCACAGGCAAGGGGCAAACAGCAGTGAACAGCAAGGCCAGTGGCCAGTCCAAAGTGCAGATGAGGTACATGAGAAGCTGCACAGGCAAGGGGCAAACAGCAGTGAACAGCAAGGCCAGTGACCAGTCCAAAGTGCAGATGAGGAACATGAGATCCTGCACAGGCAAGGGGCAAACAGCAAGGCCAGTGGCCAGTCCAAAGTGCAGATGAGGAACATGGGATCCTGCACAGGCAAGGGGCAAACAGCAGTGAACAATAAGGCCAGTGACCAGGACACAGTGCAGGTGAGGTACATGAGAAGCTGCACAGGCAAGTCTAGGACATCAGTCGACAACAAGGCCAGTGGCCAGGACACAGTGCAGATGAGGAACATGAGAAGCTGCACAGACAAGGGGCAAACAGCAGTGAACAGCAAGGCCAGTGACCAGGACACAGTGCAGGTGAGGTACATGAGAAGCTGCACAGGCAAGGGGCAAACAGCAGTGAACAGCAAGGCCAGTGACCAGGACACAGTGCAGGTGAGGTACATGAGAAGCTGCACAGACAAGGGGCAAACAGCAGTGAACAGCAAGGCCAGTGACCAGGACACAGTGCAGGTGAGGTACATGAGAAGCTGCACAGGCAAGGGGCAAACAGCAGTGAACAGCAAGGCCAGTGGCCAGGACACAGTGCAGGTGAGGTACATGAGAAGCTGCACAGGCAAGGGGCAAACAGCACTGAACAGCAAGGCCAGTGACCAGGACACAGTGCAGGTGAGGTACATGAGAAGCTGCACAGGCAAGTCTAGGACATCAGTCGACAACAAGGCCAAGGGCCAGTAAAAAGTGCAGAGTGAGTACATGATATCCAGCACTGGAAATGGGTGGCACTGTACCCTGCCATGGTCAGCAACACACTCAGGGTGTCAAACATGGGCAGTCCATGGCACCACTGTGGGAGAGACATGTGTGTGAGGGGGAATAACACTCAGACTTGGCTGGCAGTATGACTGGGAGGTGGCTGTCTGTCAGGGCCAGTTGGGGTACTGGCTCGGGGAGAGAGAGGCCCAGCTGGGGTAGAGCCATCAGTGGTCTGGGAAGCCTGAGGGCTGCTAGGTCCAGGTGTGGTAGAGCTATCAGTAGTTTGTGAAGCCTGAGGGCTGCTAGGACCAGGTGTGGCAGAAGCATCAGTGCTCTGGGAAGCCTGAGTGCTGCTAGGACCAGGTGTGGCAGAGCCATCAGTGGTCTGGGAAGCCTGAGTGCTGCTAGGACCAGGTGTGGTAGAGCCATCAGTGGTCTGGGAAGCCTGAGGGCTGCTAGGACCAGGTGGGGTGGTGGCACGTGGAGGTGGACTCATGCTTGCATGAGACACAGTGTGTGTGGGAGAATCTGGAGGGGTGCCCTTGCGCTTCTTGGGGATTTGATATGGCTTCCCTGTCCTGGGATTAATGCCAAGTGGGGTGTATACAACAGGCACACTAATCACAAAAGCAGGATCATGTGCAGATGCTGGTCCTCCCTCTGGGGATGTGCTGGATGCTGCGGGACGCTTGCCCCCAGATTGCCTCTGCCCCTGCATCACCTGTTTACCAGGTGTCCCCCTTACAGTGGCCTCCTTTCTCTGCTTAACAGGGCTCTGGATGGGAGTTGATGTTGTGGGTGAACTTGCCTTGGAGCTCTTCCTATGTGTACTCTTAGCAGGCACCTGTTTGTCACTGGGCACGGAAACTGTGTGCTTGTCTATGCGAGACACTTTTGGGACAGGTGAGTCCTTGGCTGGGGATGCCTCTGAGGCATGTGATCCTGAGGCCTGCTTCTTGCCATCCTTGCCCTGGATGTGTCCTGAAGGGCTTTTGCCTCTGCGCTCTGGTGTGGGTTTACCTTTCTATGGGGATGGTGTTTGCGCCCTGGACTGCTTGGGCTGCTGCTGCCGTGTGCTGCGTGTGCTGTATCTTTCCCTTGATGTCTGGTGTGTGTGGTCACTATCATCAGATGTGGCCACTGGCAGGGTGGTGGGCCTAGGGACTGGAGCAGGACTATGTGATTGTTGCAAGTTGAATGGCAAGTTGAATGGCTGCTGTCACTGCAGAGGACAGAGACTGTACAGTCCGGTGTAGCCCACACACGTCGGAATGAACGCCCTCCATGTAAGCCACCACCTGTGCCAATTTTTTGTCACGGTCCAGGAAGGCATTGAGGAGAGCTGTCTGACCCACACACAGCTGGCGCAAAAGGTCCGCAGACTCAGCACTGATGGCAGCAGGGGGGGCAGGGGCAGTGGTGCCTGGGGTGAAGGACACTCTTCTCTTTTTTGTGGTGCGAACACTGGCAGCAACAGTGGGAGTAGCAGGGAGGGTGGGCACTGAACGCTGTGTGGTGGACAAGGAGGCAAAGTCCCCATTTCCTGTGGCCGAAAACATAGATGCGTCACCGCCGTCGTCAGATGACGTAGAGGTCTGCGTCTCTGGCTGTGAGTCCTCTAGAAGACTACGGTCCCCCTCTGATGCGCTGGTGACATCCGTGTCACTATGCTGGTGTGCAGCAGTTCTGCTTGATGCCTCACCACTGGTGTCCATCCCCTGTCCTTCCATGCCCATGTGAGATGCTGCATGAGAGAGAGAGAGAGGTAGGATCAGTACATTGGCATCAAGATTACAAATATCTGCAAGGAAAGCATCACTTATGATGAACAATCATCCATGTTGGACAACACCATGGGCAGTAACATTGTGCAACCTCAATCCAAACATCGAAATTACCGTGGCATAATGCAAACTTGGCATAATTCAACCATGTGATGAACATACAGCCAATTAGCCTGTTGTTGGCTCCGTCTAACCAGACACACATATCCCTCTGTGCACACCTAGGGCCCTGAGGGGGTAAAAGATTCGACTCACAACACTGTCACATCTTGAGCCAGCAGAAGTGTCTAACACAGAGACAGACTCCAATATATACGCCCACAATGGACATGAGCACATGCCATCCACCATGTCGTATGTTGGGGCACAACTACAGTTGCACATTGGTGTCAGATGTGCAGTCAGCACAAATCTGACGTCAGGCAATGCACACATTGATGATGGCACACTCAGATTATGCACTCTGCCGGACCCTGACATGGGATGTCCGTGACTACCCCAATGAAGATGATACCAGAAAGCCACAACTACATATGTGAAGTCAAGGGCCATTACACCAATGACATGGAAAGGTACATGTAGGGGGAATGCATGACAACTGCACCCAACACCGCAGCCACTTACACGCCATTGCATCACCCTAGCAACATCACAGCCCTGCACTGGCCCAGGCTTGGAGCACATGCAGCCAAACAACACCCAAAGTCACACTCACAGAATACTCACCACCAGCATGCCGCTGATGCCCCTTCAGACGTACATCCAGTTCAGGCTGCGTCACAGCTAAAATGCATGCCATTAGTGGTGTCATGCTGCGCCGCGCCAACCTGCCGGCCCGAGGGATCAGCCCCAGTGTCATCTCGGCCACGTTCCTGCTCAGCCGGCAGATGTCATCCCACCTCTTGTGACAGTGGGAGCGCCGTCGGTTGGAGACACCCAGAGCACGCACCTTGCATGCAATGGCCCTCCACACGGCCTTGCGCTGGTTGACTTTGAGCTGCAGACATGGGAGACAAGAGGGTGCAATAATCAGAGAAACCTACCACCATTTCCCAGGGCAGGAGCATGACACTGACTCATCCCAACTTCAGTCATAACTTTAGCAGAGACAATAAATCTGCAACATTCAAACATCATCATGTGGGAAACACACATTTATGCATGCAGGTATGAGGGTGGACACAGTACATGCCCATCTCATAGCCATGCATGATGCCAGCAGGGAGAAAAATGTGTATGCTGACCACATCTACTGCACAATCTTGGGAATACCAAGACATGCAGGACATCACTACATATGTTACTGTGAATACTCACTGTGCCCAACACTGCGCAGCCCTCAAAGCACTTGCCCTTAAACTGCCACACTGTGTCATGGAGGTCACATTGAGGGACATGACCTCACAAACGCAAACCCTCATCACAAGGCCTGTCGTGTGCAATCTACATGTCTGTAATGGCTCATTGATGGAGAGTCAAGAGGAAAAGCACAGATTTGACACTCTGTACATTCAGTGTTGTATCACTGTCAGATTGGGCGGTGAATGTGCAGGCCAGTTGGGGTCACACAGAGGTCCAACGTGGGGCATCTGATATTTTAAATGGAGTGATCATTTGGAAACTCAAACAGTGCCAACACATGCGAGTATGTGCACATGCTGGTGGTGATGGAAGGGTCTGGGCACGATAATGTTGAAATGTACAGTGTCATAGGTGAATGACCAACAAGAGTGTCACCCTGTGGGATTGAGGTCCTGAGCATAGTGCAGAACTAGAGATGAGGCACATATTGAGTCAGAAACAATTCCCTCACTACCCTCTGGACAACAACCCTAGCCAAGGCCACAGATGGGCCTGTGAAGGACATCAGGGACACACACAGACATTCAGACTGGCAATCACTGTCCTGACTCCTAAATTGAAAAGTTGCAGCCTCACTGTATGTCTGACAAGACATTACATTTCCCTCACATCTGGATGTGCAGGCAGGGAAACGTTTTGAATAGGCTAAACACACCTTCCCCCTGGAAACAGCATGCTAGGCAGTGCATGACCCAACCCCACACTCTCACGCACATACTGCAGCAGATCAACTTCATGTGTGCCCCCCCTGCACTCTCACTCACACTCTGAGATACTTACCACGACATTTGGCGCACCAAATAGCCTTGGATACTGGGTGAGCACCTCGTCCACCAGGACCTCTAGCTCCCCGGTGGTGAAGGGAGTGGCACGGATCTTCTCAGTCCTCGACATCACTGTGGGCAGGAGACAGCAGCAGCGGCAGTTGGTGGTGAGGGATCCCAGGCAGCAGTCCCTGGAGGCAGCAGCAGGTGAGGGGTCTCAGGCAGCAGTCTCTGGAGGCAGCAGCAGGTGAGGGGTCTCAGGCAGCAGTCCCTGGAGGCAGCAGCAGGTGAGGGGTCCCAGGCAGCAGTCCCTGGAGGCAGCAGCAGGTGAGGGGTCTCAGGCAGCAGTCCCTGGAGGCAGCAGCAGGTGAGGGGTCCCAGGCAGCAGTCCTTGGAGGCAGCAGCAGGTGAGGGGTCTCAGGCAGCAGTCCCTGGAGGCAGCAGCAGGTGAGGGGTCTCAGGCAGCAGTCCCTGGAGGCAGCAGCAGGTGAGGGGTCTCAGGCAGCAGTCCCTGGAGGCAGCAGCAGGTGAGGGGTCCCAGGCAGCAGTCCCTGGAGGCAGCAGCAGGTGAGGGGTCTCAGGCAGCAGGCTCAGTGAGCTGTGGAGATGTGTGGCTCTCACACACACATTTATAGCCCCCAGGGCTAGTTTCTGGGGTACTGAGCTGCTGCAATTGGTGTTCCAGGTCTGCCTCATTCAAATACATCCAATGACCGTCTCCGCGGTGGCGGAGCACGCCTACCGCAATTTTCAAGTTTGCATCTGGCTACCGCGATAGCGCTTCCCATTGGCTGTCAATGCATGGGCCAAGGCGGTGACACACTGCAGGAGACAGGCGTGTGGTACCGCGGTGGTGCATCTTTCAAGTGCATCCAATGACCGGCCCGCGTTGGCGGAGCACGCCTACCGCGATTTTCAAAATTGCATCAGGCTACCGCGATAGCGCTTCCCATTGGCTGTCAATGCATGGGCCATGGCGGTGACACACCGCAGGGGACAGGCGTGTGGGACCGCGGTGGTGCATCTTTCAAGTGCATCCAATTACCGGCCCCGCGGTGGCGGAGCACGCCTGCTGCGATTTTCAAAATTGCATCAGGCTACCGCGATAGCGCTTCCCATTGGCTGTCAATGCATGGGCCATGGCGGTGACACACCGCAGGGGACAGGCGGTAGCTACCGCGATTCCGGGCACATGCATTGCTATGAGTGACCGGGATCTGGGTGGCGGAGCATGCCAACCGCCATTTGATCATGTTTATATGCCTATCACTACGATGAGTGTGTCTTGGGCCATTGGTGGTGTCACACCGCTGGTGCCAGGCGTTAGCTACCGCGATTCCGGGCACATGCATTGCTATGAGTGGCCGGGATCTGGGTGACAGAGCATGCCAACCACCATTTGATCATGTGTATATGCCTATCACTACGGTGAGTGTGTCTTGGGCCATTGGCGGTGACACAACGCTGGTGCCAGGCGCTCGCTACGGCGAGGGTGCAGCATTACATTGTTGACTATGGGCGTGATAGTGTTGTGTGAGCACGTTTTAGGCACCAATGGACACATCGTGCTGTGTCAATGTCATGGGTCATATCTGTACTTCGAACTGTGGTCACTTACAAAATATCATGGCACTGGATCTGATTTAAATGGGCTATAGTTAGTAATGACAGTCTTAACTTCATATCTAACACCAAATGCCACAGTGAAAGAACTAATGGGGCACATCACTTCAACACAATTTCATATCTGAGCCCAAATTTGGCCCCAATTTCATATCTGTCAACAAAATGTACCCCCAATTTCATATATGACCCCCAAATTGATCCCCAATTTCATATCTGTCCACAAAATGCACCCCCAATTTCATATATGACCCCCAAATTGATCCCCAATTTCATATCTGTCACGAACAACTTACCCCCGATTTCATATCTGATCCCAATATTTACACACATATTCATATCTCACACAATATTTCACAATACATTACATGATTTTACAAACATTTCAGCATTATTTACATTAATCACCACATATGTCACACTGTTGTCTGTTTGGTAACACCTATTACAGCCTTCATTTAATGTTATTGTTCACAGTAGCAAATCCAACAGTATATGTCGACATGGACATGTGTGTGCTCTGCATACTCAAGGATGTTAATTACATCACCGGCACACTTGGCATCGACTACATCACTATTATTTGTCACTTGTATCTATGCCTTTGGGTATGTTTTGTCTCCATATCTGCCATATTTTTATCACCATTACTTGTGTCATTGTGTCTGGTATGTGCTCATGTTGTTCCTCCTGTCATATGTGAATTTGTTACATGTATATTTCCACAGTTGTGAGTATGTTGATAGTGGATTTGATGTGTGTGGTGTGTTACTTTGGTACTCACCAAGGACAGGTGCATTGACCTTCTTCACATGAAGATTGTTGCCTTGGATGATGGACTGTAGCCAAAAGTAGTGATGGTGCTCACTTACTGGGAACTTTGATATGGCATCTGTGAACAGTAGACGGTGTGCCACAATAGGCTGCACATTGATGTAATGCGTGTGCTTTCATTTGCAGTAATTGTGTGTAGTGTTGGCAGGGTGCACAAGTAGGACACGTGTGCAGTGATTTTCAACCAACACGAGTGGATAAGCCTGCTGTGGCGTAGTAGCCTTTCTGGGGCACAAGCTGTTCCTGTGCAGTGTGGGTGAACTGAAGGTGCTGTTGAATCAAGCTGATGATGGCATCCAAGACAGGTAAGATATACCTTGCTAGGGCTGGCTGTGACACTCATCCAACTCTAACTTTTGTTGTTTTGAAGATACCAGAGGCCAACAAGTGATGCACAGCCAGCATCTTTGTCTGCGGAGGGATGTTGATAGACAGCCTGTGGGGAATGTGGCTCAGGATGCTTTTGATGTTTGTCCTTTAGGACCTGTGTTGTGCAATGACATCCGCTGGTGTTATGTGTATGAGGCTGTTGTGTTTTTGTTATGTACTCAGTATATTCATGCGCTGACTTGTAGGTATACTGGTGTGGGTTTGTCCTGGTGGTGTTGTAGGTTATTTTTTGTGGCACTGTTGTGTCTCCAAAAAGCTGGATGATTAGCTCCATGGCATCTGTTGTATTTCAATTGTGTGTTTGGGCAGTGCTACCTTCATACTGCATGTCAAAGTGCAACTTAAGTGCAGATTAACGTTTGTCTACAGTCCTTTTGGATCACGTACCTTATCCACTTTTTGTGTGCCACATTGACAATCTGTCTGCTTGTTGATGATATTGTGCAGTGGTGTCATTGTGTCTTGATCCACGGCGACACAGATTCTGCAAATGCTTTACATCATTAGTCATTGACTGACTTGGAATTGTGATTAGCAGCATGTATGGCATGTCTACTGATGACAGGGGATATTAGCACAGGCTTGTGAATATGTATGTGAATGTCTCTAAACTTGTGTGGATTAGAAGTGGCTCAAATTACATAATGAGTCCTTCAGAACTAGACAAATTGTGTCGTTAATGTGTCCCCTGTCATGATTGCACATGAATGTGTGGCAGGTACAGCAGCCACTTGGAACCCAGCAGTGTTTCTGTCTCACACATGTCCTGTATCATATACTGTCAGGGCTGTTTACACAAGAGTTTGAAATGTGACTAATAGCATTCACAGAGACAGTTTCCATGTTGGTTGTTCTCACTGTGCGAATACTGAACAAGTGTACAACAATGTTTTTTCAAGGTGTCACAACATTTGACTTGCACTGTATGCTGCATTGTGATGCCAGTCAATGTTTGCGCTGTGTCAATCACAGGCTACGGATTTGTGCACATCTCATGTTCTGTTGCAATGACGTGTCCCCTTTCACCTCACCTAAGAGGCGACCTAATGTGTATCGTCCAATCACCCTGCTGGCTAACATTGAGGATGATGACGTAATACGCAGATTCCGTCTGGACCGCACAAACATCCAAGACCTGTGTGCCATGTTGGAGCCACACCTGCGGGCTGGCAGGACATACCCAACAGCATTAACAACTGAATCGAAGGTGATGGTGGCACTGCATTTCCTGGCTAGTGGGTCATTCCAGGAGACGGTGGACATTGCAGGGGGGATGTCTCAGCCCACCTTCAGCATGGTGCTACGTGATTTCCTGTCAGCCATGATGCAATACAAAGACTGATACATAAGTTTTCCAAGGAGGGCGACTTTGGCGGCTGTGAAGGCGGATTTTTATGCCCTTGGTCGCATCCCTAATGTTGTAGGTGCTATTGACTGCACACATGTTGGCCTGGTTCCACCACAGGCACGGGAACACATATATCGGAATCGTAAACGTTCACATTCCATCAATGTGCAGGTGGTGTGCCAGGCCGATATGATCATATCTCATGTCTGTGCCAAGTTTCCCGGCTCTGCACATGATTCCTACATCATGCGCAATAGCATTGTGCCCCAGCTGATGGCCAATCTACTTCCGGAGCGGGCATGGATTGTGGGTGAGTGGGCAGAGTCAAGTTGTGTGCTGTGTGTGCCATGCTGTCCTCTGCCACAGTTGTATCACTTAATCTGTATGTGTTTTTCACACCTAGGTGACTCTGCATATCCCAACAGACCTTGGTTGCTGAGCCCACTACGCAATCCTAGGACACCGTCTGAAGTCCGCTACAACAATGCCCACGGGAGAACACGTCGGATGGTGGAGCGAACCTTTGGTCTCCTAAAATCGAGATTTCGCTTCCTGGACAGGTCCGGAGGGGCACTCATGTACTCACCCAAAAAGGTGTGTCAGATAGTGGTAGCATGCTGCATGCTGCACAACCTGGCCTTACGGAAACAAATCCCCCTGATCCTGGACGATGATGACCAGCCGAGGCCCCCACCTGCGATCCCACAAATATCCAGTGACGAGGATAGTGGAGAGGAGGAAGGTGCTGACATGCGTCAGCAGATCATCAACCGCTACTTCACTTGAAGGTGAGTGACAATGTACAAGTGGTCCATTGTCTGTTGATGTAGTTGTTTGCGTAAAGGTCTGTGTGATCTTTGTGACTGCATCCTGTTGTTGACTCAGTGCTGGCTGCCTATGTTTTGGGTACAGGGTAGTTTGGCACAGCTACAGGATGTCTATGTTGGTACTGTTGCACATTGTAATGTGTGCATATTGGAGTACATTGATGACATGTGTTGTGTGATGGCTGTGATGCCACCACCTGACTAGTGACTTTTGTTGTGTTGTGTTTTGCTAGGTCCCTTCTGCCTCTCCTTGCCTACAGAGAATCCATGCTCCTGTGACATTGTAACCATGGTAAACATTGCAAATACTGTGATAAACATGGAGCAGACACAACTACATTGGTGCGTTATTGTTGTTTATTTTCAATGGGTATATGTGAGGGGGAATTGGATTTTACATAACTGTGAATGGTGAATCAATGAGTTGGCAGTGATGGTAGATGAGACAATCGAGTAGGCACCACATTGATGTGGTGACACAGTCCAACAGACGGATGACATTACCATGGCAGTGTGGGTAAGGACAGTGAACAAAGTCAATGGCAGAGTGAAGAGTGTTGCCATCATGGCTGGCTCTTTGACTGGCGTTTGGCAGGTGCTTTGCCACGGCTGAGTCCCAAATTTTTCTTTGGACGGCCCCTTCTTCTTTTGGCAGGGGGGGCATCGTCTGCTGGGCCAGTGGGGTCTGAGGAGTCACCCCTCTCTGTGCCCGCAGGGGTGGATGATGAACTGTCATACTGCATGGCATCGGGGGGAGTTGGAGGTGTGGTGTGTGGCACTGGCCTGTCCCTCAGTACCGCCACTAACTGGCCCATGAGGTCCACGATTTGTCCCATACGGTTGTCCATGGACCCCAGCAGACGTTGGTGCTCCAGGGCATCTTCGTGGGCCTGGCCCATTTGTGCCTGTGTGTGCTCATAGGCACCAACAACTCTGGTGATGTTAGCCAGGGCTTCGGTCACAGTGTCCTGTGATGTTGGAGTCCCACTTGTCCTCCCACCTGCCCTGCTATCACTGACCTGTTGCCTCACCACTCTAGGCACACGCCTACTCTCCCTGCCCTCCGCAGTTGTTGGTGTGGGCTGGGCATCCTCTGGGGCAGGGCGAGTGTTGCAGGCAGCAGTGGTAGTGGTGGTGGTGGTGGTGGTGGCACAGGCCGTTCCAGCAGGGGTCAGTGTTGATGTTGTTGCTGAGGGTGGGGGGCAGTGGGGTCATGTAAACGGTTGCGCCCTGGCACACCAGATGGGCTGGCTTGGAGCTCCTCATCCAAAGAATCCAGGGACTCCGCATCAGAGTATCCATGTTCCGGGGGAGGAGACTGGCTCTGCAGGTTGAAGTTGTCGTCCTCTGCAGTCAGTTGTTGGTCACCTGTGGAACAGAGGGTACATAGTCAGTGACTTACACCCATCAGGCTTGCTGTGTTTGATGTCTCTTATTTACATGTTATGCAACACACATTTACGTATTTCATAAATTGTATGTCTGCACAGTGATGTGCGTCATGACATGATGTGGAGGTACATACATCTTTTTCCATGGTGTGACAAGTCATTGGAGCACCATTGTCAGACATTTTTGAAGTGGCTTTTCACTCCCTGTGAGGTGTGCATGCTTCTGTGTGAGCTTGCTGGGCCATGTGGGTGGGGGATGTTGAGCTGTGACTACCACCCCCATCATGCTATTGCCTACACCCCCTTTCCCAGCATGCCCATACATCCTTCCTTTTGAGTGGACTTCACTGTGTGTGAGTGTGACAGCAATGGCAAGATGGCTGACAGTGTGGTCCTGTTGTTTGTTGGTGCACAGTTCCCAGCAGGGCCTTGTGCTCCCCACAGCTGAGGCCAGTGTCAGACATCTTTGAAGTGGCTTTTCACTCCCTGTGAGGTGTGCATGCTTCAGTGTGAGCTTGCTGCGCCATGTGGGTGGGGGATGTTGAGCTGTGACTACCACTCCCATCATGCTATTGCCTACACCCCCCTTCCCAGCATGCACATACTTCCTTCCTTTTGACTCTGATTCCCTGTGGGGTAGTGTGCCTGTGCTGACAGGATGGCTGACAGTGTTGTCCTGGCGTTTGTTTGGCTACAAGTCCCAAAAGTGTCCCTGTGCTTCACACAGCATAACCCAGTGTGGTTGTTCTTTGTGGGATATTTAATTAGAGTGTGAGGCATTGCATTCTCCCAGGTGAGTTGTGAGGAGTTTGTGTTAAGGGGTGTGTGAGAAAAGCTGCTGGTAACTATGGTCAGAGCTGTCAGTCCTCCTTCCCACCCAGCCAGATATCCCACCATGGAACGTGCTTCCATTACAGGGAGTGCAAGTTGGCTTTCAGGATGTCAGTCAGTGGTGTCCTGCTGTTGGTTGTTGCACAGTTCCCAGCAGGGCCTTGTGCTCCCCACAGCAGTACCCAGTGTCAGCCATCTTGTCAGTTCTTTTCCACTCCCTGTGATGTGAGCATGGTTCAGAGTGGTGTTGATGGGCCAATTGTGAGGGTGACCAATATCTGTGACTACCACCCCCATCATGCTATTGCCTACACCCCCCTTCCCAGCATGCCCATACTTCCTTCCTTTTGAGTGGACCTCACTGTGTGTGAGTGTGACAGCAATGGCAAGATGGCTGACAGTGTGGTCCCGTTGTTTGTTGGTGCACAGTTCCCAGCAGGGCCTTGTGCTCCCCACAGCTGAGGCCAGTGTCAGACATCTTTGAAGTGGCTTTTCACTCCCTGTGAGTTGTGCATGCTTCATGTGAGCTTGCTGGGCCATGTGGGTGGGGGATGTTGAGCTGTGACTACCACTCCCATCATGCTATTGCCTACACCCCCCTTCCCAGCATGCACATACTTCCTTCCTTTTGAGCGGACTTCACTGTGTGTGAGTGTGACAGCAATGGCAAGATGGCTGACAGTGTGGTCCTGTTGTTTGTTGGTGCACAGTTCCCAGCAGGGCCTTGTGCTCCCCACAGCTGAGGCCAGTGTCAGACATCTTTGAAGTGGCTTTTCACTCCCTGTGAGGTGTGCATGCTTCAGTGTGAGCTTGCTGGGCCATGTGGGTGGGGGATGTTGAGCTGTGACTACCACTCCCATCATGCTATTGCCTACACCCCCCTTCCCAGCATGCACATACTTCCTTCCTTTTGACTCTGCTTCCCTGTGGGGTAGTGTGCCTGTGCTGACAGGATGGCTGACAGTGTTGTCCTGGCGTTGTTTTGCTACAAGTCCCAAAAGTGTCCCTGTGCTTCACACAGCATAACCCAGTGTGGTTGTTCTTTGTGGGATATTTAATTAGAGTGTGAGGCATTGCATTCTCCCAGGTGAGTTGTGTGAATTTTGTGTTAAGGGGGTGTGTGAGAAAAGCTGCTGGTAACTATGGTCAGAGCTGTCAGTCCTCCTTCCCACCCAGCCAGATATCCCACCATGGAACATGCTTCCATTGCAGGGAGTGCAAGTTGGCTTTCAGGATGTCAGTCAGTGGTGTCCTGCTGTTGGTTGTTGCACAGTTCCCAGCAGGGCCTTGTGCTCCACACAGCAGTACCCAGTGTCAGCCATCTTGTCAGTTCTTTTCCACTCCCTGTGATGTGAACATGGTTCAGAGTGGTGTTGATTGGCCAATTGTGAGGGTGACCAATATCTGTGACTACAACTCCCATCATGCTATTGGCTACACTCACTTCACCAGCATACACAGAATTCCTTCCTTTCAGTGAGCTTCCCTGTGAGGTGGTGTTCTAGTGGTGGCAAAATCTCTGACTGTGTTTGTTGGTTAGATTTGTGCCACTGCCTTGCTCTATTTGTTGTTAGGTTTGTACATGTCATGACACAGTTACATATCACTATGAGATGGCATGTATTGTGTTTATCTGACTAACATACACATCTTGGGATGATTATCTTTTGGTTGCTGTGGATTTGCTAAGGGTGCATGGTTTGACTATCCCCTTGACAGTGATGTGTGTGTATTGTCACACAATATTGTGTATATTGGTTGTGTACTCACCAGGCTCTGGGATGTTTGATAGTCCATATACGCTCACTGGTGGTAGGATGGCCCGCACCTTCTCCTTGCAGGGCCTGAGGTATAGTGGTTTGGCAGGAGGGCCACTGCCGGTGCGCTGACTCAAGGCGTAATCCTTCTTGAGTAGGTCCTTGACCCTCCTGCGCACATCATACCACCTGTTCTGGATGTCTTCCTTTGTGCGCAAACATGGTGATTGTGCGTTCACCCTGTCGACGATCCTCTCCCACATCTTGGTTTTCTGCGACATGGGGGTCTGTTGGACCAATGTACCAAACAACTGTGGCTCTACCCTGAGGATCTCATCTACCAGGACTTCCAATTCACTGTCTAGGAACTTTGGATTTTTCTTTGGGGGCATGGTGATGGGTGGTGGTGGGGATTGATGTGTGTGTGAGTGTGCAAGTGAGGGTGGGTGAGTGTAGGTTTTGCTGGGTGTATGTGAGGGTGCTATTTGTGAGGTGCTAATGGTGTGTGGCTTGTGTGATGGATGAGTTGTGAGTGTGTCTGTGGTTGCTGTCTGATGGTGTTCTGTGCTGGCAGGTCAGTTGAATTTGCAAAGTATCATGGTAGGGATTTGATGCCTTTATATGGGTGGAGTTGGGGGTCTGTCCTTGTTCCATTTTTTTTCCCCCTGTATTTATTGACTTTGTCATTGCTTGTTTGGCCCTTTTTTTTGTATTTTTTCCTTTGTGTTTTTTAGGCATGTATGAGACGTTCTTCTGACCGAGTAGGACGCTGCAGTTGGCTCGTGCGGGCTTCTCCGAGTCTTTCAAGCTGTGTTCCTGCTGGGTTTCATGCGGCGTACGCGTCGGTCACGGAGTATTGGGTTGCTTCGGCTCGGTTTTGTATGCGTGTCGGTCGTACGGCTTGGGCTCCGTGCGACTCGGTCTGGTTTTACACGCATTGCATCGTACTGCGTGGGTCGGAGTTCGCGGGTACGTTTCTGTCGGGTTCATTCCTGGTGCGTGTCGGTCGGTTGGATACGCATAGTTTTCCGGCCGGATAGCTGGTTTCCGTGCGGTTCGGTCGTTCGGCTTGTGTTCCGTATGAGTCGGTCGTGATTCACATGCATTTCATCATACTACGCGGGTCGGGCAGCGCCGGTACGTGTCGTCGGACAACATTCCCGTACCGAGTCGTTCGGTATGTTTTCCGGCCCGAATCGGAATCGGCCCCTAAGTCTTGCGGCTACACGAAATAGAGTTTTGAAATCTCTACAAGAAATTGAATACTTAGCACTGAATGAACCAGAAAGTACAGATATTGTTAAAACAAATATGTTGGATACGTACTATCCCAAAAGGAGTCCACATCTGGAAAACATATGTCTCTATGAAGTACTGCAACATTACAGTTTTAAGAGAAATGTTACTGAAAATATAAATGAAGAAAAATATGCAGTAATTGGATGTGATGGATGTTTGGTAAGACATGCCAAAGGAAATCTTATTAACCACAGAAAACTCAGTTGTGAAACTACAGAAAAAGGGAATTTTTCTATTTAGCACTACTGCAACTCTTCAAGCTTTGGCGTAGTGAAGCAGAATTACTTGGAGATTTCGAATTGCTATGAAGATTCTTTTAATGCACGTAAAGATAACATTCAATGCACAATTTTCTCTACTTATCTACAACTGTTAAATGATAAGACTGAACAAGAAACTAAAATTGCAGCTGAAATAGCTAGAGACAGTTCTCAAGATAGTCAGAGTTCTGCTCCACAAAGTCAAGATCCGCTAGGACAACCAATTATTAAAAATGAAGTAGCAATAGCCATGAATGAAGTAGAAACGACAATGCAACAAGCACAACAGGATATTATTGATTTGAGAAAGTTGGAAGAACAACTAAATATTGAACAAAAAGAAATATGAGCAAGTGACACTACAGATACATCATGGTTTGGTACATGAAAAAAAAGAATGCCAATGCACATAATTTAAACCTATTCGAATGTACATCAGTGGTCAAGCTGGAACTGGAAAAAGTTTCTTAATTAAAGTTTTCACCAGTTATCTACACAAAATTACTGGATGCCATTTATCTTGTGTTGTAACAGCTCCAACTGGATTAGCAGCACACAACATTAAAGGGATTACTTTACATTGATTACTCATCCTACCAGTTGAACATGAAAATGCATTGGAATATCACAAGCTATCTGGAGAAGCTTGTTATGAAGTGTCAAGAGTACTGAAGAAAATGAAACTTCTAATCATTGGTGAGCATGGTCTCAAACTTAATGCTTGCCTTTGTACATTTAAGAGTGCAACAGATTATAAAAACAGATTATGATGTTCTATTTGGAGGAAAACATGTAATTGTATTTGGCGACCTACTAGAACTTACTCCTGTGAAAGGGCAACCTGTTTTTAAAACAGTTGTCCATGAAGACACTAGGAAATCTTTGGGAAGTATTGGGAATGTCAACATTTGGTGTCATTTTGAATATAAAGAACTTATTAAGAATATGCGACAAGCAAGTGATGAACATTATGGAAAAATTCTTCAAGATATAAAAATTGGTGTTTTGACAAAACATGGCAAAGAAGATTTGCAAAGTCGTCTTTTAACGAAGTTGTTTGCAAATGAGAACATAGTACCTGAAATAATATACAAGAACATTGGTGAAAAGAAGTCTATAGTTTGCCTAATGCCAACACTGCAATAGTGTTCTACATTCAAGCAAGAACTTTTGAAATTGGAAAAACAACCAATAGTAAAAATGGAAGTTATTGATAAAATGGAACATGAAGGAGTTACTTTTCTTCTCTCAGAGAAATTACAGTCAAAATTAGATTCTTTGAAAAGTGGGTGTCTAAGACTGCAGGTTTAGAAAAGAATTTATATGTATGTGTAAACTGTTGGGTAATTTTAAGGCATAATTTAAATGTAAAAGAAGGTTTAGTAAATGGAGTAATGGGTAAAGTTGTTAATTTTGTAAATTTTCAGAACAGAGTTGGAATTGAATTTTTGAAGATTAAATTTGATCAGATTGAAGAGGTAAAACAGACTGGACGTTGTGCTGTTCATTTTTTGCTTGTAAAAGACTTGTATGTTCGTTGAAAACAGTTTCCTCTTTCTTTAGCATATGCAGTAACCATTCATAAATCTCAAGGTTTAACTGTAGACAGTGCTTTGGTAAATATTGGAAGTACAGTGTTTAAAGAGGGTATGGCATAAGTTGCATTGTCTTGAGTAAGAGCATTATCTGGTTTGTATTTGATTGATTTTGATGAGAAAAAGATTAGTGCTGATGTCAATTGTGTAAAAGAGTACAATCGGTTAAGAAGACTTTATGCTCCTAACTTAGGTGAATATCCTGTGTATGAGAAACGTGTAGTGTGTCCAAAACAAAAACATGACAAATATTCCTCTGAGATTCAAAAAAGAAAACAATTCAAGAGAATAATGAAACTGCAAAGAAAATGAAAATGGACACTGTTGATGATATTGTAGGATACCAGTTAGAAACTAGTTCAGGTATCAACTGCAATGCTAATGTAATTGTAAAATGTTGTCTTTTTTCTAGAGGATCTTCATCATGGAATTATGGAAAATCAAGAAAAAAGATTCTGTTCTTTATTGCATTATATTTTTCAAAAGTTGGTAACTGATAGAACTAAAATCCATACTGCTTCTGGCATTTGGCATCTTTTGGATATATGTACTGCTTCATTGAAATTTACATTGAATATACAACAAGATGCACAAGAATTTCTTATGTTTATGCTTGGAGTATTGGAAGATGAAGGAATAGAAATTGAAAATGTATTTGGACTAAGTTACAGATGGGATCATAAATGTGAAGAGTGTTAATTTTCTTCTACTACTGAAATAGACACTGAACGATTCATATACTTGATGACACCAGTTTACAAATCAGTGTCTTTTAACAAATTAGTAAAAACAGCTAATCAAGATATGAAATGTTCTCGTTGTAAATCAGAAATCTTGTCAATGTTATATATAGAAAGATATGGAAAATACGTCATTTTAATGCTACAATGTTGTAGAGCAAATGGAACAAAATTGGAAACCAAAATTCAAAATTTTGTGGCAAGTCAAGTATCAATTTCAGGAAGAACTTTTAAAGCAGTGGCGATTATTTTCCATGATGGACCTACTACAACATCTGGACACTATACTGTGTATTTAAAGTGCATTAAAGGATGGACACACTGCAATGATGCTCATTTGGAATTCAAATGTAGGTTGCCTTATGAATTGCTAAATTTATATCTCATATTTTTGATGCGAAAGTTTTGAAAACATCAGTCTGCCTATTGGGAAGATGTGAACACGAATTAATTACTTTATTTTGGATATTTTCAATGCAAATGGATTTGGAAACATTATTCGGCCTATTGGGAAGATGTGAACAATTAGTGTTTGAATTATTGTTTGTGCTAATTGATATTGCATTTGGAAAATTGTGTTTGAAAGAAGTAGTTTATAAATTTGATCTTTTTATTTTTTGCAATGTAAATGAGAGTGTATATTTTACAAAATGTAGTTGACAGAAATAAAAGACTTAGGGGGTCATTACGATGTAGAGCGGATCGCCACCGCCCGCATGGCGGTGGTGAACCGCCCGCCATTCCCCTCCGCCCGCATGCCATTTCCCCCCGCCACATTACGATGGCGGGGGGGACCAGTCGACCGGCCTGAAAAGGGGCTACATATGGTGGCGGTGTCTGCTAGACACCGCCATCCATATTAGCATGGGTGCGGGAAGCAGCCTTTCCGTGGCGGCAATGCTGCCACGAAAAGGCATGCAGAATTTGCTGTTGGGGGCCCGTTGCGGACCCCCAGGGTATTGGGGGGTGGGGGGTGCACATGGGGGGTACCTATGGTACCCCCCTACATTGTCATGGACAAGGTGGCAGGCACCGCACGGTGCCTGTCACCTTGTGCATGACAATGCACACAGTGCATTCCCAGCATTGTGGCGGGCGGTGCTGTGTGCACCGCCCGCCACAATGCTGGGAATGGAGGATGCCACCGCCACAGTGGCGGTGGCATCCTAATCGCTGGTGCGGGACCGCCGCACCACTGGCGGCCGGTCCCAGCACCGCTAGGGTGGCGGGCGGACTTTCGTCCTAATAGGCTCCTAAATGTGGTTGAAGAATGTAATTTAGAAACTGTAGATAGGTAAACAGATAGTTATACTTGTTCTAAATAATGCTCAACGCTGATTTGGGGTTGTTTTTTCAATCTCATTTATTGTTTTTTTTTCCCGCTGTTGTATGATGATCTACATTGAAATCACTGTGTATGGTGAAATTCAGTGGAATCTGAGAACAGCAACAAAGGGAAACTGAAAATATATTCAATAACAGTTTTTCTTCTTTTTTACAGAAGGTAATGGTGAAGTTTGAAAAGATTTTAAATTCAGATTACAACAAAACTACTGTAAAATAGTTCCACTGGGTTTTGTATCTACATTAGTAAAAAAGGTAAGATGAAATAATGTAATAAGAATGATAATGGGAAATAATGTTTACAGCTGCTTTTACTGCACTCATCCAATCCTTTAAACACTAGCCATGCACTCATGTATACAGTTAGGCACTATTACCACACTCCTCCAATCACCCAGGCAATATCCATGCATTTCTCTAATCACCTAGCCAGTACCTATACAATTATAATATCACCCAGACATTACCCCTGCACTAATACAATCACCCATGCAATAACTATGTACTCTTCCAATCACCAAGGCACTACCTTTGCACTCCTTCAATCATGCAGGCAGTATTCATGCACTCCTCCAATCACCCAGACATTACCCCTCCACAGATGCAATCACCAAGGATTACTCATGCACTTCTTCAAACACTCAGGCAATACCTATGCATTCGTGCAATCACCCACACACCATCTCTGCACTCATGCAATCACCCAGGCATTATCCGTGCACTCCTTGAATTACCCAGCACCTACCCATACACTTATATAATCACCCAAGCACTACCCTTGCACTCCTCCAATCACACAGGTACTACCCCTGTACTCCTCCAATCACCTAGCCACTACCCATTCACTTATAAAATCACCCAGGCACTACCTTTGCACTCCTCCAATCACCCAGGCACTACCACTGTACTCTTCTAATCACCCAGCCAGTACTCATGCACTTATAAAATTACCCAGACATTACTTATGCACTCCTCCAATCACCTAGGCACTACCACTACACTCATGCAACCAACCAAACATTACCCTTCAACTCATGCAATCACCTAGGCATTACCCATGCACTCCTTCAATCACCCAGGCACTATTCCTGCACTTATATAATCATTCAGGCAGTACCCTTCCTCTCCTCCAATCACCTAGGCACTACTCTTGTACTCATGAAATCACTCAGGCACTACCAATGCAGTCATGCAATAACCCAGGCAGTACTCTTGCACTCCTACAATCACCTAAGCACTATCAATTCACTACTCCAATCACCCAGACATTACCTCTGCAGTCATGCAATCATCCATGCATTAGCTATACACTCCTCCAATCACCCAGACATTACCCTTGCACTAATGCAATCACCCATAAATTAGCTATGCACTCCTCCAATCAGACAGGCACTACCCTTGCACTCCTCCAATCACCCAGGCAATATCCATGCACTTCTCCAAACAACCAGACATTTCCCCTGCACACATGCAATCACCCAGACATTACTCATACACTCCTTGAATTATTTAGGCTGTACCCTTGCACTCTTCCAATCACCCAGACATTACCCCAGCACTCATTCAATCAAACACATACTACTCATGCACTCCTCCAATCACCCAGGCGCTACCTATGCACTCATAGAATAACCAGGCACTACCCTTACTGTCCTCCAAACACCCAGGCATTATTTATGCACTCATGCAATCACTTAGTCATTACCTGTGCACTTCTGCAATAACCCAGGCACTACCCTTGCACTCCTGAAATTGTCCAGGCACTATTCATACACTACTACAATCACCCAGGCACTACCCATGCACTCATGCAATCACCCAGACATTACTCCTTCAATCACTCAGGCAGTATCTATGAACTCGTCCAATCACTCAGCCAGTACCATGCACTTATAAAATCACCCAGACACTACTTATGTACTCCTCCACTCACCTAGGCACTACCATTACACTCATGCAACCACCCAGACATTACCCCTGCACTTATGCAATCACCCAAACATTACTCAAGCACTCCTCCATTCACCGAGACATTACCCTTGCACTAATAGAATCACCTAGACATTACCCCTGCACTCATGCAATCACCCAGGCATTACCTCTGCATTCCTCTAATTCCCCAGACATTACCCCTGCAGTCATGCAATCACCAAAGCATTATCTAAGCATTCCTCCAATCATCCAGGCAGTATCCATGTACTCCTGCAATCACCCAGACATTACTCCTACACACATGCAATCACCCAAACATTACTCATGCACTCCTCAAATCATTCAGGCAGTACCCTTGCACTCCTCGAATCACCCAGAAATTACCCCAGCACTAATGCAATCACCCAGGTAGTACTTATGCACTCTTCCAATCACCCAGGCACTACCTATGCACTCATTGAATAACCCAGGCACTACACTTGCAGTCCTCCAATCACCCATGCAGTACTCATGGACTCATGCAATCACCCAGTCATTACCCGTGCACTCATGCAATAACCCAGGCACTACCCTTGCACTCTTCAAATTATCCAGGCACTATTCATGCGCTCCATCTATCACTCAAGCAGTACCCATGCATTCACAAAATCATCCAGGCATTACCCATGCATTCATGCAATCATTCAGACACTATACAAGTAGTCCTACAATCACTCAGGCAGTATCCTTGCACTCATGCAATCACTCAGGTAATTAATTTTTCTATTTTTAACCAAAATATGTGGTTCAGTAAGAACCGTTTAAAAAAAAAAGAATTTAAAAGGAACTGTTTGAGAAAAAAAACAAAAAGAAAATTTGGGAGCACATTAAAGAAAAAAATTAACACATGTGTTTTAATTGTATTGACAATAAGATCAATGCAGTGCTCCCCGATGCAGAGCTTTGCATCACATTTTTTACAGGCTATGGCCGCATACACCAGTTCCGGTACAATGTGTGGCCTTGGTGTTGCTGGAAGCCCTTGGGAGGAAGTTGAAGGGGCATTAAGATCTTGTTCTGCCGCTTCATTCCGCTCTCTCCGTGTTACTTCTCTTGCCAGATGTAAGGGATGGATAGTCTCCAAATGTTTCTTCATGCTTGATGTTCCCCATGAATATTTCTTTTCAGAGCCTCTTGAGAGTACTCTCTTGTAGATGTTATAGGTGACTTTTCGGGCGTTCACCTTCTTTTCTCCCTCTGGCACACTAAAGAAGGCCCACACCACACTTTTCTTCCTTTTCTTCACTGGCTCCACAATGTCATCATCTACGCCGGCATCAGCAGAACCCTCCTTCACAAACTCCAAACCATCCAGAACGCCGCGGCCAGACTCGTGCTCGGGACACCTCGGCAC
Source organism: Calotriton arnoldi (assembly GCA_963921515.1). Classification (NCBI taxonomy): domain Eukaryota; kingdom Metazoa; phylum Chordata; class Amphibia; order Caudata; family Salamandridae; genus Calotriton; species Calotriton arnoldi. Next base: position 369,105 of record CAWUFW010006959.1, read on the forward strand.
GAACACATGACGCAACACCTCCGCGACCTACACTGGCTCCCCGTCGAAAAGAGAATATCCTTCAAGCTTCTCATCCACACCTACAAATCCCTCCACAACATTGGACCCAAATACCTCAACCAGAGAGTCAGCTTCCACGCACCCAAAAGGAATCTCCGATCCGCCGACCTCGCCCTAGCAGAGATCCCCCGCATCCGCAGAAGCAGAGCAGGAGGAAGGGCCTTCTCCTACATCGCAGCCAAGACCTGGAACGAGCTCCCAGTCAGCATGAGATGCTCCCCAAACGTACACGCCTTCAGGAAGGACCTCAAGACCTTGCTCTTCGACTGAGCCGGAGCAGCCCCCCCCTAGCGCCTTGAGACCCTCACGGGTGAGTAGCGTGCTCTATAAACCCCCTGATTGATTGATCCTCGAGTTCCAGTGGGTCAACGTCTGGATGACTAGATGCCATAGTTTAAAATATAAGTAAAAAAACACTCAAAAATAGGAAAAATGAAGGGAGGTAGAACAAGCAGGTCTTGTCAGCAAGACAGACAAATAATAAGAGGAATAAAACAAGTGTTGAATCCTCCCTCTTACAGAATGAAAATGATTCAGGTCACATGGAGTTGCGCAGGGTGCGCGCACAAGTCGTGCACCCGTATACATAATTATAAAGTATAAATAGGTGTTTATAAAATATTTTAAAAAGTATATTAGTGAAAGTGTTTAAACAAAACTGATATTTAAACATTGTATAGTGATATTTACACTTTGAAAATTACGCCGAAGTCGTGACCCCTGCGCAACCCCGTAAATACGTGCCGGGAAGACTCGCGCACCCTACGCGCATACGTCGCACACTCGTGAAATTTCGTACAGTTCATAGTAAAGTAAAAAATACTATTTATAAATTGTTTTCTAAATTATATTAGTGAAAGTCTTTAACCAAAACTTATATTTATAATTTCTACAATGATATTTTATACTTTTAAAATTACGCCTGAGTCGCGACTCCAGCGCGACTCCCCAAATGTACCCCAGCAGGTTTCGCCCACCCTGAATCCGTACACCCATTTAGTAGGTTCGCGTAGGGTGCGCGACTCCTTTGTAAAAAATTTAAAAAATACAGCATAACAATACAATAAAACACCTTTCACAGTATTAAAAGCATTATTTCAAGAAAATATAAATGCAAGTTGTACATATAAAAAGCCCGGCCAAAAAAAGTATTTTTTTAATTATTTGGTAGAAATTGCGCTGGGTGCACTTTTCCAATCACCCAGGCACTACCACTACAGTCATGCAACCACCCAGACATAACTCCTGCACTCATGCAATGAGCCAGACATTACTCATGTACTCCTCCAATTACCTACACATTACCCCTGCACTCATGCAATCACCTAGATATTATCCATGCAGTCCTTCAATCACTCAGGCAGTACCCATGCACTAATAAAATCATCCAGGCACTACCTATGCACTCATGCAAACACACAGGCACTGTTGATGCACTCCTCAATGCACCTAGGCATTACCCATGCACTCTTCCAATCAGCCATGCACTATCCATGTACTCCTTCAATCACCCAGGCACTACCCTTGCACTCCTCCAATAATCCAGGCACTACCTCTGTACTCATACAATTACCCAGGCAATACCCATGCACTTATAAAATCACCCAGGCACTAGGTCTACACTCATGCAATCAGCTAGACATTACCCCTACACTCATGCAATTACCCAGGCATTACATATGTACTCCTCTAATCCCCCAGACATTACCCCTGCACTTATGGAATCACCAATGCATTAGCTATGCACTGCTCCACTCATCCAGGCACTACCCTTGCACTCCTTCAATTACCCAGGCACTACTTATGCACTCCTGCAATCACCCAGGAACAACCACTATACTCATGCAATAACCCAGACATTACTCTTTCACTCATGCAATCACCCGGGCACTAGCTATGCACTCATAGAATAACCCAGGCACTACTCTTGCACTGCTGCAATCATCCAGGCACTATCCATGTACTCCTCCAATCATCCAGCCAGTACCCATGCACTTACAAAATCACACTGGCACTACTTATGCACTTTTCCAATCACCCAGGCACTACCACTACAGTCAAGCAACCACCCAGACATTACTACTGCACTCAGAGTCAGAATAAGCTTTATTCAATTTTAGTCATATAAAATCACAAAAGCAGACATAACAGATAAAAGAAAAAGACAATTGAGACATTATTAAGTCTGAATGTAAACATACAATATATCCTAAAAATTAATTTTTCATAAAATTTAAAAAGTACACATAGCTCAAAAAGTTAAAAGGGGAGATTATTATGCAAAACCTGTATCACAAACAATTCAATCCCGCATATTTTTGATTGGTTCCAGCTTTCAACAGGGGTTAAACATTTATACTTTTTCTGGCTTTGAGTACAGTTTTTAAAAACCGGCCATAGCTCCAATACAACAATCACTGTCTAAAAACTGCAAATATAAGAAAGCTGGTCGACATTGCCTCCAACCCCCTTACCTTAGTAGAAGCAAAATCCATCTCGATCTCTCCTTTGTATAAAATTTACAAAAAAGAACCACATGTATTGTTGATTGTGGAGATAAGTCATCACAAGGGCAGCAGCATAATTCTCTAGACCAGTTATTCACTTCTGGGTAACTAATTAATCAGTGAAAGTTCCCAAATCTAAAACGAATTAAGACATATCTGTCATATCCACTTAAGCTACATAATAGATAAGGTTGAATATCATATGTTATTAAAATCAATTGATGTTGTACAACTGTTGGTTTATTTACCTCCAGAGCAAATCTATTTGCCTCCAGATGGCTTATACAGGTTTCTTTAAACTCCTTCCTGGAAATAGAGTTCATTGACTCAGGACAATTATAATAATCGGGGTGACCAAGGTCATACATGAAATTTTTTATATATTTCAACCAGGTAATCTTGGTAGCATGGCCCAGCTTCATTGAATCTTTAATTATTTCTTGATTCAAACCTGTGCTACTAGAAGTCCAAATCCTGTGCCAAAGTAACACTGGCTGGGCTTTAATAACATCCACAATATATGGAATGCCCAACTCACTATGACAGTTGTAAACAGGAGTGCTGTCAGGTACTGCTAAAATAAACTTTAAAAAAGCATTCTCAACAGACACATTGTGGGGGCGCGAGTTATAGTTAGCTCAACTAACTATAACGGCTGAATTTCACTGGTTTTGTATGAGTTAAATGTCCACCTAACTATAACGTCCCTGAAACCTGTGGTTTTTTCTGAGAATTTCAAAGGTTTTTAAATGCTAATCCCTAACTATAACGTCCCTGAAACCTCTGGTTTTTTCAGTGAATTTCAAAGGTTTTTTAAATGCTAATCCATAACTATAACGTCCCTGAAACCTACGGGTTTTTCAGTGAATATATATATATATATATATATCAAAGCAAATTCCGGGTTGTCGCCAAACCTCCACGGCGCACAAACACAGGTACGGACCACTCAAGGGACGTAGAAAAACTGCTGTGCTTTATTTAAATTCCATGATTACAGCAACCAGTCAGTCCTGGCCAGTGCCTCAGCATGACGCGTTTCGACCGATACAAGTCGGTCTTGTTCACATAACGCGCTAATATATATATATATTCACTGAAAAACTTTGTCATTTGAGATGTCATCAGTGATGTCAGAAATGATGTCATAGAGCATGTCATAAGTGATGTATTTGTTGAGGTCATAAGCAGTGCATGGCGGGAGCACAAGTTGTAGTTAGCTCTGCTAACTATAACTGGTGAATGTCTCTGGTTTTGTACTAGTGAAACCTGAGCCTAACTATAACGTCTCTGTAACCTTTGGTTTCTTCAGTAAATTTCTATGTTTTTTTTTAACTAGTAGCTGCATTTGTAAGCTCAAAGCGTTAACGGTGCCACTGACAAATTCACTTAACTATAACGTTACTTTAACTTTTGTTTTTTTCAGTGAATTTCTAAGGTTTTTTTACGTAAAGTACTTTTTTTAGCATTAAAGGATTGGCCACAGGGCTTTATGTTTTTAGGTTTAAATCTGTTTGATTGAAACCAAGCATCTGCAATTACATACAAAATAATTGAACTCTTTATGCCGATATACCAGACCACTCGATCAGTATTTAGATTGACTCCCCTCCCCCCACCCTTTCACCCTTCCCCCATTCTGGGTACATAAACAACAATCCAGTATCTACTACAATAAGGAGAAAAAGTCTGGGACAACCTTGTACTTCACTGTCTGTTCCCTCTCAGGAGCTCTCTGTATGTGCTTTAAGCCGAAGCAGGCGCAAGTATTTAGGACAGGTGAGTTCAGTAAATTCTTGTGATAGGAGTCGGAGGAACAGCTTCCATAGCTCTTGATATGTATCATCCTGTTGTGTCAATGTCAATGAGAGTCTCTCCATACCCAAGATATGCCAGAGCTTATGCAGCCAATTTAATTAGTTGGGGTCCTCTGTGTTCCCCATGCCACCAATATAGATTGATGCACTGCCCCCAATGCCAACGCTATGTGCCTACCCCGTCTAGAGCGTAACGGAAAAGTGAATGGGTTAGGGATGCCTAGTACTGTAAAGGTGGGAAACCTGGGTAATTGAGTGTCGAAGTATGTATATATATCGTGTAATACCTCTTCCCCAAATTGCGTCAGCTTAGGACACTCTCAGAGTATGTGTAACAATGTTTCCTGTGTATTACATCCCCTCCAGCATCTGTCACTTTGTTCTGGGTTCATCCGGTGTAGACTCTCAGGCAATAGGTACCAGTATGAGATGATTTTCTTCGCTGTCTCAGTACTAGCAGTATTTTATGTAGGGTGTCGTGCTTGGTAGAAAATCTCGTCATTCCCTCGAGGAGAGCTGTCAACCCACCTCCCACTCCCACCTAAGCTGCGAAGGTGATTTTGAGTCCATCCCTCCCCCTCTAAGATGCCCATATAATTCTGTGATCAGACTATGGGCTGTGTCCTTGCGTATCAACTATTTCTCGAGAGGTGTTAATGGGCGTTGTGCTGCTTCCCTCACCAAGGGTTGTGCCAACCAGTGCCTTATCTGTGTGTACCTATCTCTCTGTATCAGGAACAGCCAAATCCCTCCTCATTTCATCAAGGGGTATGAGACCGTCCTCATCGGACAAGTGGCCTACTGAATGGCATTTTGGCCCCTGCCAAGCCTTGAACCCACTGGCATCTAGTCCTGGGGGAAAGTCCCCATTTCCTACCATCGGAGTGAGGGGGGAAAGGAACAATGTCAACTCTTTTAGGGTGGCCACTGCATTCCAAGCCTGCAGCATGGATGATGTAATCAAAGACAGATAGAGGTTGGTGGGACGGTGAGTATGCATCAGGAAAGGAACCTTCCACAGATCAGTGCCAGATAAGGCCTTGTTCATAAAGAGCCACTGTTTCTCAGACTCTGGTGTCGACCATTCCACAACAAACTGAAGCTGAGCTGCTTAGTAATAATGTAGCAAGCACGGCATACCCAAACCACCCCTCGGCGGAGGATCCCAACTGTGGTCTCGGCTCATTCTGGGGCGCTTGCCTGCCCAAACAAATTGTTGCAACTCCCCTTGTAATCGACCTTTGGGGGCTGCAGTGGGAGGGTCTGGAACTTGTATAAGATTTTGTGTAGTATTGTCATTTTTAAAGGCACTATCCGTCCCAGCCAGGATAGCGGGTAACTTTAGCTCCCACGAGGTATCGCTGAATATTTGAAGTGGGACACTCTTGAGAATCGTACAGGGCTGCATAATAGGCTCTAAACCTCTCCGCTATCTGATTGTCGCCAGTTACTAGGGCTCCATCCTCTGCCCTCAGTGAGTTTACCGCAGTGTATTGCCTCTGTCCCTTGAGCTTATTACTAATAACCTACCACACTTATTGTCCCCCTACATAAAAAGAATGCTTAAGGCAAAGGAGAGCGTATTCGGCGTTGTCCAAGTCAATTCCTGCTAGTTGTTTTCTAACTTCCGCCATATTCTAGGCACCCCTGTACGTTGATGGATACGTTCCAACTCTCTCACTTGTTGAATCTGGGAGCATTTTTCCCTTCTTATCTTGTTGTCCCCTGCCAAAATGGCAATAAACTCTCCCATTAACACTGCCTTATTGCCTCCCATACCGTTGCGGGTTTCACCTCAGGGGTATCATTGATTTGCATGTAATTTTTCATTGCTACCTTAGTCTGCTCCACTACTTCCTTTCTACTAAGCAGAATCTCCCGTAATCTCCACATTTGTGACCTGTCTCCTACCCTAGGGAGGGATAATTACATAAGAACCGCCGAGTGATCTGATAAGATATGAGGTTCTATCTCTATCGTCTCTAGGGCATCCAGTACCGACCGAGTCTCTAATAGATAGTCAAGTCTGGCATGGTATTTGTGTGCATGGGAGAAGAAGTCCCTTGTGTCTGGGTGTTTAACCCTCCATAAATCATTCAGCCCTAGTTCCTGCAACCATTAGGTCCCGACGTGTGATAATGCCCCCGTGGCCCCCTGTCTCTGCACCGAACTATCTAGATCACTGTGAAGCACTAGATTGAGATCCCCCCCAAGGATCACTCTCTGATCTTTTGTGGACATGATGTTCGCCACTGCACCTTGCAAGAATTTTTCCTGACCCTCATTTCGGGCATAGATGGAGCCCACCACTAGCTCCTGTGTACCCAGATACACCTGATACCCTAGGAGACGGCCCTTTATTTCTGTGATTTTCACCCCCACTTTACCTTTCAATGTACATGCAAAGAGTAGTGCTACCCTGCTGCTTTATGTGGCAAGGAGGAGAAGAACTGTTGGGGAAAGGCCCTGGTTCGCAACCTATGCCAGTCTCTGGAGAGCAAGTGCATTTCCTGAAGTAGGCAGATGTCTGCCGGTGACTGTTCTAGGTAGGAGATAATGGCCCTTTTCTTCATTGGGTTGTTGAGCCCCTTAACATTGAGAGTTAACACTTTTAGTCCTCCTACCATGAGAGACTTTAAATTAACTTTATGTTTCGCCCCTCCTCTCTCCTGCATATCTCATTCTTCCCTGTCATCCCATCCCAGTGCAAGTTCCCCTTGACCCTACATGTGGTGTTATTGAGAGATAATGACAAGCTAAGTACCATCCCCATGAGAGAACAAAGAACAACAAATATCCCCGGAATGCGGGAAGGGCCAACAGCTCTGACTCCAGTCCAGTGGAAAAATATAGCCAGGAGACGTGACCATCACCCTCTGTCCTCAGGCGCTCCACCCCAAGCCACCCGGACCCCACATTGACCTCATGCCTTCATGTGGGACCCTGAGAACCTGAGTCTTCTGAAAGCTTTTCCAGCAGCGCTCTGCTCTCCAATGCAATTCTCTCTGAGTCTGGCCTGGAGACTCCCCACTTAGCAGCCACTCGTCTCCATCACAACTGTGCATCTGCTCCTCCCCTTCGCCTCTCTGTTCCTGCTTTCTCTTGGTTCTGGATGTCAAACTGCAGCATTGCGCATGCCTCCTTCAGGGATCTTAGATGATGAAGACGGTCCTGCCAGCGAAAGGTATGCCAGAAGGGCTGGCACCAGGAGTATGGGATCTTTTGATCTCGCAGAAAAGATGTAACCAGCCGAAATTCCCTTCGCTTTTGAAGTGTGGAAGTGGCTAGGTCCTGGAATAGCTGTACCGGGTTACCTCCGAAGGTTATTTGGGACGATGCTCTGGCGTCTCGCAAAATCCTTGCTTTTAGAGAAAAGCTATACACACACATAAAAATGTCATACTGGCTGTGCTTGACCTGGGCCACCGTGGCCCACTCTATGTGTCCTGTCCAGGTGGATCTCATTTGCTGGAGTGTCCCCCAATATCTGAGCAAAAAAGTTCAGTGACATATTTTCCCACATCTCCATTTTCCGCTTCACGTGGGACTCCTCTGATCCTAATGTTATTTCTTCTCGAGTGGTTTTCAAGATCCTCTGTGTGGGCCTGTAAGTCTAGCTGTTGATCAGTGAGCCAAATTATTTCCTGCTGTAATTGTTCGATCTCTTCGCCTTGGGTAGTCCCCTGAGTTTCAAGGGTGTCCTAGAATCCCCTATCGCGTTCACCTCCTTCCAGATGGACTGCAGCTCACATGCGAGGTCTCTTTTAACATGTTGTAAGTCATCTGGTAAGTAGACATAATATTGAGTTTTAAATATCGTTGTGAAATAATATCGAGTTTAAAATGTCAAAAGACAAAAATATCGTTGTATATAATATCGATGTCAAGAATATCGATTTGGTGTGTTGTATAAAATACCGTTGTTAAAAATATCGATTTTAAAAATATTGGGGTCGATTCCGATCTCGGTCGGAGGCGCACCTAACACCATTCGGTCGGGAAAAAAGCCATGCGAATGCCTGTTTCCCGACCGATCTGCACATTAATCCGAACGAACAAGTACGATGCGCACAACAGCACAGATTCCGACCCAGTCGTACTCACCCAATCCAGGTCCTGTTCCCCGACCGAGCCGGATCCGTAAACGCAGAATCGAGTCGCCCGGAAGCCAAAATGCAGCCCCGTCCGGCCGGACAAGTACGATGCGCTTCCCGTACGCGCCGAACCCGTCGCTAGGCACGGCACGTCAAAGCATCCGGGAGAGGCGCACATAAGCTCCGATTCGCGCCACAACACAATCCACGGCTAAGAGACGAACACGCCAGCGACGAGGATGAGGCGAAGCAACGAGAAAGACCAACGAGACGAACCAACCATGAATCCCATCGTTCCGATCCTACCAATATTCTACATCTACTACCGGAACAGGTACGGACGCGTACGGCGCAGAAGGTAAGCCAGACACCAACCACAAAAACAAACTACACGTACCCGACATATCACACACACACAGAGGGATGCAGAAATTACTTACACCAGCAACAGCAGCACCATAGGGGCGGGATGCCCATCACCAATGCCACATATACACATAGGGGCCCGGATGCCTGTCACTACTACCACCCTTACCCAGGGGGTGCCAGTTGCCTACCACTACTACCACCCTTACCCAGGGGGTGCCAGAGGCCTACCACTACTACCACCTCTACCCAGGGGGTACCAGATGCCTACCACTACTACCATCTCCACCCAGGGGGTGCCAGATGCCTACCACCACTACCATCTCTACCCAGGGGTGCCAGATGCCTACCACTACTACCACCTCTACCCAGGGGTGCCAGATGCCTACCACTACTACCACCTCTACCCAGGGGGTGCCAGATGCCTACCACTACTACCACCTCTACCCAGGGGTGCCAGATGCCTACCACTACTACCACCCTTACCCAGGGGGTGCCAGATGCCTACCACTACTACCACCTCCACCCATGGGGGCTGGATGCCTGTCACTACTACCACCCTTACCCATGGGGGCTGGATGCCTGTCACTACTACCACCTCTACCCAGGGGTGCCAGATGCCTACCACTACTACCACCTCCACCCATGGGGGGCTGGATGCCTGTCACTACTACCACCCTTACCCATGGGGGCTGGATGCCTGTCACTACTACCACCTCTACCCAGGGGGTGCCAGATGCCTACCACTACTACCACCTCTACCCATGGGGGGCTGGATGCCTACCACTACTACCACCCTTACCCATGGGGGGCTGGATGCCTGTCACTACTACCCCCCTTACCCATGGGGGGCTGGTGCCTGTCACTACTACCACCTCTACCCAGGGGGTGCCAGATGCCTACCACTACTACCACCCCTACCCATGGGGGGCTGGATGCCTGTCACTACTACCACCCCTACCCATGGGGGCCTGATGCCTACCACCAACAACACCCCCACTCACAGGATGGCTAATACATGACACCACAAGCACACACCAACAAAAAGAATGCAACATAAAGACATCCCCCCCAACACCATGACAAGCGTGTGTAGACTGTGTCAAATGCCTACAACACTGAACATGACTTTGAACCTACAATGTGACCCCCTATCACATGTGCCACACATAAATGTGTGTGGCCCCCACAATGCAAGCAGGCCATGACCATTGTGGCAATGGGGTCCAAACCCCCATCATCACAGTGACCAAAATGTAAGTGTGGGGCCCATAGCTGAAGCACATCTTGAACATTGTGGCAATGGGGTCCAAACACCCATCATCACAGTGACCAAAATGTAAGTGTGGGGTCCATAGCTGAAGCACATCTTGAACATTGTGGCAATGGGGTCCAAACCCCCATCATCACAGTGACCAAAATGTAAGTGTGGGGTCCATAGCTGAAGCACATCTTGAACATTGTGGCAATGGGGTCCAAACCCCCATCATCACAGTGACCAAAATGTAAGTGTGGGGTCCATAGCTGAAGCACATCTTGAACATTGTGGCAATGGGGTCCAAACCCCCATCATCACAGTGACCAAAATGTAAGTGTCGACAAAGAAAAAGCTGCAAGGGCCAAACTGCATGGATGATTCCTGGTCACAGAACAACAAACACATCAGTGGCAAAGTAGTGCTTGTGTCCCATAGCAACATAGATTGGGGGAGGCAAACAGTGCAGTGCAAATAAGACATACCTTTGGCCATGTGCAGACAAACATCACCCATGGGGGCTGACACTGTCAACATTCATCAATGACACAATGACAGAAGTGACCATCAGAATGCAGACCCACATATTTGCACCAATGGGCACACAAATGCAGATACCCTGTGGAGACTGTAGATGTGAGGTGAACAGATACCATACCATGGCAGCAATGGGACACACAAACAATGATCATTGTGCTGACTGATGACCTAGGAGTCCCAGGGACAGCAGGGGAAACACACCAAACAACATACAGACAATGGCACACTAAAGATATGCCAATGCAGTGGTGCAGATGCACAAACACAAACAGGCAGACCCACACTGCACATCATACACAACAGGTGAGGGGGGTGCCAGTGTCCCCAGGCAACCACACAACACATGAGGAGGCCTGAATACCAATTACACAGATGTGCATACAGTGCCACACAAAGGCAACTTATGGATCCAAATCCCCTATGTGGGCAATCAGGCATTGTCAGATGAGAGGGAGCACAAATCACACATGTCACACAAGCATGTAGGAACAGCAACTGACACAGCAAGACACAGACACACCACAGCACTACCCCCAGGGCCCCCACAATGTGGTGAGCCTGGGCTGCATTACAATCCCACTCTGATGACAAAGCTAGATGTCGTTCACACTGTGAACCACAGTCATGTGTCCTGAGCAACAAACTACCATCACACCTACACAAGCACAAATCAATCAGCACGGCCAGTAAGCCAAGGGCAACATGGAGGCAGGGGACTAGCCGGGCAACAACTCTCATCTGCACACACTCAACACCACACACCTCGACCTCCAACAATGTGCAACAGTGAAGCTCACATGCACTGGTGACATTGCACATGCACCCATGACAATCCCAGGGGGTGGTGGGAACCAAGGTGCAGAAACACATCACACATGGCCACTCAACAAGACTTCTGAATGTCTGACACACTGCACACTACGCTGTACATGGACATGACGGCAATACCACACAAACCAATGGGATCCCTGCCACAGTCACACACCAATGAAGAAGCCAAGGTCACCCACAAAGAACACACATAGACAACTACCAACATTGCAGCCCTGACCCTGAGGAGTGCCAGCAGTCACACACACAACGTGTCACAACCAATGACAGCTAACACAAACCGGAAATCACATGACAGGTGTAAACAACAAGTGCCAAGGGGAATCCTGACTGTGACCCATCAGCGTCTGCCCACAAACTCAGCCCTGACAGCAAACACACCTATGGGTGACACCCTGATGACCAGTAATGTGCCATGCACCCACATCACAGAGAACCCAGGGAGAAGACTTTGGGGGAACATAGGTCAACTCAGCAAGCATCACAAACAGGAACATCACTAGGGATCCCAGCATGCACAGCAACATGGAAGTGAACACACAGACATGCTCATACAACACACACCTTGGGCGCAGGCGATCTCACAGGAGTACACACTGCCATGAGGGGACTCCACTCCTGTGTGAGGAAAGCTGTGCCATATGTCGCATCAGTAGGGCTCCATCATGTCAGCAGAACACTTGGTCACACAGTCAACAATTAGCACCAAATGAAGGCTCCCGTCACATCAGCCTGGTCATGGGAGTGTCAACGAAATCTACAGCACAGATCCAACACACATGTATAGCAAGTTGCACTGACAACACAGATGAGTCCTTCCCCATTGATGCCCAAACCTGCATGTCCAGTGGAGATGGCCACACGGTCAGGGAACTAGACTAATTGAACAATGGCAAGCACAACAGATGTGCAGGGGTGGAAGCCACAGATGTGACATTGCAAATGTAAGTAGGAAATCCCATTGCCAAATATTGAAAACATGACACCCCCAGATGCTGCTAAGGATGACATGGATACACCACAGGATAGGACACAGTCCCCCTGGACCACATGGGTTCCGGCAGAGTAACACTTCATTTTCATGAGACCAAATATCACCATCACTGCAGCAAGGGCATGGTTAGCATCATCAACATCATGTACATCAGAAGCAAAAGCACTAGAGAACAGAAAGTTGCTTTATTCAGCATATGTGGGTTCGAAACTTGAAGTCATTTAATAAAAAACAAAGGCCAATGGCCAGTCCATCATGGAAGTCAAAACAGGGTGACATTGGCAGATGTCACCCTACGCATGCCTGCACTGATAAAAACCAGGGACAATCCCCTAGGAGGGGCATACGGGGGGCAGGCCAGGCACCGCAGGGACAGGATCAGGGCTCACCAGGAGGAGGCAGGGAAGGGGTGGTGGGTGCTGGAGAGCCACTGACAACTGCAGTGGAGGTGTCTGACATGGTGTGTGCCGGCACAACTGGGGGCATGACTCAGATGGTGTGGGTGCCGGCACAACTGCAGTGGACCGTGCAGATGGAGTGGACAGGTTCGCCACTGCAGTGCCCAAGTCAGACAGTGTGGTAGTGGACTCCACTGCAGTGCCTACCTCCAGGGGAGGAGAATGGGGATCAGGTAAGGTGGGCAGGACAGAGGGGGAGGACACCCTCACCACACCAGTGGCACAGACAAGCGCAGCGGGAGTTGTGGGGCCGGAAGAGCAAGTGGCAGGGGAGAAGGCCTGATCCTTTTGGGGATGGTGTATCTGTGGGTGGGGGAACCTGGGGCAGGGTGTGGTGGGGGCACCTGTGGAGTGGGGGCCTGAGGGATGGAGGGAGGAGACTTGGTGCCTGAGCTGCAGGGCGGCGGCGGGGTCTTGCTCTTCCGGGTCCGGGGGACTTGCGGGTGGGGGCGTCAGTCGGTCTGCACCTGGGGGAGGGTGTCCGTGGGCGAGGGGCACTCCGCTCCGTGTGGGTGGGCTTCCTCTTCCCCCTGAATGCTGTATCAGCTGGATCAGAGGGGAAGAGGCCGAGGTCACTGAGGAAGAGCCGCTGTGTCTTTGGGGTTGCAGGTGAGGCAAGGGAGGGGGCTTTGGAGGGAGAGGCAACTGAGGACTGCGCAGTGCTCGTGGATGCGTGTGTGTGTGCCTGGGCCCCATCCCCTGTGAGTGTGGTTTCAGTCCCCTGACTGTGTGTGCATGTGCGTCTTGTTTGTGGCGTGTGTGTCTGTGTGCTGCACGTGTCTGTGCTGGTGTGTGTCTGTGCCGGTGGGCGTGTGCTTGGGACAGGTAAGGTGCTGGGGAGTGTGGATGGGGCAGAGGCAGGAGGGGTGAGGGACTGTCGGAGGAGGGACACTGCTGCCGTCAGGGAGGAGTCCATGGACCTATTGCCCCTCTGTAGGGCAGACATGCCCGATGAGATGCCCTCCATGAACGACACCAGCTGAGTCAACAGAGTGGTGTGTGCATGGAGGACAGTCAGCATCGCTGTCTGCCCTACATGGAGCTGGCGAAGGAGGTACACAGACTCCTCACTCAGGGCAGCAGGGGACACAGGGGCAGGAGGTGCGGGGCCTGGCCCGAAGGAGACACGCTCCCGAACATGGGAGCCTCCACGGACCTCGGGAATGGGAGCCGATGGGAGGGCGGTGGTGGTGGTGGTGGTGGTGGTGGCGGTGGTGGCGGGGACAGCAACACTAGCTGGGGTGTGGTGGCTGCTGACACCCGCCTCCATAAGGGAGTCATCCTCCGAGCTGCTGCGGTCCTCAGCTGAGGTGGATGGTGCTGAGGACTCCTCGGTGTGGCTCCCCTCGCCCTCTGTGCCACTGGGTCCCTCCGACCACTCCTCGGCTGCTGACCCAGTCTGGCTCTGCATCTCCTCCTGGTCCGTGGAGCTGTCCCCTCCTGTGGCCGTGGATGTATCTGCAATCAATAGGGAAACAGACAGACATCAGTCACCTGCACCGAATGCACACACCACAGTAAGTACAGCACATTACAGAGCAAGCCCTGGCATCCTTAGTTGAACATTGCTAAACGTGCCCAAACAGAACAGGAGAAGCCAATTGTCAGTCTGATGGTCAACCATGGCACTCACATCCCACCTGGCCTTGCACCCATCTGTCTGGTGTCTGTTGGATGGCAATACCCCAGTGTGGACACATGCACCACCTACACAGTACTTGGACAGTGCAGAGAACACTGTGAAGCATGTGAACATGCACACATCACAACTCTTGCCACTGAGTCAGTACAGGTGTCCGGATGAAAATGCCCAGAGTCAAATAGGAAATGCATGTGATGCATACCAGCGACAGACACCATGATGAACCCATGTCCTGATAGCCATTGCCACAATGGTGTGCATGTAGCACATGCCACTCCCCTGCAGGATCACTAATAGGAAGTCAAATGCCATGGCACAGGCATGCCTGCTAAGTCATACATCACTGTCTCCAGTCACATGGGCAGGGCAGCCAGACAACAACACTCTGCACTGTGTCACAATAGTAGGTCATGGGGAATGCAAGTCCTGGAGCTGAACAAGTGCACATGTACATCCCCCACACACCACATCATCTGAACACTTATCTGTCCAGGTCATACCGATTGGACATATGGGAGACCTGTAACACTACCCTCTGAACCTGAGCACCTCACAATCTGCTGTGAATGGGAAACAGCTGCCTGAACTTCACATTCGCATACTCCAGTCTGCACGGTCAGGTGATCAAACACCTATGTGTCACACAAGTATCGTCTCCTATGGTCACATCTCCGGTGGCATGCTGAGCCCCAACCGAGAAACACCCCAGCAGACCTGACAACGAAGCCACAGCACACTGACACAGAGGCAGACACCTGAGGGGACAAATCACTGAGCACAACGTGTCAGTTGATACACGGGAGTGGGAGTACAGAGTGTATTGTATGGCCTGGAGTAGGCATGTCTGTCCTGCCCCACATGAATGAGGGATGAGCCCTGGACAGTAGGCAGCTGGCTAAGTATGTGTGACACACGTAATATACACACTCCTGGGGCCCAAACATTGTTCCCACCCGCAGCATGGGTGTGTGCCAGATACCCCAGGCACATGTGGTGGATCAGCTCTGCAATTGGACCACATATCAAAGTAACACGCAGATTACATGTCAGAACTCAGCCATTGTGTAAGCAATGGACCCACCCCTGATGCCCACCACAGAGTTAGGGAAACAGATGCTGTCCCCCACCTTGAGTCAAGCAAACTGCAAGGACACAGTACCCAAGTGACACAATTCCCTGACTGTAAGGGCCACACCATGGTATCAGATGAGGAGTGGGCAGTGCACAATAGAGGGACATGGGTCCTGGACCACATGACTGATGTACTGTGGATGTTTAACCAGGCCAGAGGAGGGCACATAGCATGGCAGACATAGTTAACAATGCAGTCATGGACTCACCCCCTCCTTGCTGCTCTCTGGCCTTCAGCTGCCCATCCAGATCAGGGAAGACCACCGCCAGGATCCTGAGCATGTGGGGGTCAGGGTCCGGTGTCCGCCCCTCCTGCGAGGAGGCGACAGCTTCAGCTGGACCCGTGCGATCCTCCGGGTCCAGCCCCGAAGGTCCTGCCACCTCTTCTGGCAGTTGCGGATCCGGCGCTTGTAGACCCCCACGGATCTCACTGCCCGGATGATGGTCAGCCATATCTGCTGCTTCTGGTGGGCATCAACCTGTGAGGATGATAAAGTGAGAATGCCATTACTACACATGCAACATATCCGTGCATTACACAGTTGTATATACATGTCTCAATCACAGGGGCACATGATGTACACAGGCAGTGCAACGATGGCCATGGACAGTATGCCAGCAGTTACTACATGGTATCATTGCCTGGGAAGTAAAACCTTGTTTAAATGCACTGTCACTGCACTATACCTGTCCAGTGCATGTAACTACACACTATGGGGGGTGACAACTACTCAGTGAGCCTGCTAGCCAGTGGCGTGCAGACTGTTAGCCTTGCTAGTCAGACAACATGCACATTTAGAAAGGCAGTGGACAGAACACTCACCTGCTCCCCTGCTTTCCCATACAGCTTGCTGTACTGTGGAAGGAGGTTGTCCAGCAGGGCCTGGTTCTCCTCAGTGCTGAAGGCTGGGGCTCTCTCCACAGTACGTGCCATTGCAGGGTCCAGAGGGTGCAGATACAGCAGCAGTGTAGTGGCAGATGTCGTCCTGGAGCATGTAGTGCAGGCAAGTGAGCTCTCAGGGGAACAGCCAGCATTATATGTGTGCTGCAGAGGCAGATACTGTCCCATGTGTCCAAGGTGATAGGTCCAAGTCGTTTGCATCTTCTGAATCTGGCCAATCCATGGAATTGCACCACTTACACACGCCCCCAGCATCCTTCAAATGTTCAACTTCATGACACCCATGAATTTGCAACATTGTTGTGGGTAACCAACTGAATTTACAGCATCAGACTCGTTCAAATTTAGAAAACGCGTCCGTTGCCAGGCCAAGCCATAGCCAATTGGTGCGCACCGATCGGTCCATTGCTGTTCAACGCGTACCTAGGATACGACGCGTACCCGCACACATTAAATGCAATGGGCCGGCCGGGCACACCGATCGGACCATTGCTGTTCAACGCGTACCTAGGATACAGCGCGTACCCGCACACATTGAATGCAATGGGCCGGCCGGGCACACCGATCGGACCATTGCTGTTCAACGCGTACCTAGGATACAACGCGTACCCGCACACATTGAATGCAATGGGCCGGCCGGGCACACCGATCGGACCATTGCTGTTCAACGCGTACCTAGGATACAACGCGTACCCGCACACATTGAATGCAATGGGCCGGCCGGGCACACCGATCGGACCATTGCTGTTCAACGCGTACCTAGGATACAACGCGTACCCGCACACATTGAATGCAATGGGCCGGCCGGGCACACCGATCGGTCCATTGCTGTTCAACGCGAACCTAGGATACAACGCGTACCCGCACACATTGAATGCAATGGCCAATGTGTGCGCACTGATCGGTCCATTGCTGTCCAACGCGAACCAGCACTCATTGAATGCAATGGCCAATGTGTGTGCACTGATCGGTCCATTGCTGTCCAACGCGTCCCTGTACAAGTCACTGGCATATGTCACCATGCCTGTCACAGGTGAACATATGCCAGCCACATATACTTCCCAGGGAGTGAGGGGCACACCTACAACACCACAGCCTGTCCAAACTGTATCCTACGGCATGTAAGGCTGCATTACCTATTCCGTGTATGGGGGTGAACATGTTGTTCTGTGGGTGTCACTTGGGGGCAGCCACCGCCAGGCTGGGCACGTGTTCATGGGGACAGAATCCTTGGTGTTTCGTGTACATGACCACTGTGATGTGCAACTGTTCATATCTGAGCATGTGGCATGGTCACATTTCACGGTGGTGTATGTGTATGTCATGTCACATACCCCCTGAGTCCCATGTGGGACGGTATGTTTAACCCAGGGTGACCCATTGGCACAATGGTGATGGTCCTCCACAGTCTGTGTGCATGTTGTGTTTACAATGTCTCTGATTTCATGTGCACAATGGGAGGCAGTCTCCACATCCACGTTGTTTGTGCATGGACTTTGATGTTGTGCGTGTGTGTGTCACAGACGTCCATGTCTGTCCTGCCGAGGCAACAGGGACCACTACCTGTGGGGGTCATGTTTGTTTTGCTGTGGTGTATACATGATACACCATGTCATGCCAGTGTCCATGTGGCAATACAGGGTCCCTGGGAATGTACCTGTCGTTGAGCTGTGATGCCTGGGGCACATCTGTCCTCACATGTCACTGTGGGGTGTGTTTGTAACGTGGCAGCAGGAGATGGGAACTGTGACACGGCCTCATGATATCCAATGGCATGACCTGGGACTTATTGATGCCACTTGTTGAACTGTGATGTTAGATGTTGGCCATGTATGTGCCATACATATCCTTACGGAACTGCACACATCATGTACTTGTGCCTCATAATGATGTATCATGTGATATTGAGTGTGTTCAATGCCACATATGTGGGGTTACTGACAATCTTGCTTTCTTCACCTATGCACTGCAGGGCACCAGCTGTCCTTAGACCATTCCCTGACCTGGCAACGATGGTGGAACGTGACAGCATCCGACCGTACCGCTTCACCAGGCAGCTGATTGAGGATTTGGCAGTGCGCTTGGCACCACATTTGCAACCTGGCCGGCCGTACCCTACAGCGCTGACCCCCAAGGTGAAGGTGATGGCAGCCCTACACTTCTTTGCCACCGGTACCTTTCAACACACTATGGCGACTGCTGGTGGGATGTCACAGACCATGTTCAGCCGTGTGCTCCGGGATGTTTTGGAGGCTATGTTGATATACCTGAACCAGTACATCTATTTCCCTAGACTCCAACAATTCACTGGCGTGAAGAGTGACTTCTATGCCCTGGGGAGGATGCCGCATGTCATTGGCTCCATTGATGGGACACATGTGGCTTTGGTACCACCACAGGCCCAAGAGCAGGCATACAGGAACCGCAAACACTACCACTCGGTCAATGCACTGGTGGTCTGTCTTGCAGATATGAGCATCTCACACGTGTGTGCCCGTTTCCCTGGTTCTGCACACGATGCCTACATGATGAGGAGTAGTCGCATCCCGAGGATGATGTCACAGATGCGGAACCAGCGTGCCTGGCTTGTTGGTGTGTACTGACTTTGTACCATTGTGTGTGTTCTGCAATGTAGTGTTCCACCCTCTTTTCCAACTCTGCTAATGTGCAATTGTCTGTATGTAGGTGACTCCGGATACCCCAACATGCCGTGGTTGCTGACGCCCCTCAGGAACCCTGTGACACCAGCCCAGATGCGCTACAATGAGGCACATGGTCGGACCAGGAGAGTGATTGAGCGGACATTTGGTCTCCTGAAGAGCCGCTTCCGCTGCCTCGACAAGACAGGAGGGTCCCTCCCATATGCCCCAGCAAAGGTGTGCAAGATTGTCATCGTCTGCTGCATGCTACACAACCTGGCAGTGCGGAAGGAGTTGCCTCTCATCCTGGATGACGATGACCAACGTCCACCACCTGTGGAGGATCCTGGCCTGGACCACGATGCCAGTGATGATGATGATGATGATGGTGATGTCCTCACACAGCTCATCACCAACTTCTTCAGCTGAATGTGAGTATCCAGATATGTCATGTCAATGATGTGAGTTTGCATGATATGTGTTGGTGGTGCTCTGGTGCTGTTTGAGTGTGTCCATGGGCTACATGACTGTATGCGTGTAGCGATGTGTCCTTACAGGTAGTCTGTACTCCCCAACAGTGTTGACATGCTAACTTGGTTCTGGGTGGGTATCTTGTGACATGTATTGGGCATGAGTATTGCAGTTCTGTCCTGTTCTTCAGTGCTTTTGACTGTGTGTCATTTCTGTCCTTCACAGGGTACTTTCAGAGTCATTTGGTCAACTGTGATCCCCGACACCGTGATTCGACTTCCAGGGTGGTAGCTGTCGTGTCCCTACAGGTGATGTGCACCACACCCATGGACTTCCTTCCTTCTACACTTGTTGACTGTGTGCCCGCTGCCAGGTGGGATTACCTTGCATCTGTGGTGGTTACAACATGTTGCAAATGTGTAATAAACCTGTGCTTCACTTTGTGATGTGCGTTGTCTGTGGTCACACATCTGACTGACATTTGCTTACTGCACCAGTGGGATAGTTAACACAGACTGTGAATAGGTGTTGGGTCTGTGCAATGCAACGTATTTCCTGGCAACATCAGTGTAGGCGATGAGTCAGATGGCCATGGTGTGTATGTGTTGTGTAGCCCTGGTGGTGTGCCTCCCTCATATGTGTGACGTCGCCATGACTCACATGCCGGTGTTGTACTTGCTGTAGCAGTTAGCATGCACAGTGTCATTTCCCAGATCATCATCGCCACTTCAGGGACAACGTAGGAATCACAACAGAGGCAAGTATGGTGTATTAGTGAGTTTATTGACATACATGTGTGAGTATAGTGCACAGGATGGTGGGTGCTGTACATTGTGATTGTAATCCAAAGTTCCTAGATGATTTGGAAGTCCTGGTAGCAGAAATGTCCAGAGTAAAGTCCACAGTCATCTGAGACATTGGTCCAACTTGAGCTCCCCATGTCATGTGGGAGAGTTGTGTTGCAGTCAACAGGGTGAACAGTTTGCGCACAAAGGTGATTATCCAGAACAGGTTTTGGCTTCCTGGGGGTTGCGCATGGCCATCGGCCTCTCACTTGCCCCTCCTCGGACGGCCCCTCTTCTTTGGGGGGGGACCCTCAAGTGCAGGCTGCTGCGGTGCAGGGGACTCTTCGCCAGAGTCATCCGCCCTCCCTGTGGCAGTTGCAGTTGTTTCAGCACCAGATGTTGTGGTCACACAGGGAGGTGTTGACTGGTTGCTGCTCATCTGGCGGAGGCATTGTAATATGTCCCTATGCACCGCCGTCATCTCTTGCAGTGTGTCCCACTTGGACTCCACGCGGGACATGTGTGAGTCCAAGCGGGCATGATGGGCAGCCTGCTGCTGTTTAATGTCCCTGAGGAGCCCCACTACCTGGCTGAACTCTCCGGTGCTGGACTGGTATGCATCAGCTATGCGTGCCAGTTGTGGGTCATCATGCAGTCCAGACCCCTCTGCGAGCAGCGACCTATGTCTCCCACCCCTGGCGACACGTGCAGTACCTGAGGTGGCACGCACAGGTGACCCTGGGCCACCTTGGGGGTTGTTGGTGGTGGTGGTGTCCATGGCCCCACGTTGGTCCAGGGTCCCTGTGCTGGTGGTGGTGGTGCTCCTTGGTCTGTCCATGTCGGCAGGGGTGGTATGTGTGTTGACAGTCGTTGGAGGGGTGGGTGCAGGGGGTGCAGCTGGTGGTCCTGCTGGTGCTGCATGATGACTTGCTCCGGAGGTGCCAGGTGGGTCTTCTTCATCCGAGGAGGGCAGAGGCTGTTCCACACCAGTGAGCTCCGTATCCTCTTGAGCCTGGGACAGGGACTCCTCAGCGTCTGCTGGTGTGTCCCCATCATCACCTGTTTTTGGGAGACACACACAATGTATGTTATGTTTCTGCAGGCATCAATGGTTGACACACCTGACAGTTGTGACTGTGCCTCTGGATGCAGGCCTGTACATTGCATTGTCCTAAGTTGTCACAGTCAGGGGTTGATATTGGTGTAGCACATTGTCCTGCATTATTTGTGCATTTCTATTTGAATGTTGGGGTGTGTACATGGTCTGCATTGGTTGTATTTGGTTGACATCCTGCCCTCCTTCCCACCCAGCCAGATATTCCACCATGGAAGGTGCTTTCATTTCAGGGAGTGCAAGTTGTCTTTCAGGATGTCAGTCAGTGGTGTTCTGCTGTTGGTTGGTGCACAGTTGCCAGCAGGGCCTTGTGCCAGTAGCCAGTGTCAGCCATCTTGTCAGTTGTTTTCCACTCCCTGTGATGTGCGCATGGTTCAGGGTGGTGTTGATGGGACAGTTGTGGGGGTGACCAATATCTGTGACTACCACTCCCATCATGCTATAGCCTCCACCCCCCTTCCCAGCATGCCCATACTTACTTGCTTTTGGGTGGACTTCACTGTGTGTGAGAGCAATGGCAAGATGGCTGACAGTGGTGTCCTGCTGTTGGTTGGTGGCCAGTTCCCAGCATGGCCTTGTGCTCCCCACAACAGAGCACCAGTGTCAGACATCTTTGATGGGGCTTTCCACTCTCTGTGGGGTGTGCATGCTTGAGTGTGAGCTTGCTGGGCCATGTGGGTGGGGGATGTTGAGCTGTGACTACCACTCCCATCATGCTATTGCCTCCACCCCCCTTCCCAGCATGCCCATGCTTCCTTCCCTTTGACTCTGCTTCCCTGTGGGGTTGTGTGCCTGTGCTGACAAGATGGCTGACAGTGTTATCCTGGGGTTAGTTCTGCTACAGGTCCCATGTGTGTCCCTGTGCTTCACACAGCATGACCCAGGGTTGTGGTTCTTTGTGGGTTATTTGATTGGAGTGTGAGGCAATGCATTCTCCCAGGTGAGTTGTGTGGAGTTTGTGTTGGGGGGGGTGTGGGTGGAGCTGCTGGTGACTATGGTCTGTGCTGTGAGTCCTCCTTCCCACCCAGCCAGATATCCCACCATGGAATGTGCTTCCATTGCAGGGAGTGCAAGTTGTCTTTCAGGATGTCAGTCAGTGGTGTCCTGCTGTTGGTTGTTGCACAGTTCCCAGCAGGGCCTTGTGCACACCCCGGCAGTACCCAGTGTCAGCCATCTTGTGAGTCCTTTTCCACTCCCTGTGATGTGAGCATGGTTCAGAGTGGTGTTGATGGGCCAATTGTGAGGGTGACCAATATCTGTGCCTACAACTCCCATCATGCTATTGCCTCCACCCCCCTTCCCAGCATGGCCATCGTGCCTGTGCTGACAGGATGGCTGGGAGTGTTGTCCTGGCAGTTGTTTGGCTAAAAGTCCCAAGAGTGTCCCTGTGCTTCACACAGCATAACCCAGGGTGGTGGTTCTTTGTGGGATCTTCAGTTAGGATGTGAGGCATTGCATTCTCCCAGGTGTGTTATGTGGAGTTAGTGTTGAGGGGGTGTGTGAGGGGAGGTGCTTGTAACTATGGTCAGTGCTGTGAGTCCTCCTTCCCACCCAGCCAGATATCCCACCATGGAAGGTGCTTCCATTGCAGGGAGTGCAAGTTGTCTTTCAGGATGTCAGTCAGTGGTGTCCTGCTGTTGGTTGGTACACAGTTGCCAGCAGGGCCTTGTGCTCCCCACAGCAGTAGCCAGTGTCAGCCATCTTGTCAGTTGTTTTCCACTCCCTGTGATGTGAGCATGGTTCATGGTGGTGTTGATGTGCGCATTGTGAGGGTGGGCAATATCTGTGACTACGACTCCCATGATGCTATTGGCTACACTGACTTGCCCAGCATACACAGAATACCTTTCTTTCAGTGGGCTTCACTGTGTGGTGGTGTTGTAGTGGTGGCTACATGTCTGGATGTGTTTGTTAGTTGTATTTGTGCCACTGCCTAGCTGTAGTTGTAGTTGTGTTTGTACATGTGATGAGACAGTTACATGTCACTATGAGATGGCATGTGTTGTGTTTATCTGACTGACATACACATTTTTGGATGATTCTGTTCTGGTTGCTGTGTATTTGCTAAGGGTGCATGGTTTGACTCTCCCCTTGACAGTGATGTGTGTGTATTGTGGCACAATCTTGTGTACATTTGTTGTGTACTCACCAGGCTCTGGGATGTTTTCTAGTCCATATACGCTCACTGGTGGTAGGATGGCCCGCACCTTCTCCTCCCAGGGCCTGAGGTAGACTGGCTTTGCAGGAGGGCCACTGCTAGTGTGTTGGCTCACAAGGTAGTCCTTCTTCAACAGCTCCCTGACCCTCCTGCGCACGTCATACCACCTGTTCTGGATGTCTATCCTTGTGCGCAAACATGGTGATTGTGCGTTCACCCTGTCGACGATCCTCTCCCACATCTTGGTTTTCTACGCCATGGGTGTCTGTTGGACCAGTGTACCAAACAGCTGTGGCTCTACCCTGAGGATCTCATCTACCAGGACTTCCAATTCACTATCTAGGAACTTATGATTCTTCTTTGGGGGCATGGTGATGGGTGGTGATGGTGAGTGGTGTGTGTGTTGGTGTGCAGGTGAAGGTGTGTGAGTGTGTGTTTTGCTGGGTGTATGTGAGGTTGCTATTTGTTGAGATGCTGATGGTGTGTGGCTTGTGTGATGGATGAGCTGTGGGTGTATGGTTGCTGTCTGTTGAGTGCTGGCAGTTAATTTGAATTTGCAAAGGATCATGGTAGGGATTTGTGTCCTTTATATGGGTGGAGTTGTGGGTGTGTCTTTGTTCCCTGCCCCCCCCAGTATTTTCCCTTTGTACTTTTCGTGCATGTAGGAGACGTTCTTGTGGCCGAGTCTGACCCTGCAGTTGTCTCGTACGGGCTTCTCCGATTCGTTCACGCTGTGTTTGTGCTGTTTTCTATGCTGCGGGCGCGTCGGTCGCGGTGTTTTGGGTTGCTTCGGCTTGCAGTTTTGTATGCGTGTCGGTCGTACGGCTTGTCCTCCGTGCGACTCGGTCGTGTTTTCCACGCGTTGCATCGTACTTGGCGGGTGGGAGTTCGCGGGTACGTTTCATTCGGGATTGTTCCGGGTGCGTGTCGGTCGGTTAGATTCGCATGTTTTTCCGGCCGGATTGCTGTTTACCGCGCGGCTCGGTCGTTCGGCTTGTGTTCCGTACGAGTCGGTCGGGTTTTGCACGCTTTTCATCGTACTTTGCGGGTCGGGCTGCACCGGTACGTGTCGGTCAGAATTAATTCCGGCTCCGAGTCAGTCGGTACGTTTTCCGGCCGGAATCGGAATCGGCCCCATTGTTGTTAAAAAATATTGATTTTGTAAATGTTGTGAATTTTTTAATTTAGTATATAATTTTAAATGTATTAATAATTTTTAATTAATTGTATATGTTTTATATCAAAAATGTTTTAGGAGCTGGATGTTGGGTTTATAGGGGATAAGGGTGGGGAGTGTTTAAAATGTTTTATTTTTTATTTTTTTATTAATATAAATGAAATTTGAAATTGTGTTTTAGGAGCGGGATGTTGGGTTTATAGGGGATAAGGTTGGGCAGTGTTCTGAAAAAATTGTTTTAATTTGAATTTTTTTTATCAATATAAATGAAATTTAAAATTGTGTTTTAGGAGCAGGATGTTGGGTTTATAGGGGATAAGGGTGGGGAGTGTTTTAAAGAATTTTTTTTAAATGTAAATTTTATTTATTAATGTAAATGAAATTTAAAATTGGGTTTTAGGAGCGGGATGTTGGGTTTACAGGGGATAAGGGTGGGGAGTGTTTTAAATAACATTTTTTTTAAATAATTTTTTTTTTATTAATATGAATGAAATTTAAAATTGTGTTTTAGGAGCGGGATGTTGGGTTTATAGGGGATAAGTGTGGGTAGTGTTTTAAAAAAACAATTTATAATTTTTAAAAAATTTTATCAAAATATATTTAAAATTATATATTTTTTTAGGAGTGGGTGTTGTGGTTATAGGGGATAAGGATGGGGAGTGTTTAAATATAAAAAAATGAAATTTCAAAAAAAAAATTGAAATAAAAAATATACATTTTGGATTTTATGAGTGTGATGTTGGGAATATAGGTGATGATGTGGGGGTATTTTTAAAATAATTTTAAAGTTTTAAAATTAATTTTTAATATAGTTGAAATAAAATTACAATTTTGGAAACAAATTGAAAATTGTTGTGATATTGTGTGAAATTTTTAAATAATTCTGTTGAATTATGTTTACATTTTTAAAAAAAAGAAAATTTTGAAATTTTGAAAATAGAAAATAAATTTAAAAAAGATAAAATAATGTTTTTGATCATGATATAAAATTAATTACAAAAATCACATATTTTTGGATAAGATTTTATAAATGGGAATATGTAAATATATGTATAATGTGTATTATTTTATATGTTTTTATGCAATTTTTTGGGCAATATTACATTAAAAAACTTTAGTATAGTATATTATATACTTTTCTTGAGTTAATATAGTTTGGGGTGGGAATAGAAAATTATATATGATTAGTGTCCAGCACCTTCCCTGAGTTAATGTAGTTTGGAGTGGGAATAGTAAATTATATATGTTTAGTGTCCAGCACCTTCCATGACTTAATGTAGTTTGGAGTGGGAATAGCAAATTATATATGTTTATTGTCTAGCACCTTCCCTGAGTTAATGTAGTTTGGAGTGGGAATAGTAAGTTATATATGTTTAGTGTCCAGCACCTTCCCTGAGTTAACACAGTTTGGAGTGGGAATAGTAAATTATATATGTTTATTGTCCAGCACCTTCCATTGACTTTTTCTAGTTTGGAGTGGGAATAGTAAGTTAAATAAGTTTAGTATCCAGCACCTTCCCTGAGTTAATATAGTTTGGGGTGGGAATAGTAAATTATATATGTTTAGTGTCCAGCACCTTCCCTGACTTTTTCTACTTTGGAGTGGGAATAGTAAATTATATTTGTTTACTATCCAACGCCTTCCCTGACTTTTTTCAAGTTTGGAGTGGGAATAGTAAATTATGTTTAGGGGCGATTCCGATTCGGGCTGGAAATCTCTCTGACCGAGACGGATCCAGAGAGATTTCCGACCGAGCCGGACTCCCGCAGTCCGACCGAGCGAGTACGATGCGGCTGTATGCTGCCCGACTCGATTCGGTCGGACTCCCATTGAAGTCAATGGGAGCCGTTCACACAACGCGTACACGGGCTCCCATTGACTGAATGGGTACGTCGCGAACAGGGGGGCCCCCTACAGTGGGTACGCGTCGGTGCGACTCGCACCGTACATGCATGTTTAGGGGGGACCCTTGGGTCCCCCCTGTGTGCGACTCGTGCGGCTATGCGTGCAGGGGGGTCCGACACGGACCCCCGAAGTCCGGCTCCGACAGCTCTTTGGAGCCGGACGCTACGAGTCGGTCGGGCTGTTCGAAGCGTGCATCGTACTTGCTCGGTCGGGTAACATCTCCATTGCGTGGTGCGAGTCGTGTCCGTACGAGTCGGTCGGAGCGGTTCGGACCCGGGAACGAGTCAGTCGGCGATTTCGCGTACGCTCGCATCGTACTTGCTCACGCGGACGACCGTACGAATCGGTCGGAAACTAGGCCTCCGAATCGGATCCGGTTAAGCCGAATCCAATTCGGTGCCCTACCGGCCGAGATCGGAATCGGCCCCCTAGTGTCCAGCGCCTTCCCTGAGTTAATACAGTTTGGAGTGGGAATAGTAAATTATATATGTTTAGTGTCCAGCACCTTCCCTGACTTTTTCTAGTTTGGAGTGGGAATATCATATTATCTATGTTTAGTGTCCAGTGCCTTCCCTGAGTTAATACAGTTTGGAATGGGAATAGTAAATAATATATGTTTAGTGTCCTGCAGATACCCTGAGTTGATATAGTGTAGAGTGGGAATAGTAAAATATTAGGGGGTCATTAGGATGGCGGAAGGACTGCCACCGTTGTGCCGGCGGTGGCAGTCCTTCTGCCATCACACAGGATATTCCCACTGCTGAATTAGGATGGCGGTGGGAATCCTAATCTGTCCCCGGCGGACGGAAAGTCCGTCCCCCACGATTCCACATGGCGGTCCTTTTCCGCCCGCATTGTGGAACCAAAACACAGGCCAGCATTGCGGCGGTGCCTTTCAGGGACCGCCGTAGGGATTAGGATATCCCTTTCCGCCTGTCTCTTTGCGGCGGTCATCCCACCGCGAAAACACAGGCGGAGGCTGGATTCGGGGGCTGTTGCAGGCCCCCTCTGTGTTGGGTGCACTGGGGGTACCCATGGTACCCCCCTGCATTTCCCTGCACTGCGTGGCAGGCACCGCGTGGTGCCTGCCACGTAGTGCAGGGACATGCTCAGCATGGTATTTTAGCATTGCGTACGGTGGTGCAGCCAGCAGCACCGTCCGCAATGTTAAATGCCCTGGGTTAAATGCCCTGGATGCGACCGCCAGTATGGCGGACGCATCCTAATTGCAGTGGTGGGACAGCCGCACGTCTGGCGGGCGGTCCCAGCACCTCGACGATGGTGGGCGGATTGATGTCCACCCGCCATCGTAATGAGCCCCTTAGTTGTTTATTTTGTAGTAAGATTAATGATACAAATCTATGTTTAAGTGGTAATAGTATGCTATGTATGTGTATTAAAAAAATATATGTGTGATATATAATTTAAGATAATTATTTTATTGTAAATACAAAAAGCAACAATTAATATAGGAACTAAATACAACACAATATTTATATTTTATATAAGTCAAAGAGTCAAGCAAATAAATAATATGTATTTTGTTTTATTAAACATATTTAATATATACTGTCATAAAAGGAAATAATAATAATAATACATTTCTTTTTGCTTACATTGCATATTTAGGGGCAACGGAATGCGGGACCGTCCGCAAGGGGTGCGGCGGTCCCGCCATGGGTATTAGGATGTCACCGCCACGGTGGCATGCCGTATTGTTCGCATTGCGGCGCAATGAGAAAAACGCATGTTGTGCATTTGAATGCACAACGTGACAGGCACCGCGCGGTGCCTGCCACCTTGTGCATTCAAATGTAGGGGGGTACCATAGGTACCCCCATGTGCACCCCCCCAAATCCTGGGGGCCCACAACAGGCCCCCAGAAGCAAAGAACACATGCCTTTCCATGGCGGCAACACCGCCATGGAAAGGCTGCTTTCCGCCAACATCCTAATATGGATGGCGGTGTCTTGCAGACACCGCCACCATATTAGGGTCCTTTACCGCCCGGTCCCCTGTGGGACCGGCGGAAAACCGGCAGACGGTCTTTCCATCCGCCGGGCTCCCCCGCCATCGTAATGTGCTAGGGGGGAAATGGCATGCGGGTAGTGGGAAATGGCGGGCGGATCGCCACCGCCATACGGGCGGTGGCAATCCACCCGTCATTGTAATGACCCCCTTAGTACATATTTAAACATAAACATTGTAAGTATAGTCAGCATCAAACAATTTTAACTTTTTTATAATGTAGAACTTGGTAAATATGTGCATATTTTACAAAAATGTAGTTGTCCACTGGTTTTTATACATTTTTTCATAACATAGGGGGTCATTAGGATAGCGGGCGGATCGCCACCGCCCGTATGGCGGTGGCGATCCGCCCGCTATTTCCCACCGCCCGCTTCACATTTCCCCACCGCCATATTACGATGGCGGTGGGGACCCAGACGGACGGAAAGACCATCCGCCGGTTTTCCGCCGGTACACAATCGGCCCGATTGCCTACCGGGAGGAAAAGGCCTGCAATATGGTGGCGGTGCCTTGCAGGCACCGCCATCCATATTACGATGGTCGGCGGTGCAGGGCTTTCCATGGCGGTGACTCCGCCATGGAAAGCCAGGCGGATTTCACTGTTGGGGGCCCGTTGCGGGCCCCCAAGATGTTGGGGGGGTGGGGGGTGCACATGGGGGGTACCCATGGTACCCCACAACATTGGCATGCACAAGGTGGCAGGCACCGCGCAGTGCCTGCCACCTTGTGCATGCCAATGCACACAGTGCATTCCCAGCATTGTGGCGGGCGGTGCTGTGTGCACCGCCCGCCACAATGCTGGGAATGGAGGATGCCACCGCCACGGTGGCGGTGGCATCCTAATTGCCTGTGCGGGACCGCCGCACCACTGGCGGCCGGTCCCAGCACCGCTAGGGTGGCGGGCGGACGAAAGTCCGTCCGTCATTCTAATAGGCCCCATAGTATTTTGGGAACAGTTATAGGATATGTATTTACATTGTAAATATGCATTACATAATTACATACAGTGTACATTTTTAATAACATACATTTGTTTACAATTTACTCATTGTATTATATTTTGATATTTTTTGCATATTTTTTAATAAATAATATTATATTTTGTATAATATTATTTAAGTTGAAAATACAAAAATAAAATTATTAAGGTAAGAAAACATTTTGAAAAAGAAAAATATTTTTAAACAATTTTAGCAAGCATTATCATTTTTTTAAATCACATTGGTAAGTTAACATATTTTATTTTAATGTATATTAATAAATATTATTTTTTTTCTAATATTTAATATTATACTTTAACATTTTTGAACAGTAAAAAAACATTTAGTACATTAGTAATATAAATTATTATTTTGTAAACTTTTTTTGTATTTCATTTCTAATGTACATTGACTTTAATGTAAAAAAGTATTATAATTATATCATTTAGGTAGCCATTTTCTAAACTAAGGGGCCGATTCCCATTCGGGCCAGAAATCTCTCCGACCGAGCCGGACCCGGAGAGATTTCCGACCGAATCGGACTCTAGCAGTCCGACCGAACGAGTACGATGCGCATGTATGCTATCGGACTCGATTCGGTCGGACTCCCATTGAAGTCAATGGGAGCCAGTCGTACGACGCGTACACTGGCTCCCATTGACTCAATGGGCATGACGCAAACAAGGGTGCCCCCTACAGCGTGTTCGCGTCGATGCGGGTCGCGCCGTACATGCACGTGTAGGGGGGACCCATGGGTCCCCCCTGTGTGCGACTCACATGCCTACGCTTCCAGGGGGGTCCGACACGGACCCCCAAAGTGCGTCTCCGACAGCTCCTTGGAGCCGGACCGCGCGAGTCGGTCGGAGCGGTCGCGATGCGCATCGTACTTACCCGGCCAGGGAACGTCTCCATAGCGCGGTGCGAGTCGTCCCCGTGCGAGTCGGTCGGAGCGGTCGGGTCCTGCGTACGAGTCGGTCGGAGATTTCGCGAGCGCACGCATCGTACTCGCTCGCCCGGACGCACGTACGATTCGGTCGGGAAATAGGGCTCCGAATCGGATCCGGTAAAGCCGAATCCGATTCGGAGCCCTACCGGCCGAGATCGGAATCGGCCCCTAAGTTGTATTTTGTAGGCTATCTGTGTTGTTTAAGGTCATTTCTGAGGGGAGAAGCTCGCGGTTGGAAGCTGCGTCGCATCGGTTAAGGTAAGTTTAATTTAATTACTTTTAGGCTTAATTTAGGTGTAGGGTGAAGGTAGTTAGGTAGTGTATAGTGTATGTATAGTTTGTATTTTGTGTTTTTGGTGAGGTTTCGTTAGTAGTTTTGCGTTTGTGAAATGCGGTTAGTTCGTTGATAGGTAGGTGTTAGGGTATGTATTATATGTAAATATGTTTAGAGTATGGTGTTATTAGTGTGTTTATGTGTGTTTTTTAATGATTTTATTGTGTATTTGTGCGGGAGGGCTTGTGTTGTTTTTTACAGGTTTTTGTCGTTTGGAAGTTGCCGTTGGGAGAAGCATGCTTTTTTTTTTTTCAAAGGAACTGTGTATTAGTTTCTAGTAAACTAATAATTATTTTACAGTTCCTTTATTTTTCGGGTTTTCCTGGAGAGTTTCTTTTTTAATTACATTTTTCGGGTTTTTAATGGATTGGAGTCTACGGATATGTTTTTTACAGTTGTATTTTTCCATTTTTTGGGGGACTTTTAAGTACGTTTTGGGATTTTTACACGTTTGGATTTATTTATGGCAGTTTGGATTCAATTCTTCAGCAACCAAAAAGTAAGTCATTTTAAATGATTTACAATGGGAGGGAAATGTAATTTTTGTCATTTTTATTGACGTTTGTAAATATATAAAATATATTTATGTCAAATAATTTTTTTAAATAAGTTCAAATTAATTATGTTTTACATGTTTGCAAAGAAATATTTAATTACGAATTTAGGGCCTCATTATGATGGCGGAAGGACCGCCACGGCAGGGCCGGCGGTGGCAACCGCCGGCCCTGCGGTGGCGGTCCTTCCGCCATCGAACTGAATTTTCCCACCGCCAGATTATAATGGCGGTGGGAACATGACAGCGTCCGTGGCGGACGCAAAGACCATCCGCCGCCAGCAATTGTTCCGATTGCCTGGCGGATGGTGCAGGGGGCCCAAAATGGTGGCGGTGCCTAGCAGGCACCATCCACCAGATTAGGGTGCATAGCAAAACCTGCCTTTCCATGGCGGCGATGCCGCCATGGAAAGGCATGCAGAGTTTTGCATCGGGCCCGTTGCGGGCCCCCGGAGGGGTGGGGGGGTGGGTGGCTGCACTTGCCCCTACATTGCCATGCACAAGGTGGCAGGCACCGCACAGTGTCTGCCACATTGTGCATGGCAATGCACAACATGCCATTTTGGCATTGCGGCGGGTGCTGCTATAAGCAGCACCCGCCGCAATGTCAAAGATGCAGGATGCGACCGCCAGGGTGGCGGTCGCATCCAGATCAGTGGTGCGGGACTGCCGCAAGTCTGGCGGGCACAATTAGTGCACAATTATGATTTTCCTATGTTTTTGTAGTACTGTTCTAAAGTAGGGATTTAGCTATTGTTTCTAGATATTCTAGCCCTTTAGTGTTTGGGTAGAGTCTTACTTTGTGTTGTAGGTGCTCAAACATTGTTTTAGTCTGTTTAGTTAAATTTGGACCTAGCTGTGTTACAGACTGTTCAAGTCTTTGTTGTTGGTAGCTTTGTTCTTTTTGGAATGATTGTAGTAATTTATGTAGGGTTGGTGGGGTTCTGCCTGTTCTGGCTTGGAAAGCATTATGCCATCCTTCCACAGCATTATTAGTTTTTGATTCTTTGTTTAGGGTACTGTTATACACATTCTACCATGGAATGTGGCATTTGGCCTATCTCCTGTGTCCAGATCTGTGTAGCCTTCCCACCCAGGTGTCCTCGAAATACTTAAGTACGGGACTTAGTTTATCTTCATTTGTTTGATAGTAGGGGCTTTCTATTAAGAGATTGTAGTGTTCTGCTACATCAGTTATTGGGACGTATGCTAGTGCAATTAGTTTTTTAATTTCGTAGAGCGTAGATTTTTTAAGGTGTCTCCAAATGCATTGATTAAAGTGGTAATAGCAACCTTGTATTGATGTGTGAGGGTAGTTTTTCAGGATGGCTTGTATCATTGAATGTTCAAAGTCTATGATAATTTTTTGAGGATAGTAATTATTAGTTTCTTGCTTTAATTTTGTTAAGAGTTCTACATAGGTAGTGGTTTGTTTATTTGGTAACAGGGCATATATAAAGGGGATATTGGTATTGTGATACAGTCCATGGATTGTATATAATTGCTAAAATGGTTTGGGACATATTTTAAATGTTCCGTCCATCATCCATGTCTCACAATTCTGAAGTTTAAGTAAGTTTGTGGGAGTTGCATATATATTAATGCTTTTGTCGTTAGATTTATTGTCATAAAGTAGAAATTGCTCTTATTTATGACTTACAGTGAGATCAGGTGGTATTTCTATTTCACTGAAAGTTTTGGGGGTAGGTGGTGTGGTAGCAGTTGCTTTTTTTGTTCTAGCTATTAGCCTGTTCAACGTTGGACAGAGGGTAATTGGCCAGTTACATGTTCTGGAACCCTGGGGAGTACATCTTTTAATATTTCAGTAGTAGGTTTTTGAGAGCTAGTGCTAGCTTCTTTCAGAGTGTCTAAAGTGTCTCTCACTTCTATTTCAGCTATGTTAGAGAGGTGGTTATGTTTCTTAGCATGTAACACAGTAGTTTATTTTGTTGTAGCCCTCCCATAACATGCATTTGAATAATATTTGCTGCATTTCCAATTAATGTTGTCGCTTGTCTGTTTCTCCTGGGTGTAGACATTTCCCATATAACATAATAAACATTTTCCTTTCTGGTAAGTTATGAATTTGGCGCCTTCAGTCATTCTGATGTTTCAAATGCTATGAGAAATGTATATAATAAATATTAAATGTATTGTAATTGTTTTAATTTTAATGCAGGTTTTTATATACAACATTATACTTACATGTTTGAATATGTTGAACTTTTTTTGACGCTGAGGTGTTTCTGTTGGTGCTTGCCTTTAGTGTTTCTTTTGATTTCCTGCAGAAGAAAAATGTAAATAATGTGTTTAACAGCATTTATTTCATTTTGGGGTTTGTGTGGTTAGTGGGCGATTTGGGTTGTGAATTTTACTTGTTTTAATAGTTTAATTGAGATTTATACTTACTTTTTTGGCAAGGTGGTTTTTGGATGATGTTTGAAGGTAGTTGAGTATGTGTTGAAGTTTCTGTAGAGGAGATTTAATTAAAAATAAATATACATTAATTATTTAGGGGTCTATTAGGATGGCGGTCGGAAAACCACCCCGACCGCCATGGTAGCGGAAAACAACCGCCCGCCGGTACCGCGGCAAAACCGGCGGCCAGATTAGAATGCCCCGCCCAAAAAAACCGACTGCGGCAGTAAGAGCCACCTAAAAACCGCCCGTAGCGGGTGGAGAAGGCGAAAACCCGTCCGCGGCGGTCGGATTCTCGGAGGAAAAAAACCAAACCGCCGCCAGGACAGCAGAGACACCGCACGGAACATTAGGATATCCCCGATGTGACCGTGGTACGTTCCGCTGAATCCGACCGCCGAAAACGCCAACAGTGATGAATGGGAGAGCGCCGGAAGAACTGCAGCATAGCCACCGCTGTGGACGCTCCATGACAAATATGACGATCGACAGAAAAAAATCACAACAAGGCCACAAAGTGCACACAGCAAACCATGCACCCAAAAACACATAACACACCCCAATGACACAACCACATGGCAACTACAAAAATCCAAATCCCAGGACAACCCACACAACACACCTGACAGCAATACCCCATTTGGACACACCCACATAGCTGAGTATAAAACCAGCCCCTTCCCTGACCACAATCCTTTGCAATACTCCACAACTGAAGGGCCCAACACCAGAGCACAAAGGAGAGGCAAATCTGCACACCATCACCACTCACACCACACACAGCACCGCCACCACTTCCACACCTGCACCTCTAACCCCTCTGCACATCACACACCATACACATCACCCCCACCACTTACACACCTGCACCTCAAACCCCTTAGCACATCACACACCATGGCACCACAGAAAATGCCAAAATTCACAGAGAGTGAGTTGACAGTCATGGTAGATGAGATAGTCAGAGTTGAACCACAACTGTTTGGTAACCTTGTCCAACAGACACCATTAGCCAGAAGAAATCAAATGTGGGCAAGGATAGTCGATAAGGTCAATGCAGTAGGGACCATCCCACGCAACAGACAGGAAATCATCAAGCGGTGGCATGACCTGAAGAGTGTTGTCAAAAAGAAGAGGAGCAAGAACCATGAGCTGGCTCAGAGGACTGGCGGTGGCCCTCCCATTCCACCAAGAACATTCACTGCATGGGAGGAGTAGGTGCTTGCTATACTGCATCCAGAGAGTCTCACAGGAATACCCGGTGGAGTGGAGGCTGGTAAGTACAAACAAATATAGACCATTACACAGCAATGTAATGTCCAGCACAACTACAAAGCTATATCTCAGAGGCACAAGTATATCCATATGCACCACAATATCCAACACATGTCCCACAGATGTAACATCCACTACATCTGAATCACCCCAAAAGGTAGCCAATGTAGGAGAGTAGGATCTGCCTCTTATGGTTACCCCCACTTTTTGCTGATGTCTCACTGTTTTTCGACTTTAGTCTGGCTGGGGCCCTGCTATCCAGGACCCCAGCCTAGCTGCTTCCTCTCAAAATTGATTCCATGTACCTTAAGTACACTTCAGATTGGATTCGGGGGTGCCCTTATAAGTCCCTAGTGTATGGTATACTATGTACCCAGGGCATAGGTACCCCAGAGGCCTACCAAGGACTGAAGCATGAATTGTGCCACCCCTGGAAGCCCATCCAAAATGACACCACAGGACTGCTACTGCAGCCTGAGTGAGGTGGTGCATGCACCCCTTGCAGAGATATAGGTTCACTATATCTCACCTATCACTGCACATAGAAACCTATCAGTCACCCCTATGGCAGGCCTTATCAATCCTGAAGGCAGGGTGCTTGGTTATATGTGAGAGGGTGCCCATGCATGAGCAGAGCCCCTCTGCATCCCTCGGAATCTCCTCTCTGGGGTTGTCTGTGGTGCAGCCTGACCATATACTCTTAAGTGCATTATATCCTGCCGGTAAATGCTAACTTTGGGATGGCTGCACGGAAACATGTCGTGTTTGGTGTCAAACACCTTGGAATCATACCCCCACACCAGTAACTGGTGTGGGAGTATGATCCCACCCTTCTAGAGGGAAAGACATGACAGCACCGGTATACCCGGTACCAGCTAAACAGAGCCCTGGCATCACAAAATGGATGCTGCAGCCACAGACACGAGTCTGGCCTCCTGCTGCTGACCGAAACTCCAGCAGGGGAGGCTTGGACAATAGGTTCCCTGTCACAGGGAGGTGTTACCACCTTCCAGACAGGCCTTAGTGGATTAGGGCTGGTTGGGTGCACTCCAAGAGTGCTTTGAAGTCCTGCACTGGGGGCACATTTGATGTCCTCGTGCATACCCCAGTTCAAACCGGTTGCAGGGGCTGCCAGCCCCTGCTCTGGCACGAAACTGGACAAAGGAAATGGGTGTAGCCACCCCTCTTTCCAAACCCTCCCATAGGTGGGTCCACAGAGTTAGTCCAACCCCTTTCTTAGGTATAAGTAAGGAACCCCTGGCAACAGGACTTTAGATATCCCTGGACGAAACTCTGCAACTGAATCCTGGAACTTCGACGCTCTACTCAAGACTAGAGGACTGAAGAAATCTCCCTTGGGGTCAAGGAGCACCAACAAAGCATTTGCCGGTCTGCATCTCCGAAGCTCCCGCCGGACTCCAAAGTAACTGCAGCCCAGGAAGAGGATTTCCAGACTTCTCAGAGCTTGACCCGAGTCCCCAGCAAAGCTGAGACCCGCAGCCCTCACGAGTGACGTGGAACCGGAACTCCTGGACACCGTGCACATTTGCTAGTGCATCAACTTCTCAACGTCTCTTGAAGTCCTGCTTTGGATTACTTGTAGCCCAGGCCCCGAGCACCATTTGCACCGAAGATTGTGAGCCTACACTCCACGAGTGTTCCGTGGGCCCGCTTCTTGCATTTCCGCTTGAGGCTCCTTTGCGATCCCTATTCCGTTGGCTGTTGGGACCCTGTGAAGGCAACTCTGACTTTCCTTGGGCTTTTCTGGTTGCTCCAGATATGCCCTGACTCCCCACTGAGTGGTGAGTCCCTCAGACCTTGCTGGTCTGCAACGAAGCATCTTTCTCTTTTCTGTGTGGGTTGCTGTTGCCAAGGCTTGTCGTGCTCAATCCGGACACCAACACTGCAGCACTCGACATCCTTTGTGGGACAGCTCGAATCCAACTCCTGGTTGTCTTCGACGCCTCCTGGTCCTCGTGGCTGAAGAGTCAAGCTTCACCTCTTTTACCTGAAGCACCCGACATCGGTGGGCATTCGACTATCGTGCCCCTGGTCACTGGCAAGTGACCCAGACTATGTCCCCTCTGCTTTAAGGTTCTTCTCATCTTCGATCCAGGCTTGGATCTCTTAGGACACTTCGCATCTTCCCGGCAGCAGCACTTCTCTGCAGGCTGCCATTGAAAACGACTACGCGACCCGACACCATTTGACACCTGTGCACCCGGCTTCCCTGGGTGAGGTAACTCGAGTACTCCGGTGCTCCCGTGGGTGTTGACCCTAGAACTGTCTAAGTCCAAGAGGGTTTGGTCCCAGTCCATTTCTAAGTGTCCTTAAACTCAAAATCTCTAACCGCGACTTTCCCATAGACGATAACGGAGCTCGCGGCTGTGTTCACACACTGCACACAGCCCCCGTGGGTCCCCTGTGTCACTACCTTTGGTGGTTCCTTGGGGTCCCAGCGATTCTACAGGCTCTAGGTCTTGTGTCTACATAAGTCGTGGTCCTTATACCACTTTCTTAATATATGGTTTGGTATGCCCCTAGGGCTAATCGTATATTGTGCTAATTTACTGTGCTATTTGACTTGTAACTTGTGTACTTTGACCTCTAGTCTCATAAAGAGACTATTGGGTAGTGTTTAGTAATAAATACATATATTTTATATATATACCTGGAGTGGTTCTCCTTTCATTTGGTCATTCATGAGATTATAACTGGTAAAACAACAGCTTAACACTCCTTCAAGACTTAGCCTGAAGGCTGCTCTCCATAGCTACCACTAGGATAGCTTTCAATAAAGGTTGTCTTTAAACCTATCATCAATAAAGGTCGTTTGGACTGGTGCAAGGTGCCGACTATAACTAGTGGACAGCATATGCCAGGCCAACTTCTCACATTGGTGTGCAGCGGTTGGATTCAAGCTTGCCCTGTTTTACTAGATAATCTCAAGTGTGTGACTAACTGAAAACCACTAAAGGTACCTGAGGTACATATAAATTCAAGCTTAGAAATACAGTAAGTTCTACTGAACTTAGAGTTGTGTGTCAAGGGCTTAGCACACCCTTTCTACAACACAAGAGAGTTTAGTAGGCCCCACTAGAGTAGGTAGTGCATACACCACACCTCACTAATGTCTTTAAGGCCAGGAACCAGTGGGTCCCTTTCAGAAGCCAATGGGCTTCTACCATCCAAGTATGACAACCTCCCATTCTTGGTATTGAGAGCATTGTGCAGTACTAGGAAGCTGAAGACAGGCAAAAGTGCCAACACCCAACGCCTCATAGAGGTGCTTCTGTTGGATGATCTCAGAAGACCCACAGGGTCTGAAGGGGTAGGCAGAGAGGGTGGGGCAGAAGATGAGGAAGGGACCAGGGGTGAAGAAACCCAGGACCTGACATCTGAAACTGGCCAGGAAGATGACAATGATCTTGACCTAGAAAATCCAGCTCCTCCTGCAGATGAGGAGGAGGACCAGAATGGCCTCCCCTGTGTCCCACCAGGAAGAGTTGTGCGTGTGCCTAGAAGGTCAAGATCTCCTTCTCAGGAGTCTAACCATTCTGACACCTCAGTAGGGACCTCTGTTTCCTCTCATAGGAGGGAATCCTCTCATGAAAGGAAAGCGAGACTGCTCAAGTATGGAGAAGCTCAGCTTAGGATCAGAAGAGAGCAGTTGGCTATAGACAGGGAGTCCCTAGAGCTTCATAGACAAAGAAGAAAGTTGGGACTAGAGTCCCATGGTGGCAGCAACTTCCCTAGTGGTAGGGAAAGGTCTTATGACCATAGAAACCTGGGCAAGATTGTCCCTCCCTACCAGAGTGGGGATGACATCCACAAAAGGATTACTGCACTGGAAAGGGCCTGTAAAGTTCAGAGGGTCCCCCAGGAGCAGTGGGCAGCAATCTTGTGGCTCTCCTTTTCAGACAAAGGTAGATACAAGCTCCTCACTGTAAGAGAAGAGGATGCTGATGATTACCATGTCCTGAAGAGTGCCCTGATAGATGGGTTTGGCCTAACCACTGAGCAATACAGGTTAAAGTTCAGAGATACCCAAAAGGCACAGACACAGGACTGGGTGGACTTTGTAGATTTGGCTACTAAGGCTCTGGAAGGCTGGTTACTTGGCAGTAAGGTGTGTGAATTCAAAGGATTGTATAATTTAATCATGAGGGAGCAAATTCTTAATAACTGTCAAAATCAGTTGCTACATCAGTACCTGGTTGACTCTGATCTGACCTCTCCCCAAGAATTGGGAAAGAAGGCAGACAAATGGGTCAGAACCAGGGTGAGGCAGAAGGTACAGAACCAAGGTGGTGACCAGAAGAAGCAAGATTCCAAAAACTCTGACAAGGGTGGGGAAAAGGGTAAACCCAGAAGTCTTCTCAAGGTCCACAAAAATCTGCATCTGGTCGGGAATCCCAATCTACCAAAGGAAAAGGCCAAAAGAAGCCATGGTGCAAAATCTGTAAGCAGAAAACTCACTGGATAAGTGACTGCACCAAGTCCAAAGACTCTACTCCAGCCACCATTGCCCCTAAGGCAACTGTTCCCCCTAGTGCAGCTACAATTGGTGGTGGAAGTACTCAGAGTAAGGGTTTAGTAGGGTTGACCCTGGGTACTGAGATGGGCTCTGGCCTAGTCAGAGTGCCAACTCAGGCTGTCCTAGTCTGTGATGGGGGCATGGATATGTCCCCCTTAGTGAGTCCCAATAACTTGGGCAAATACATACAGCAGCCTTTAATTAATGGAAGAGAGGCTTTGGCATTCAGGGACACAGGAGCAAGTGTCACCATGGTGACAAAAGATCTTGTGGATCCTGGGCAGATTATACTTGGTGAAATGTACCAAGTGACCAATGCTAGCAATGTCAGAACAGACCATTGTCTGGCAGTTGCTAACTTCTCATGGGGAGGGGTAACTGGCCTTAAGAAGGTGGTGGTGAGTGCAGACCTACCAGTCGAATGCTTGCTTGGCAATGATCTTGAAACCTCAGCTTGGGCAGAGGTGGAGCTCAGGACACATGCAGAAATGCTAGGGATCCCTGCACATGTCTTTGCTGTGACTAGGTCACAGGCCAAAATGTCAAAAGCTGAACAGGCCCTAGATTCTGGAATAATGGACCAGGTGCCTCCCAAGAGAAGGAGCAGTAGGGTTAAGGCAGTGCCTTCCCCCTTGGCTCAGGGAGCAGATCAGTCTTTTGAGGAAGATGATCTCAGGCCTGAAGAAGGAACTGTCCCAGAGGAGCTTGAACCTGATCAGGTTGAGTTCTTGGGGACAGGGGGCCCTTTCAGGGCAGATCTGAGCCAGGAGCAGCTGAACTGCCCCTCTCTTGAACCCCTCAGACAGCAAGCTGCTGCTGAGGCTGCTGGGAATGCTAGTGGCACCCATAAGATATATTGGGATGATGGACTCCTGTATTCATAGAGTAGAGACCCCAAGCCTGGAGCAGCCAGGAGGTTGGTTATACCTCTGAAGTTCAGGGGCTTTCTATTGACACTAGCCCATGATATTCCTTTAGCAGGTCACCTGGGCCAGAACAAGACTTGGGACAGAATTGTCCCTCACTTTCACTGGCCCCACATGTCTGAAGACACCAAGGAGTTTTGTCGCTCCTGTGTAACCTGCCAAGCCAGTGGGAAGGCAGGTGGCACCACAAAGGCCCCCCTGATACCAGTACCTGTGGTGGGGGTGCCCTTTGAGAAGGTGGGGATTGACATAGTTGGTCCCATGGATCCCCAAACAGCCTCTGGGCACAGATTTATCCTGGTGGTGGTGGACCATGCCACCAGGTACCCAGAAGCCATTCCCCTTAGGACCACTACAGCACCTGTGGTGGCAAGGGCCCTCCTGGGAATTTTTTCAAGAGTGGGCTTTCCTAAGGAGGTAGTATGGGACAGAGGTACAAACTTTATGTCCAGTTACTTGACTGCAATGTGGAAGAAGTGTGGAGTGACTTACAAATTCACCACACCCTATCACCCACAATGCAATGGTTTAGTTGAAAGGTTCAACAAAACCTTGAAGGG
Organism: Calotriton arnoldi; assembly: GCA_963921515.1. Lineage (NCBI taxonomy): Eukaryota > Metazoa > Chordata > Amphibia > Caudata > Salamandridae > Calotriton > Calotriton arnoldi. The sequence continues at coordinate 410,511 of CAWUFW010006959.1, forward strand.
CATGATTAAAGGGCTCCCAGAAAAGCTTAGGCGAAGATGGGACATACTCTTGCCCTGCCTTTTATTTGCATACAGGGAGGTGCCTCAGAAGGGGTTGGCTACAGCCCTTTTGAACTTTTGTTTGGCCATCCTGTCAGGGGTCCATTGTGTCTGGTGAAGGAAGGTTGGGAGTTACCTCTCAAACCCCTAAACAGGACATAGTGGACTATGTACTTGGTCTCCGTTCCAGGATGGCTGAGTATATGAAAAAGGCAACCAAAAACCTTGAGGCTAGCCAGGAATTACAGAAAGCCTGGCATGACCAAAAGGCTGTGCTGACTGTTTACCAGCCAGGGCAGAAGGTGTGGGTGTTGGAGCCAGTGGCCCCAGCAGCCCTCCAAGACAAATGGAGTGGCCCCCATACAATTGTTGAACAGAAGGGAGAGGTTACCTATCTGGTAGACCTGGGAACTCCCAGGAGCCCCCACAGGGAGCTCCATGTCAACAGGCTGAAGCCATATGTGGACAGGGCTGACATGGGCTTGCTCATGGCAACTGATGAGGGACAGGAGGAGGAGAGTGACCCTCTTCCTGACCTGCTCTCACAGAACCCTGATGATGGGTCAGTAGATGGTGTAGCCTTGGCAGGCAGCCTCACTGCCCAGCAGCAAACTGATTGTAGACAGGTGCTCAATAAAGTTCAGATACATGTTTTCTCTGACTCCAAGTCAGAGCACCTGGTGCACTCATGAAGTGGACACTGGGGACAGTCTGCCTGTTAAAAGTAAGATTTACAGGCAACCTGACCAGGTCAGGGACTGTATCAGGACAGAAGTCCAGAAAATGTTGGAACTGGGTGTCATTGAGCCTTCAGATAGCCCTTGGGCTAGTCCAGTAGTCCTGGTGCCTAAACCTCACACCAAAGATGGCAAGAGAGAGATGAGGTTTTGTGTGGACTACAGGGGCCTCAATGCAGTCACTAGGACTGATGCCCATCCAATCCCCAGGGCAGATGAGCTAATAGACACTTTGGCCTCAGCCAAGTATCTAAGCACATTTGACCTGACAGCTGGCTACTGGCAGATCAGACTAGCTGATGATGCAAAGCCAAAAACTGCATTTTCTACCCCTGGTGGACTTTACAAATTTGTGGCGATGCCCTTTGGGTTGAAGAATGCACCTGCCACTTTTCAGAGGTTGGTGAACACAGTCCTTACAGGTCTGGAAGCCTATAGTGCAGCATATCTAGATGATATTGCTGTCTTTAGCTCCACCTGGGAGGATCACCTGGTCCACCTCAGAAATGTTTTGGAGGCCCTGCAGAAGGCAGGCCTCACTATCAAGGCCACTAAGTGCCAGATAGGGCAGAGTCAGGTTGTGTACCTGGGTCACCTTGTGGGTGGAGGCCAGGTTCAACCATTGCAGAGCAAAATCCAGACCATCATGGACTGGGTTGCTCCAACTACCCAGACTCAGGTGAGAGCCTTTTTAGGCCTGACTGGGTATTATAGAAGATTCGTCAAGGGGTATGGATCAATAGTGACACCCCTGAATGACTTAACCTCTAAGAAAATGCCCAAAACGGTTCAGTGGACAGTTAGCTGTCAAAAGGCATTTGATGACCTGAAGCAGTCCATGTGCACTGCTCCCATTCTGCAGAGTCCTGATTACTCCAAAAAGTTCATTGTGCAAACAGATGCATCTGAGTTGGGGGTAGGGGCTGTACTATCACAGTTGAATGATGAAGTTCAGGATCAGCCAGTAGCTTTTATTAGCAGAAGGCTGACCCCCAGAGAGAAACGTTGGTCAGCCATTGAGAGGGAGGCCTTTGCTGTGGTTTGGGCTCTGAAGAAGCTGAGGCCATACTTGTTTGGCACTCACTTCATTGTTCAGACAGACCATAAGCCCCTCTTATGGCTAAAACAGATGAAGGGTGAAAACCCCAAACTTTTGAGGTGGTCCATTTCCCTACAGGGGATGGACTATACAGTGGAACATAGACCTGGGAGTAACCATGCCAATGCAGATGGACTCTCCAGATATTTCCACTTAGAACATGAAGACTCAACTGGTCAAGGTTAGTTTAATATCTAGTTTAATGTCCCTGTGTTTGGGGGGGTTGTGTAGGAGAGTAGGATCTGCCTCTTATGGTTACCCCCACTTTTTGCTGATGTCTCACTGTTTTTCGACTTTAGTCTGGCTGGGTCCCTGCTATCCAGGACCCCAGCCTAGCTGCTTCCTCTCTAAATTGATTCCATGTACCTTAAGTACACTTCATATTGGATTCTGGGGTGCCCTTATAAGTCCCTAGTGTATGGTATACTATGTACCCAGGGCATAGGTACCCCAGAGGCCTACCAGGGGCTGAAGCATGTATTGTGCCACCCCTGGAAGACCATCCAAAATGACAGGACTGCTACTGCAGCCTGAGTGAGGTGGTGCATGCACCCCTTGCAGAGATATAGGTTCACTACATCTCACCTATCACTGCACATAGAAACCTATCAGTCACCCCTATGGCAGGCCTTATCAATCCTGAAGGCAGGGTGCTTGGTTATATGTGAGAGGGTGCCCATGCATGAGCAGAGCCCCTCTGCAGCCCTCGGAATCTCCTCTCCGGGGTTGTCTGTGGTGCAGCCTGACCATATACTCTTAAGTGCATTATATCCTCGCTGTAAATGCTAACTTTGGGATGGCTGCACGGAAACATGTCGTGTTTGGTGCCAAACACCTTGGAATCATACCCCCACACCAGTAACTGGTGTGGGAGTATGATACCACCCTTCTAGAGGGAAAGACATGACAGCACCGGTATACCCGGTACCAGCTAAATAGAGCCCTGGCATCACAAAATGGATGCTGCAGCCACAGACACGAGTCTGGCCTCCTGCTGCTGACCGAAACTCCAGCAGGGGAGGCCTGGACAATAGGTTTCCTGTCACAGGGAGGTGTTACCACCTCCCAGACAGGCCTTAGTGGATTAGGGCTGGGTGGGTGCACTCCAAGAGTGCTTTGAAGTCCTGCACTGGGGGCACATTTGGTGTCCTCGTGCATACCCCAGTTCAAACCGGTTGCAGGGGCTGCCAGCCCCTGCTCTGGTGTGAAACTGGACAAAGGAAATGGGTGTAGCCACCCCTCTTTCCAAACCCTCCCATAGGTGGGTCCACAGAGTTAGTCCAACCCCTTTCTTAGGTATAAGTAAGGAACCCCTGGCAACAGGACTTTAGATATCCCTGGACGAAACTCTGCAACTGAATCCTGGAACTTCGACGCTCTACTCAAGACTAGAGGACTGAAGAAATCTCCCTTGGGGTCAAGGAGTGACTCCCCTGCTTGGCAGGCACCAACAAAGCATTTGCCGGTCTGCATCTCTGAAGCTCCCGCCAGACTCCAAAGTAACTGCAGCCCAGGAAGAGGACTTCCAGACTTCTCAGAGGCCGACCCGAGTCCCCAGCAAAGTTGAGACCCGCAGCCCTCACGAGTGACGTGGAACCAGAACTCCTGGACACCGTGCACATTTGCTAGTGCATCGACTTCTCGATGTCTCTTGAAGTCCTGCTTTGGACTACTTGTAGCCCAGGCCCCTAGCACCACTTGCACCGAAGATTGTGAGCCTACGAGTGTTCCGTGGGCCCGCTTCTTGCATTTACACTCGAGGCTCCTTTGCGATCCCTAGTCTGTCGACTGGTGAGTCCCTGTGAAGGCAACTCTGATTTTCCTTGGGCTTTTCTGGTTGCTCCAGACATGCCCTGAATCCCCTGCTTATTTTCCCTTTTTTCTTTATCCCTTATTTCCTCCCTTTACCTTTCCCTGCCGCTGCTGCCCCCGTGGCCCCTCCCCCCCAGCGTGACCGACCCAATCCAGCTCCCCTCCCCGCTCCCGCCTCCCAGCTGTCCAGCCCTCCCCGACCCCTACTTAATGGTGGCCGCTGCGGGGACAGGCGAGCAAGACCACTGACTCATTGTCAGAGAAATTGCTCTCCCACCCTCGCAGCTCCACCATTAAGTGAGGCCTGCCCCTGCACTCTCGAGAGTTGGTGATCGAGGCCCTCCTCCACCCACAGGTTTCCCTGCGCCTCATCCCTGGTGGTCCAGTGGACCTCTGTTTCCTTCCTCTCACTCTGCTCTTTCACTCGTTTTCACTCGTTTTTCTACCCTTTTTTTATCTTTCACCTTTCTGCACTTTTCTGCATCTCTGCTCTTTTGTGCCTTATTTCGGCTCATTTTCCCTTCCTCTCGCTCTGCTCTTTCACTCATTTTCACTCGTTTTTCTACCTTCTTTTAGCTTTCACCTTTCTGCACTTTTCTGCATCTCTGCTCTTTTGTACCTTATTTCTGCTTATTTTCCCTTTTTTTCTTTATTCCTTATTTCCTCCCTTTACCTTTCCCTGCCGCTGCTGCCCCTGTGGCCCCTCCCCCCCAGCGTGACCGACCCAATCCAGCTCCCCTCCCCGCTCCCGCCTCCCAGCTGTCCAGCCCTCCCCGACCCCTACTTAATGGTGGCCGCTGCGGGGACAGGCGAGCAAGACCACTGACTCATTGTCAGTGAAATTGCTCTCCCACCCTCGCAGCTCCACCATTAAGTGAGGCCTGCCCCTGCACTCTCGAGTGTTGGTGATCGAGGCCCTCCTCCACCCACAGGTTTCCCTGCGCCTCATCCCTGGTGGTCCAGTGGACCTCTGTTTCCTTCCTCTCACTCTGCTCTTTCACTCGTTTTCACTCGTTTTTCAACCCTTTTTTATCTTTCACCTTTCTGCACTTTTCTGCATCTCTGCTCTTTCGTGCCTTATTTCTGCTCATTTTCCCTTCCTCTCGCTCTGCTCTTTCACTCGTTTTCACTAGTTTTTCTACCCTTTTTTAGCTTTCACCTTTCTGCACTTTTCTGCATCTCTGCTCTTTTGTGCCTTATTTCTGCTTATTTTCCCTTTTTTCTTTATCCCTTATTTCCTCCCTTTACCTTTCCCCACCGCTGCTGCCCCTGCGGCCCCTCCCCCCCAGCGCGACCGGCCCAATCCAGCTCCCCTCCCAGATCCCGCCTCCCAGCTGTCCAGCCCTCCCCGACCCCGACTTAATGGCGGCCGCTGCGGGGACAGGCGAGCAAGACCACTGACTCATTGTCAGTGAAATTGCTCTCCCACCCTCGCAGCTCCACCATTAAGTGAGGCCTGCCCCTGCACTCTCGAGTGTTGGTGATCGAGGCCCTCCTCCACCCGCAGGTTTCCCTGCGCCTCATCCCTGGTGGTCGAGTGGACCTCTGTTTCCTTCCTCTCACTCTGCTCTTTCACTCGTTTTCACTAGTTTTTCTACCCTTTTTTATCTTTCACCTTTCTGCACTTTTCTGCATCTCTGCTCTTTTGTACCTTATTTCTGCTCATTTTCCCTTCCTCTTGCTCTGCTCTTTCACTCGTTTTCACTCGTTTTTCTACCCTCTTTTAGCTTTCACCTTTCTGCACTTTTCTGCATCTCTGCTATTTTGTGCCTTATTTCTGCTTATTTTCCCTTTTTTCTTTATCCCTTATTTCCTCCCTTTACCTTTCCCTGCCGCTGCTGCCCCCGCAGCCCCTCCCCCCCAGTGCGACCGGCCCAATCCAGCTCCCCTCCCCGCCTCCCAGCTGTCCAGCCCTCCCTGACCCCTACTTAATGGCGGCCACGCAGCGGGCACGGGCAGCGGGCGCGCCGCTGGCGCACCGAAGGCGCGTCAAAGGCAAGACCGTCTGTGCCCGTCCGTGACCCGACTGCGACCAGTGCCAGGAACCCTGGACCTCTGCCCCGCCAACGCTATGACCCAGCAGCACTCCACGCACTCAACCCAGGCCGCAACAACAACTGCAAGCTAGCATCACCAGCCGACACCCACGGACCCTTCAGCTGTCACCGCTGCCGGCACACCTGCAGCACCACCAAGAACACGGATCCAGCACAACCCGCCCACAAGAATGCAAACGAACCGAAGACCCTGCAATGCATCCTCCTCAACGTCCGATCCCTCCACAAACACGCCACCGAAATCTGGGACCTCCTCGACAGCACCATCCCGGACGTAGCGTTCTTCACCAAAACCTGGACCAACACCACCTCGGGACCGGACATCGCAATCCCCCAAGGATACAAGATCTCCAGGACGGACCGCTGCACCCGCCCAGGAGGAGGAATCGCCATCGTCCACAAATCCAGCCTCCGCCTGAGCACACTCCCCGACGAGCCCACAGAACTGATGGAACACATTCACTTCAAGATACTGGCCAGCCCCACCGCCACCCTCCGAGGAACCCTCATCTACCGACCCCCTGGACCCCGCGGACCCTTCGCCAACTCCATCACGGACATTATCTCCCCGCAGGCCATCGCATCCACCAACTACACCCTGCTGGGAGACCTCAACTTCCACCTCGACAACCAACTGGACCTCAACACCACATCCCTCCTGGACAACCTCCACAACATTGGACTCCGCCAGATCGTGACCGAGCCCACGCACTCAGCAGGACACACCCTCGACCCCCTCTTCACTACAGGAAACTCCATCACCTTCAGCCACACCACCGAACTCCCATGGACCGACCATCGTTGCGTCCACTTCACCTTCAGAACACCCACCATCCACAGACACCAGCACCTGCTCCCACGAAGAAACTGGACCAAAATCACCGACGACCAGATCACCTCCTCACTCAACAACTCCAACCCAACCATCGTGGAAAACGACGACCCCAACACCGCAGCCCGAACCCTGCATAGATGGATCTCGGACAGCACCAACACCATAGCCCCCCTCAAGAAAAACAACAATACACGCGTCAAGAAAGCCAGATGGTTTACCACTGAACTTCGAGAGTCCAGATGCACATGCCGCCACCTCGAAAAGGCCTGAAGGAACACCAAATCCACAGAGGCCCACAACAACTTGAGCCGCCACCTACGCCCACCATCAACTCATCAGAGAAATGAGGAAAAAAGCGATTGAAGACAGAATCTCCACCCACGCGCACAACAGCAAGGAACTCTTCAGCATCATCAAGGAGTTCGCCCAACCCACCAGCGAGTCTACCGACATCCCTCCCTCACAAGACTTCTGCGACAAACTCAGCACCCTTTTCCACCACAAAATCAAGAGCATCTACAACAACTTCGACGAAGACAACCAACACACTGAACCCTCACCAACCACCCCAGACACCCGGAAACCAGCGATTGACGACTGGACAGCCCTCACCACCGAAGACACACTGAAGACAATGAAGTCAATCTACTCAGGGGCCCCCACAGACCCCTGCCCCCACCACATCTTCAACAGAGCTGTTGACACCATCGCACCCATGCTCCGCCACACCATCAACCGCTCCCTGGCAACCTCCTCGTTCCCCGACGACTGGAAACACGCTGAGGTCAACCCCCTCCTAAAGAAACCCTCAGCGGACCCCGCCGACCTCAAAAACTACAGACCCATCTCCCTGCTCCCGTTCCCAGCGAAAGTCATCGAGAAAGGCATCAACAGCCAACTCGCCACATTCATTGAAGAACACAACATCCTCGACTCCTCCCAATCCGGCTTCAGAAAAAACCACAGTACGGAAACCGCCCTCCTCACCGCAACAGACGACATCCGCACCCTACTGGATAAAGGAGAAACAGTAGCCCTCATCCTCCTCGACCTCTCAGCGGCGTTCGACACAGTCTCTCACCGCACCCTAATACGCAGACTCCACGACGCAGGAATCCAGGACAAGGACCTCGACTGGATCTGCTCTTCCTCTCCGGCAGGACGCAGCGGGTCAGACTCCCCCTTTCCTCTCGGACCCCACACCTACCACCTGCGGAGTCCCCCAGGGCTCCTCCCTCAGCCTGACGCTCTTCAACGTCTACATGGCTCCACTCGCACCCATCGTCAGAACGTACGGACTCAACATCGTGTCATACGCAGACGACACCCAACTCATCCTCTCCCTATCCAACGAGCCCAACACCGCCAGACGCAACTTTCGAGAAGGCATGGAAGCCGTCGCCAAATGGATGAAAAACAGCTGCCTACAACTAAACACCAACAAAACAGAAGTACTCATCATGGGCCCAAACCCAGATGCCTGGAGTGACACCTGGTGGCCCCCCACCCTCGGAAACCCGCCAACCCCCACGGACCACGCACGCAACCTGGGAATCATCCAGGACTCCGAGCTCAAAATGGACCGCCAAATCAACTCCGTCTCGTCTTTCTGCTTCCACACCCTCCGCCTCCTTCGTAAGACCTTCAAATGGATCCCCCTCGAACACCGAAAGACCGTCACTCATGCCCTGGTCACCAGCAGACTTGACTACGGCAACTCACTCTACGCCGGAATAAACAAAAACCTCACCCGCAAGCTACAGAACATCCAGAACGCCGCCGCAAGACTGGTCCTCAACCTGCCAAAACACTGCCACATCTCCCAGCACCTGCGCACACTCCACTGGCTCCCCGTTGAGGCGAGAATCACCTTCAAGATGCTCACCCACGCACAAAAGGCCCTCCACGGCACCGGACCAGCATACCTGAACAGCCGACTCAAATTCCACGCACCCCAAAGGACCCTACGATCAGCCCAGCTCTCCTACGCCGTGGTCCCCCGCACCAGAAAGACCAGATCGGGAGGCCGCTCCTTCTCTTCCTCGCGGCCAAAGCATGGAACGTCCTTCCGCTCCACCTCAGACAGACAACTTCGCTCCCCATCTTCGCAAGAAACCTCAAAACCTGGCTCTTCGACAGACCCCCTCCTTGATGGAATGGAACCTGCACCCCCCCCACCCCTAGCGCCTTGAGACCCTTACAGGTGAGTAGTCGCGCTTTAACAAACCCCTGAGAAGCATTTGGAAGCCATTGTCTCACTACAAACAAACTAACAGGTAGGTAGCCATCTTCCATGGGAGGGCTGTTTGGGGGTGGGAGGCCTGCAGTACTACTCCCACCATGCCCCCTTGTTCCCCAGCTCATCAAGATGGAGCACTCCCTCCCACCCAGATGCATGTGTCAGTCATTGCACTGTCCACTTCAAACTAACAGGTAGGTAGCCATCTTCCCTGGGAGGGCTGTTTGGGGGTGGGAGGCCTGCATAACAACTCCCACCAGGCCCCCTGTCCCACCCCTGAGCAGGATGGAGCACTCCACACCCAGAAGCATTTGGAAGCTATTGTCTCACTACAAACAAACTATCAGGTAGGTAGCCATCTTCCATGGGAGGGCTGTTTGGGGGTGGGAGGCCTGCACAACAACTCCCACCAGGCCCCCTGTCCCACCCATGAGCAGGATGGAGCACTCCACACCCAGAAGCATTTGAAAGCCATTGTCTCACTACAAACAAACTAACAGGTAGGTAGCCATCTTAACAGGGAGGGCTGTTTGGGGGTGGGAGGCCTGCAGTACTACTCCTACCATGCCCCCTTGTTCCCCAGCTCATGAAGATGGAGCACTCCCTCCCACCCAGATGCATGTGTCAGTCATTGCACTGTCCACTTCAAACTAACAGGTAGGTAGACATATTATGCCCTCTTGTCCCACCCCTGAGCAGGATGGAAGCCTCCACCACACACACACATAGATGTGACACAAATCCAACCCAAATGTAAAAACAGAACAGGTAAGTAGCCAGTACATGCACCCAGCCATTCCGCCCAAAAATCATGGTGCCATATGACAACACCAGCCCTCTCATCACACAAAAATACACACAGATCGTATTGCCACTCACAGTGTGCAGACAGCTAAGCAAATGTAACTGTCACAGCAACCAAAGTGTGACACACCAATTCACATGTAGAAGAAAGTCTGTGCACAATCATGCACAGCACTGAATGCCATGTGTAAGTGCCATGTGGCCAGAGCAGCAAGGACCGTATGTAAACAAAGAAAGCATGGTTGTTGGTACAAATTCATATTTGCACATGAAATTACAAAGGTATGCATGAGATGACAATGGCCAGTTCATGCTCAGATGTAACGTCTGCCAGGGCAGAGTGATCAACAAAGAGGCGTCACAGAAATGCTTTGTTGCGCCAGTCCCTAGAGGTCAACATGTCCCTGTAATCACCAAACATGCACTTGGCGCATGGTATATTGAGACACCTCACACCATGGACAACTAATGCATGTACCTCAACATCAGCTCAGGAGGCACAGTAGTGCGCATACAAACAATGTGATGACTAGTCAACTGTGTGGTGTACAAACAGTGAATAATACACAGCTAACACAAAGCTTGCAGGGTGCACTACAATGACCATTTCCCATCTGTCCCACAGGTGACCAAGAACTGACTGCAGAGGACAACACCAGCAACCTGCAGAGCCAGTCTCCCCCCCCCGGAACATGGACTCTCGGATGTTGACTACAGGTATTCAGAGGACGATGAGCTCGGAGCCGGCCCATCTGGTGTGCCAGGGCACAACCGGTCCCAGGACCCCATCGTCCCCCCACCACATCTGCAGCAACACCAACAGCTACGCAGACCCCTGCTGTTATGGCCTGTGTGTCCTACACCACCACCACCACCACCACCACCACCACCAGTGCTGCCTGCAACACCCTCCCTGTCCCAGAGGATGACCACCCCACACCACCAACTGAGGAGGGCAGGGAGAGGATGCAGGTGCCTACAGTGGTGATGCAACAGGTCCGTGGCAGCAGGGCAGGTGGGAGTGGCAGGGTCACTCACAGACACCCAGAGCCTGGGACCGAAGCCCTGGACAGAATAAACAAAGTCCTTGGGGCATATGAACTGGCCCAGGGACGAACGGCCCGGTCAGAAGAATATTCCCGTGAGCTCCTCCTGCTGAAGAGGTCCATGGACACCCACATGGGACAAATTGTGGACCTCTTGTGCCAGATAGTGGCGGCACTGAGGGACAGGCCTGCACCAAAAACAACACCTCCACCTCCCCCTGCTCGGCTGCAGGATGACAGTTCAACATCCTCCCCTGCGGCCACAGAGAGGGGTGAGTCCTCAGACCCCACAGGCCCTGCAGCCGAGCCCCCCCCCTGCCAAGCGACGAAGGGGCCGTCCAAAGAAATCCCTGGGAGTATCCCATGGCAAAGCACCTGCCAAACGTCAGTCACGGAGCCAGCCATGATGGCAACACTCTTCATTACTGCATTGACTTTTTGGACTGTCCTTCCCCACACTGCCTTGTGAATGGCATCTGTCTGTTGGACTGGGTTACCACATCAATGTGGTGACTACTCGATTCTCTCATTTACCATAACGGTCAACTCACTGCTTCACTAATCACCTCAATGTAAATGTTCACCCCACTCATATGTCACCATTGTAAATAAATACTCCTTACACACATGTTGTTGTTTCTGCTCCGTCTTTATTCCAGGATGTGCAGTTATCACCATGATTAAAATGTACCAGGAGTATGGAATGTATGTAGGCAAGGAGAGGCTGAAAGGACCTAGGAAAACACAACAGAACATGATTCACTAGTCTGGGTGTGGCATCACAGACATCACACAACACATACCATAAAGCTAATACAACATGCACACATCACAATGAGCAGCAAGTGCCAACATACACATCCTGTAGATGTTCAAAATTACCCTGTCCCATAAACATTGTCAGCCACACCTGAGTCAACAACCGGCTGCAGTCACAAAGCTCACATACACCTTCACAACAACAGCAACATCATCAGACAATGGGTCCGTTGTAAATTGTCACTCACCTTCAAGTGAAGTAGCGGCTGATGAGCTGCTGACGCAGGTCAACACCATCCTCCTCTCCACTGTCCTCATCACTGGACACGGGTTGGTTTGCAGGTGGGGGCCTTGGCTGCTCATCATCATCCAGGATCAGGGGGATATCCTTGCGAATGGCTAGGTGGTGGAGCATGCAGCAAGCCACTGCAATCTGACACACCTTCCTGGGCGAGTACAAGAGTGAACCTCCCATCTTGTCAAGGCAGCGAAATCGTGACTTCAGGAGACCAAAAGTCCGCTCCACCACACGACGTGTCCTCCCATGGGCATCATTGTAGCGTACATCAGCTGGTGTCCTGGGATTCCGCAGCAGGCTCAGCAACCACGGACGGTTGGGATATGCAGTCACCTAGGTGTGAGAGTCACAGATAAACCTTGTAATTATACTGTGGCAGAGGACAGCATGTCACACACACAGCACGCTACTGGACTCTTCGTACTCACCCACAATCCATGCACGTACAGGAAGCAGATTAGCCATGAGCAGTGGTACAATGCTGTTCCGCATGATGTATGAGTCATGGGCTGAGCCTGGAAATTTGGCACACACGTGCGTGATGATCATGTCCGCCTGGCACACCACTTGCACATTTATGGAGTGGAAATGTTTTCGATTCCTATAAATGTGCTCCCGTGCCTGTGGTGGAACAAGCCCAACATGGGTGCAATCAATGGCCCCAACAACATGGGGGATTTGTCCAAGGGCATAAAAGTCTCCCTTCACAGCCGCCAATTCAGGCACCCTGGGGAAATGGATATACCTGTCCTTGTATATCATCATGGCGGACATGACATCACGCAGCACCATGCTGAACATGGGTTGCGACATCACACCTGCACTGGACACCGTGTGCTGGAACGATCCAGAGGCAAAAAAATGCAGGGCCGCCATCACCTTAGACGTTGGGGTGAAAGCTGTTGGATATGTTCTGCGAGGCTGCAGGTGGGGCTCCAACATAGCACAGAGGTTTTGTAGGGTGGCTCTATCCAGAAGGAATTTCCGGATGACCTCCTCATCCTCCATGTCTGCCAGCACTGTGTAGGGACGATGCAGATTTGGTCTCCTCCTAGTTGAGATGAAAGTGGACACATGTCAATTCAGCACACCATGAGACGTGTACAACATCTTACGTTTTGACTGACACAACGCCAACAATGACTGTCATCACAATTGAGTTACAGAGCAGCTTACACGTAGGGACAGCTTCAGCTACACTACTCGCACACTTGTCCCCTTTCACACAGCAAGTACATCCAAAACAACATCTGACTATGTAAATGCACGTAGGGATATGGCCACATCTAGCATGAGCAGGCCTGAGAGTATTTCATACAGCATATGTGTAAAACTGCCACACCACTGTCTCATACCTAGCTGCTGTACCTGACACACCTTCAGGCGTAAGTTGAACATGGCACACATCAACAACACAATGACCACAGGCTGAGCGTAAACAACAAGTGTGTGCATGATCCATGAAAACAAGACAGTCAAATCTGCACATTCTACATTAAGACATACATCACTGTGATTTTCACAGCACTTTCACACATTGACATGTGTACACATTTGAGAGTCCATAACAACACTGTTCTGTGTACATGCCCATCAATATCTCACAAGTGACATGTAAGTGAGTACATGCCAATGTACTACATGACATACACAAACATGGCATGTGTAGTCAGCAGTGTGTTAAATGTTACACTGGCATTGTGTGCACAATGATGTGCCATTAATCATGTGGCCACTGTGCACTGTTGATGACTGCCCATTGGCCATTAACACAGCATGATGTGTCCATAGGTGCTGACAAAGTGCTCCACCACCCAAATCACGATCACTCACGTCAATGTATGGCACCCAAATCGCGGAAGCTACCGCCTGCCACCAGTGGTGTGTCACCACCAATCCCTAGAACACAATTGCGGTAGTGAGAGATATATATGTATTGCCAAATGGCGGTTGGCATGCTCCGCCACCCAAATCACGGTCACAGGCACCAATGTATGGCACACAAATCGCGGAAGCTACCGCCTGCCACCAGCGGTGTGTCACCACCAATACCTAGAACACAATCGCGGTAGTGAGAGATATATATGTATTGCCAAATGGTGGTTGGCATGCTCCGCCACCCAAATCACGGTCACAGGCACCAATGTATGGCACCAAAATCGTGGAAGCTACCGCCTGCCACCAGCGGTGTGTCACCACCAATCCCTAGGACACAATCGCGGTAGTGAGAGATATATATGTAGTGCCAAATGGCAGTTGGCATGCTCCGACACCCAAATCACGGTCACAGGCACCAATGTATGGCACCCAAATGGCGGAAGCTACCGCCTGCCACTAGCGGTGTCTCACCACCAATCCCTAGAACACAATCGCGGTAGTGAGAGATATATATGTATTGCCAAATGGCGGTTGGCATGCTCCGCCACCCAAATCACAGTCACAGGCACCAATGTATGGCACCCAAATCGTGGAAGCTACCGCCTGCCACCAGCGGTGTGTCACCACCAATCCCTAGAACACAATCGCAGTAGTGAGAGATATATATGTGTTGCCAAATGGCGGTTGGCATGCTCCGCCACCGAAATCATGGTCACAGGCACCAATGCATGGCACCCAAATCGCGGAAGCTACCGCCTGTCACCAGCGGTGTGTCACCACCAATCCCTAGAACACAATCGCGGTAACGAGAGATATATATGTATTGCCAAATGGCGGTTGGCATGCTCCGCCACCCAAATCACGGTCACAGGCACCAATGTATGGCACCCAAATCGCGGAAGCTACCGCCTGCCACCAGCGGTGTGTCACCACCAATCCCTAGAACACAATCGCGGTAGTGAGAGATATATATGTATTGCCAAATGGCAGTTGGCATGCTCCGCCACCCAAATCACGGTCACAGGCACCAATGTATGGCACACAAATTGCAGAAGCTACCGCCTGCCACCAGCGGTGTGTCACCGCCAATGCCCATGCCCTTGCAGCCAATGGGAACCGCAATCGCGGTAGCCTAATGCAATTTTCAAAATCGCGGAAGGCGTGCTCCGCCACCGCGGGGCCAGTCTTTGGCTGCATTTGAAAAAGGCTGACCTGGCACACCAATTGCAGCAGCTTGGAACCACTGAAACTGCCCCAGGGGGCTATATATGTGGGAGAGAGCCTCACATTTCCACAGCTTCCAGAGACTGCTGCCTGAGACCCCTCACCTGCTGCTGCTGTCTCCAGGGACTGCTGCTTGAGACCCCTCACCTGCTGCTGCTGTCTCCAGGGACTGCTGCCTGCCACCCCTCAACACCAACTGCTGCTGCTGCTGTCACCTGGCCACAGTGATGGCGAGGACTGAGAAGACCCGGGCCAGTCCCTTCACCAGCAAGGAGCTGGAGGTCCTGGTGGACGAGGTCCTCACACAGTATCCAAGGCTATATGGTGCCCCATATGTCGTGGTAAGTCTTCAACAGTGTGAGTGAGAGTGCAGGGGGGGCACACATGAAGTTGAGCTGCTGCAGTATGTGCCTGGGAGTGTGGGGTTATGTCATGCACTGCCTAGCATGCTTTCTCCAGGAGGAAGGGGTGTGTAGCCTATTTCACACGTTTCCCTGCCTGCACATCAAGATTTGAGGGACATGTATTGTCTTGTCAGCCATACAGTGATGCAGCAAGTTGGTAATGCAGGAGTCAGGACAGTGATTGCTTGTGTGAATGGCTGTGTGGGTCCCTGTTGTCCTTCTCAGTGTGAGCCCACCTGGCCTCCACAGTCACCGCCCAAACTGACAAGGACACATCACTGAATGTACAGAGTGTTACATGTGTCTTTTTTTCTTTACTCTCCTTCAATGAGCCATCTCAGCTCTGTAGCTTGCACATGCCAGGCCTTGTGAGAAGGGTGTGGGTTTGTGAGATCATGTCCCTCAATGGGACCTTCATGACACAGTGAGCCATTCACAGGGCAAGGACATTGAGGGCTGCGCAGTGTTGGACACAGTGAGTCTAACCCCAACATATGTTGATATGTAATGTATGTCTTGCTCTACCTAACAATGGACAGTAGATGTGGGCAGACTAGACAAGGCTTCATGTGCTGGCATCCTGCATGTGTATGAGATGGGCAGGTACTGTGTCCACCCTCACACCTGCATGCATTTACGTGTTGTTCTCCCATGCTGATGTACCATGTGAGATGCATTCTTGTCACTGTGAGACATATCTGTGGATTTGGTATGAGTCAGTATCATGCCACTGTACTGAGAGATATTGGTACATAACACTATGTCACTGATGTTTTCCCCCTCTTGTCTCCCATGCCTGCAGCTCAAAGTACACCAGCATAAGGCCGTGTGGAGGGCCATTGCATGCAAGGTGCAGGCTCTGGGTGTCTCAAACCGACGGCGCACCCACTGCCACAAGAGGTGGGATGACATCTGCCGGCTGAGCAAGAACGTGGCGGAGATGACGCTGGGTCTGCTCCCTCGGACTGGCAGGTTGGCGCGGCGCAGCATGACACCACTGATGGCCCGCATCTTGGCTGTGACACAGCCTGAGCTGGATGCACGTTTGAAGGAGCATCAGCAGCAAGCTAGGGGTGAGTATTCTGGGAAGGGTGACTTTGGCTGTGAGTGGCTGCATGTGTTCACAGCCTGGGACAGCGCTGGGCTATGTGATGTTGGTAGTGTGATGCAGTGGCTTGTAAGTGGCCTCTGTGCTGGGTGCAGCTGTAATGCATTTGCCCTACCTATACTTCCTAGTGTGTTTGAGTACTGAGCATTGACATTGCATTCTGAGTCGTGGGCTTCAGGTATCGTCTGCATTGGGGTAGTCTGGGAAATCACATGGAAGGGAACTTCAGTGTGCCTAATCTGAGTGTGCTCTCATCAAAGCGTACATTTCCTGACCTCAGATTTGTGAGGCTTAGACATCTGACACCAATGTGCTACAGTACTTGTGCCCCACAGTACAACATGGTGGATGGCATGAGCTCATGGCCATTGTGGACTGTTATGTTGGAGTCTGTATCTGTGTTGTCCCCTTCTGCTCCATCCAGATATGACAGTAGCAACATGTTGTGGGGTTCATCCTTGCCCACATCAGGGACCTAGGTGTGCTCAGAGCTATTTGTGTGTCTGGTTGAACGGAGCCACCAGCAGGATATTGTGCTGTGTGGTCATCACCTGGCTCACTTATGCCTGGTTTTCTTGTTTACACGCACTGTTCGAGTTCTAAATTGAGGGTGGTGTGCAACATGTAGATTTCTTCATCTTCAGTGATGCTTTGCTTGCATATGTTTGTTCTGTTGATGCCAATGAACTGACCCAACATCTCTCTCTCTCATGCAGCATCTCCCGTGGGCACGGGAGGACAGGGGACGGACACCAGTGGTGAGGCATCAAGCACAACAGCTGCACACAGGCACAGTGACACAGATGTGACCAGCGCCTCGGAGGGGGACAGGAGTCTGCTGGAGGAATCACAGCCGGAGACGCAAAGCTCAACGTCATCTGATGCCAGCGGTGACGCATCCATGTTGACGGGCACAGGGAATGGGGACTCTGCCTCCTCTTCCACCACACAGCGTACAGTGCCCACCCTCCCAGCTACTTCCACTGTTGCTGCCCGTGTTCGCACCAGTAAGCAGGGAAGAGTGTCCTTCACCCCAGGCACCGCTGCCCCTGCCCCTGTCTCCCCTGCTGCCATCAGTGCTGAGTCTGTGGACCTTTTGCGCCAGCTGTGTTTGGGCCAGACAGCTCTCCTCAATGCCTTCATAGACCACGACAAAAAGTTGGCACAGGTGGTTGCTTTCCTGGAGGGCATACATTCAGACGTGGGTGGGCTACACCGGACTGCACAGTCTTTGTCCTCCGCAGTGACGGTAGCCCTTCAACTGGCACAATCTCGGAGTCCAGCTCCAGTCCCTTTGTCCACCCCCCTGCCAGTGGGCACATCGGACGATAGTGACCATGCACAACAGACCTCAAGGTCAAGATACAGCACACGCAGCACATGCAGCAACAGCCCAAGCGGTCCAGGGCGCAGACACCATCCCCACAGAAAACTAAAGCCACCCCAGAGCGCAAAGACATAAGCCTGTCAGGCAACACCAAGGGCCACAAAGTCAAGAAGCTGACCTCAGGGTCACATGCCTCAGAGGCATCCCCAGCCAAGGACTCTCCTGTCCCAAAAGCATCTCGCAAGCACAAGCAGACAGTTTCCGTGCCCGCTGAGAAGGTGGTGCCTGCTAAAAGTACACATAAGAAGAGCTCCAAGGCAGATTCACCCACAACCTCAACTCCAATCCAAAGCCCTGTGAAGCAGGGAAATGCGGGCACTGTAGGGGGGAAACCTGGTAAACAGGGGATGGAGGGGCAGAGGCAAGGCCAGGCCAAGCGAACAGCTGGATCCAGCATGTCCCCAGAGGGAGGGCCACCGTCTGGACCTGATGCAGCTTTGGTGGTGAGTGTGCCTGTTGTGGCCGCCCCACCTCCCTCTCCTACCAAGCCCACACTTCCATATCGAATCCCCAAGAAGTGGAAAGGTACCCCTCCACATTCTCCCTCCCACACTGTGTCTCATGGCAGCATATCTCCGCCTCCACAGGCCACCACACCACCCGGTCCAAGCAGCCCTCCAGCTCCCAAAGCCACTGATGCCTCAAGCTCAGCTGGTCTGCTCTCTCCCAGGTCCAGTCCTCCAACTGGCCCCGACACTCAGCCAGCTTCCAGTCAGACTGACAGACAAGTCTGAGGCTAAATCCCCCTCACACACCTGTCTCTCCCACAGCGGTGCCTGTACTGCCCATTGTTATCCCCCTAGCTGTGTTGCTGACCATGACTGTGTACAGTCTCACACATTTCCTGTGCAGCTGCTCATGTACCTACTCTGCTGTTTGGACTGGCCACTGGCCTTGCTGTACATTGCTGTATTTGACCATTCCCTGCGCAGCTTCTCATGTACCTACTCTGCTGTTTGGACTGGCCACTGGCCTTGCTGTACATTGCTGTGTTTGCCCATTCCCTGTGCAGCTTCTCATGTACCTACTCTGCTGTTTGGACTGGCCACTTGCCTTGCTGTACATTGCTGTGTTTGCCCATTCCCTGTGCAGCTTCTCATGTACCTACTCTGCTGTTTGGACTGGCCACTGGCCTTGCTGTACATTGCTGTGTTTGCCCATTTCCTGTGCAGCTTCTCATGCACCTACTCTGCTGTTTGGACTGGCCACTGGCCTTGCTCTTGTCTACTTTTTATGCCTATCTGTGACATTTGTAATAAAGACAGTTGCTCCTGTTGTCTGCTTTGTCAGTCTCCTTGCTAAATAAAGGGTTTTCTGTGTGGGTATGGTTTAATGTGACACATGCTCTGTATGCCACTTTAACGTTGCCAGTTGCTAGTTTCACTATTTCAGAGTTTGACTGAGGTGATAGGCACTTCAGTTCTACTTGACTCTGAGGCTTGGGGGTGCACTGATGGTTGTTTGTGATGATCTACTGTTATCCTAATGATTCTATGTTCAGGTTTGCTAAATTGTACACATGTCATGTTAGGATGCACTACCAGCACAGAGTGGGATTCTATCCACAGGATTGCAGGCAGGCTGGCCTGGGTCATCATGTATGTGTGATCTTACTTTATGTGTGCCCAGCAGTGTAGGTGTATAGTCATCTTGTGATGGTCAGTCATCCTAGTCACATGGGTTACTTTCAATGTGTGCACTTGGGTGGTCAGGAAGTGTGCAGTGTGGAGGGGGTGACTTTGTTGTGAGTGTTGATGTGTGTGTGCACCTGCAATGTCAACTACACACATGTGTCACCCAGGAGTAGGGTGCATGTTTGTGTAATTGTTCAGCCCTGTGATTGTGATTGTGTGCACATGTGTGTGTTGTATGTTGTGCACTGTGCAGTGTGTTGGTGTGTCCTTGCAGTTCTAGCTAACTCCTGCTTGTTGTTTTTGCCAATTGTGAGTATGCAGAGTATGTGACTGTCAAGTCAGTGTTGTGTTTTGTTGATCATCCATGTGTCTTGATGCTGTTTGTACTCACTGTGCATCCCTGCTCAGCCACACTGACATTGTGGGTGTGTTTTCTCATGCATTGCTGTCACATGGGGCTTTATTGCCTCCAGTATGACATGTGGTGTGTGGTGTCATACCATCCCCTATCTGTGCTTCAGATGCCTACCCATTGTGAGTCTGCAATCCATCTATGTGTGTATGGTACACTCCTGCAATGTCCACTACTGACGTACACACCACTTCACTTTCATGTCAGCTGTCCCCTTGGTTTGCCTGTGTGTGTGCCTCCCCATCACTTCATTTGTAACACTGTGCTTTGTGGTGCAGATCTTTGCACAGGACCAATGTGCCACTCAGGACATTTTCCCTATTGGTTATATGTTATTTTCTTGTACTGTTTAGCAGTCATGGTTGCTCATATGCAGTTCAACTGTTTGTGCTGCACAGTCCTCTGGTCAAGTTGTTTCCACTTTGGTGTCCCAGACTTGTGCATCTGTGGGTGTTGGGTTAGGTGTATGTAAGTCCGTTTTGTATATAGCGCAGCTACTCACCCTTACGGGTCTCAAGGCGCTGGGGGCCGTAGTGGAAATTAAGTGAGCTATTGCCCAGAGTCACATGGTGCTGAGCTGAGCTGCCGCCGGCGCCAGGGATCGAACCGTGAACCCTGTGCTCCGAAGTCAGCTGCCCTGACCGCTGCACCACACCACACCTATGTGTGTTTGCTGAGGTACTGCTTCACTTCCTGAGTGTGATGTTGTCAATGTGCTGTTTTGATTGTTGTTGTGGGTGTTCATGGTGTGTCACTCATGTCTGTGTGGGACTGGTATGTTTGGTGTGCACACACTGCTTGGTGTGCATGCAGTGCTGTGGGTGTATGTTGCCTTGTCCTTGCCTGGTGTGCATCCCCTGATGTCCTGCTGTGTTTTCAATTTGATTTATTGGCATGTGCTTCTGTTGTGTGTTTGATGTGGCTGTGTGCAGTGTTTGGGCTGTGTTGTCTCTTGCAGATGACAGATGCTCTGTGTGTGGTGTTCTATTTGCATGTCAGTGTGTGTGTTTTGTTGGTGTGGTGTGTTTCATTCAGATGTGTGTTGCCAGTGTGGTGTGCCTTACTTGTGTGTCTGTCACATGAACTTAGGTGTATTCTAGTTCTTGTGCTTGTGTTAGGTGCGTCCTTGTTGTTTTCTCCTCTCATATCTGAGCTGTCTCTTGTCAGTCTTGTGCATGTGCAGGCATGTGATACACTGTGACATCATGTTGACTTGATGGGTGGTGTGGTATGTCTGTCTGTGTGTCATTGTAGGCCCATTTCTCCCAGTTTGTGTCCATGATTGTTTTGTGATGGTGCACTTCTTGTCTGTGTTGTGGTATGTTGTCTGTGCATTGTTCCTGACTGTTGGGGTTGTGCACTCCTGTTCTGTCTGTGCTCCCATTGCCTTTCCACAGTTTGGCTGCACAGTTCATGTCTGGTCTTGTTGTGCTTCTGTGTGTGTTTTAGTTGAGGTATGTGTTTGGCTGTTATTTTTGTGCATACATTGGTTCTGGCATCCCTGTGTGTGTGTGTGATGTTTGTGGGTGCCCCCAAGGAGTGTGATTGTTTGTCTGTGTATTGACTGGACTTTATTGACACCCTTCTGTGTGTCTGGCACTGGTGTTGTGTGCTGCAGGTGTGATGGGGGGTATGTGTGAAGATTCCTACTTGTGTTTGACGGTCATGGAGTGTGTCAATGGGCCTTGTGTGTTGTGCTGCTGACATGCTCCTGTCAAGTAGTTGGATACATATGTGTGGCTGTTCACTGTTTGACTTCAGGGCCTTCCTTTCATCCCTGTGCCTATCCATGGGTTGCCTTGCTGTCTCCCTGAGTTGTTGCACTGAGGTGACTGTGGTTTGACTTCACTCACTGTGCCAGCCATGTGTGATTTGATGGGCTGAGGGTGTTCTTATATATTCCTTGTCTTGCATGTGATGTACACATGCTTGGTAGTTAGCTCCTTGGCCTTCCAATTGTGGGCACCTCACTTTAGCTTTCCTATATGTTGTACTCCATTGCTGCTGGCATGTGGTCTGTGTATTTGGCTGTGTGTCAGTGTGGGGTATGTCTGTGTGACTTGGCAGGCTGTGTGTCCAGTGGAGTGATTGTTCATTATCTGTGTGTGTGTGCATTTTCTGCTTGGACTCAGTTTTCTTGCCATGTGTGTGGTTTTGTTGTGGTGTGTGGGTTGCCCTGGCCCTGTGCTTCTGTGCTGTGTGTTCCTCTGCAGCCACTCCTGCTGTGGCTGTCTCCCTAGTTGTTTGGTGTGTGGTGCAGGGTGTGGGTTCACCTGGCTTGTTGTTGTGCATGGGGGAGCACAGGAGGGGCACATGGCATGTCCCTTCAGGGGGGGGCCTGATGTATGGAGGGTGGAGGTATGGCCCTGTGGTCTTTGTGCACTACCCATGCCTGGCACTGGCCCTGCCTTCTGCATTGTGCGCATGTTTTCCCGCATTTTCACCGCTGCGGTGACGTGACCGGGACATTACTTTATGATTGCGGTGGATGGGTGACCTGGATGCGGAGGGGTGATTTGGTGACAGGTAGGACATGTGTGGGTGCACTTGTGGATGTGTTCCTGTCCCCACCAGGGTGTCTGGTGTGGACAGGAACCCTAGATCAGCCCATGCGTTGTGTGTTGTGGTTGTCTGCGGAGTTGTGTTGTTGCGTACCTGCGGCGTCGTCCGCGACGGGCCATGAGTTGCTGGTGATGTATCAGGTACAGCGCCGGGAAGACGTGCAAATCTGGGACTATTGCACTCGGGACCGGGCGGTTGGGACCGGGGATCAGGTTTAGCGCTCCGCTGTGATGCTTCCGCCGTCTCTGGTTGGGCGGTTTCTCCACTGCGGTGCGACTGGCTGTTTGGGGCATCCTGATTTGTACGGCGGTCGGGACGTAATTCCGCACGGCGGTGAGTCTCCATTGGCTCCCACCGCCGCGGTGGCGGGCCCACTTTGATGGCGGTTAGCGTCGCACCACGCCGGACAGGAAATGGGCTACGTTTGGCTATCCTAATATGGCGGGTGTGAGGTCCGCTGCTGGCGTGCGGAAAAAAGCATTTTCCGCCAGCACCGCGGTGGTGCCTCCGACCGCCATCGTAATAGGCCCCTTACTTATTATAAAAAGTGCTTTACGATTATTTTATGCAGTTGTAACATTAAATAGATATTTTACTTACTTTTTGAAGTTGTATTCAGAGCTTTCAATGATGAAGTCCAGTGTTGCAGATTCCCCTTATTCTTGGTTTTGTTGTTGGAGCATAAAATAATGTTACATTGTCTTTCATTTATATATTGTATCTTTAATTGTGCTTTCAATCTTATTGGGTTATTTTAGTTGTAGGTATTTTTCATTGGTTGTTACTAATGTTTTCAATTAATTTGACAGTTTTTTCCTTACATGGGAAACGCTAATTAATGTTCAGTTGAACTTTTTTTTATTCTTACTTATTAAAGTGTAATAGTATATTATTTGTATTTTATTTTGCATCGCATGTATATTAAAAAATATTTATTTTATATATAGTGTTTGTAAGTATAATAAAATTGGTGAGTTTAAATATGTTAAAGTTATTTTATTGAATTATAATGTATTAATGTTAAATTTATTTATTTAATACGTTGTGTGTGTCAGTGATATTGTTTATATTAGTTTTGTGATATATTGTGTTATTAAAAATATTTTGAAGGTGTCGATATTTTTTTGGGGCGATAATAGTGTGATCTATATTTTTGTTATCGATTTTTGTGTCATTTTGTATGTTTATTTAATGTTTTCGATATTAGTTATCACAATATTTTTTTGATTGATATTGATGATATCGATGTTAATGTTTGCCGATAATTTTGTGTCGATATTTGTGTATTTTTTTAAATAAGTATAGAGTATCGATATTTATGTGTATCGATATTTGTGTTTCGATAATTTTGTAGCTCGATATTTTGAGTGTCGATGTTATGTCAGTGATCCAAGTCATCTCTTAGGGAGGAGAACAGTGATTCCAAGTAGGGTCGGGTGACCGGTACCTCCGCGTCATCCCCTGAGGGTGAGGCTGCTCTGCTTGCCGTTGTCTGTGTTTCTCCATCCTGCGATGTTGCCTGCTTCGAGAATAACTCCTTGAGTGTGCCCCTTTTTTAGGTGTGACCCAACGCCATCAGGGCTGTATCTCCTCTCTCCCAGAGGCTTTTGCTCCCTTCGCCTCCCCTATCATTTGCAGTCCCCAGTGAGGATTTGCTTTTTCTTAAAGCTGTCCTTCAGCCTCTTGCGACGGTGGCCCTTCCGCTCTAATGCTAGTTCTCAGTCCCTCAAATTGCCCCAGGGCTCCTTGCTACATTTCTGTCTTGGTATTTGTGAATTGCGAGTGCCGAGGCCTACTGGACTTTAATGACATTGTGGGCTCTGCGTCACAATGCCTCCGGCCCTAACCCCAACTCCCTCTAGCGTCCTGATTCCCTCTCAGGTATCTCTCTGCTCTAATGTGTGGCCCCAGGTCTTCCTATTGTCCATTCATCAGGCAAAGGGCTTTGGCTCTATCTCTTGGCCTGGAGGCCTACTCGCTCCTCAAAAGGACTTCTGCTTTTCTACCTCAGCGCTACATTACTCAGGGTCTTCCCATCTGGCCTCTTGCCTCATCGCCACAGCCGATGCCAGGTCCACCGCCCCTCCACCGTGGTTTGCCCCTCTTTCAAGTGTCTTTCGGGCCCCTGGGCACTTCTCCCGCCGATGCCTCCTTGGGCCTTAGCTCCGTCTCACCTCTGCTACTCGGATGCTCCGTTGCCTCATCACACCCTGGGTCCCAGTTGCTGATGTCATTTGTTCCCCTGGGCTCCATGTACAGCTTCCAAGCCCCTGGTTCCCTGTACCTCCATGGGGCTCCTTGGGACGATGCTCTGTCTCGCTTCGTGGCTCCTTGCCCCCCACTGCTCCTACACATCTCGGGGCCCGGGCGCCGATCTGCTGCTGCTCTCCACTCCAGCTCACATTGCCCCCACTCCTGTCAGGGATCAGGATGGCCGCTCCTCACCCTCTCTCTGTGACTGGCCTAGATGGCACGTCTGTCGACTGCCTCTTCTCTGCTTCCTCTTTGTGCCTCTCGACTCCAGTCGACTCCGGCTATTAGTTGCGTAGAGGAGACCTGCCCCTCCCCTTTACACAGGCCACAGGACTCTGCTCCCATCTCCGCTCCACTAGGCCCACCTCTGCAGGCCTGCTTCCATTTCTTATCGGGGGCAGTAAACTGCTTCCCCGGCACAGCTCGGGTCTGAGAGGGGGCTACGTTGACTCCTGGCCCTCTTAGGCACTCCGCACTATAACTCCATCACCTCTATCAATGTTAGTGAGGGTGCCAGGAGGCTCCAGTGTGGAGAGGCCGAGTTTCATGTCCTACTCTGTCGCCATCATGACCACACCCCGGCTTTATGTTTTTAAAGACAAGGGGGGCTACTTGACCACCCTCTCCAAGCTCAATTAAGCCCATTAGGCCATGGGGACGCCAGGGATTTATGCTTTTTAAAGCAGAGGGTGGCAAAGCGGTCTCCCATCCCTGAGCCTTATTATTCCCTGGGGAACCCATTCTTAAGGGCCTTTCCTTTTTAAAGGGAAGGGTGCCACATGACCCGCCTCCCCAAGCCTTATTAGACCCTGAGGACCCCAACTTCAGTGCTGTTTTTAAAAACAATTAAAGCAGAGGGGGACCATGTGCTCCCCCCTTCCCAAGCCTTATTAGGACCTGGGGGCCCCAGACTCCAGGGTTGTTTTTTTTTTTTTTTAAATTAAAGGAGAGGGGGGCACTTGGCCCCTTCTCCGAGTCTTATTAGACCCAGGGCCCTTTTTTATGATATGGGAGGGGTCTGCTTGGTCCCCCCACCCCGAGCCCTATTAGACCCTTGGAACTCCATCTCCGAGGGCCCTTTTTTGTGAATTGGATGTGAGGCCACGTGGCTCCAATCCCCAAGCCTTATTAGGCCCTGGAGATGCCATCTCCCAGGGTCATTACTAAAATTAAAGGGGGGCGGGGCCCCCTTCCCCGAATCTTGGACCCCATTGCCTAGGGACTTTCCTCTATTTAAAGGGGAGGGAGGCCACACGGCCCCACTCCCAAGGCATTGTTAGGTCCTGGGGACCTCAGCCCACAGGGCCACTAATAAAATTAAAGGGGAGAGGGATGCACAGCCCTCTCCACGAGCCTTCTTAGGCCCTGGGGACCCCAGCCCCGGTGCCACTAATAAAATTAAAGGGGAGAGGGTCACGCGGCCCCTCTCTCCAATCCTTCTTAGGCCCTGAGGACCCCATCCCCCAGGTCTGTTTTTTAATTAAGGGGGAAGAAGGCTTTGTGGCCCCTCTCCCTGAGCCTTGCTAGGCCCTAGGGGCCCCATCCCACATGGCCTTTGTTAAAAGTAAATGGGAGTGGGCATTGCGGCCACCCTCCTCGAGCCTTGCTAGACCCTGGGGACCCCATCCCCTAGGGCCATTTATTTAAATAACAGGAAGGGGGCTGCACTGCTCCTCTCTCCAAGCCATTATCAGCCCCAGGAACTCCATATCCTGGGGCCCTCATCACCTAAAGGTGGGTGCCTTGGTGACTACCCGGGCTCCCACCAATACCCCTGCAGCCTCATCTATCTGCCTACATTCTGTGGGAGTCAGCATTGCTCCCATCCGGAGGGAGTAGGTACTAATGTTGCATCTTCCAAAAGGGAGCAATATATATATATCTGTTTCCCCACGCACATTAGTGCAGGCAGGGAGCCAGATCAAAAGTCCGCTCCCAGGAGGTGGGAGCATTGTTAAGCCCCTGCCCACGGGGAGTGGACTTGGTGTTCGCTCCAGCTTGGCAGAAGATTAAAAAGTATTCTTGTGAAGCAGGCAAAAACACAGGTTTCCCTACCCGCCCCAGTGAGGACAGGGAAACTGCTATGTTCGGGGGGCTACCCGGGACATAGCAAGTGTGCTGGCCATGGGAGTGGGCTCTCCAGGGCCCTTAATAGCTGCCCTCTCCCTATTTTAAGCAATTATGTCTCTAGGAGTAGGCTCCCCAAGGCCATTAATGCCTCGTTGAGCAGGACCACATGCCTCTCTTCCCTTTTTCAATATGACCTGGGGGTGGGCTCGCCGGTGATGATAGTTAATGAATGCAGTCTGGCTACCATTTCTGGGTTTTTTCCGATCCCAAAGAAGTCCTGTGGGATCGCAGAATTGTTTGCTGATTATTTGTTTGTTTTAGGCCCCAGTGAGGTGGGGCCAAGGAGGTCAAGGTATCCCCATGGTGACCCCTTACATTATTTTTCATTTTTGTTTCAGCCTAAGTCCCTGAGTACTGTAATGGCTGCCAGCAACATTTTTCTCACGTTGCTGGCAGCCAATCAGAGTGCTCGCTCCCCTGGGAGTCTGACTCCCACATGAGCAAGATGGCAAAAGGGAAATAAAGTTACCTGGACCAATAAGAGTACTCAATTTTTAAATTGGCGCTCCCGCAATAGTCTTTTACTTTTGACCCTTAATTTCTCAAAAACTACTGAATGGATTTACCACAAATCACAAAAAGCGCAATCTGTGGACCAGATCTAGCTTCCTGACAAATGTGGTGTAATTCCATTCAGCAGTGTTTGTGGAAGCCTGTCTTAAAGAAGTCTATGGAAAATTCACAGGGATTTTGCTTTTTGGTACACTTCTTTTTTCTCAGCCCCGCTTGATAGATCACTTCCCATGCACAAACTGGTCTAAATGTAGCATCTTTTTGGAAAGTTTCATGTAGATTTGTCAAACACTGCGAAAGGTATTAGTAACACAAAAATCTCTTTTCCTATGGAAGAGCTGAACTAACTATGACTACCCAGTAGCCTCCACCACTGGGTAATATAAAAGAGTCTTTTGGATAAATTGTCCCTTTGTCCCATGCTAAACAAAGTAGAAGGATGCTCCAAACCTTCAGGCAGGTAATTGTCAGCATGATTGACACTATAAATAGTCCAATACTTCGGGAGAAGATGAGGAAATGGGAGTGACCACCAGGCTTCTGAAAACTGATTATTCAACTACATGAAGGCTCATGGACTAGGGTTGAATTGGGGCGTAATGGAGCACTGATCAGAAAAATTTATAGCCCTAATGGATTGAGGCAGGGGTGTATGATGGCCCCGCTTCTGTTATCCATCTATATTGCGGATGCCATGGAAGGATTAAATCTAGTTTGATCATTTCTGCCAAAACTAGGTAATGAGGCCATTCCAGCAATGTTTTATGCCAATGATATGGTTTTGCTTGATCTTAAGCCGTTTGGCCTACAGAGGCAATTACATGCTTTTGCTGAGTATTGCAAGTCAGACGATTTGAAAATAATTATGGCTAAGACTAAAGTAATGGTCTTCTCAAAAGGAAGGGTACAGAAGAAAAAGCCTAAGTGGTGGATAAATGGCATCTTAGTAGAAGAGGCAAAAAGGAATATCGCTATCTTGGAATATCTCTTTAGATATAACCTCAACTTTACACCTCATATTGACATCCAGAAGGGGTAGGTTAAGGCCATTGTAGGTGCTTTATATAGGATGGACTCAGTATTGGGCCATAAGTCCATTGACGTGCTTAGAGAGACATACAATGCTAACATCGTTAGTCTGTTGCTGTATGGGTGTGAGGTTCTGCCCATAAAATATTTGAGGAGTGTGTAAAACATAGAAATGAATGTCTGGCAGAAATTACAAGGCCTATCCACAGGATCCATAAATAGTGCCCTTAGTCTAGAATTGGCCATCACTAATGAACTATTTAAGTACACACAGTGGCTCCTTATTTACTGTTTTGGTCCCCTTGGAGCTGATCAGGGCTCCTTAAGGTAAATCATAAAATCTTGTCTGCAGGAGAAGTATTCTGAAAGATGGGGCGCTCATCTCCTCGATATTAAGGTATTCCTAGATGTTGCAGTAGGGGTTGAACTTCAAGGGTTGTCTGTTGTACAGCAGAAGCAAACATTTAGTAAAAGAGGGATCCAGGAGGAGTGACAGAGAAGATGTGTGTAAGAGAGATAATTGTATCATTTAAAGGAATCAAGATATTGGGGGCATATTCTGCCTTACCTGCGGGATATAAAAAGTGCTTATATAAGGAGGTGGCCCTTGAAGGTTAGGCTTGGACTGGTTCCAGTCTTTATACGATGGAAGCTGGCCAGACAGACAGGCTCATATATAGTTAAGAATCCCTTTTTTCTCAAAGTGAACCATTATCTTTTTGCATTTACTCATAGCCTGCTCATGTTTTGATACTAGGTGAACAAAATTGTTGTTACCTTTTAGAATGACACAAGTCCGCCATATGAATGATTTAATGATATTAATTCTAAGATGTAATATTATATCATTTTGCTATGCGGTAATGAAATTCCTGTCCATTGTTTTACGAACAGTGAATTGAGCTGAGTGGTCCGCCGCATTAGTGTTATGGAAGGGGTACACTGAGGTCCCCTTAATTTTAATTACTCTTTCACACAAATACAAGTATTGTATGTCACTCTGTGTTTGACCCTTAGTAAAAGGAAGGTTATTTTGTACGAAGTCAATACCTACCTTGCCTAATAGCACTCTGTGTAACCAAAACCATATTTTGCACTACTGTGGCTCTATTTTGCACAAAGAAAATTGTATTTTGCACAATGATAATCGTTTACCCTGTCATACAATACCAATACTAACCCTGGGCAAAGCACTACGCTACGCTCGCGTAGTTTGCGAAGTTTGCGCTACTTCGCACAACGCGAATTGCACGTAGCACAGTGCAAACACGCGTAGCGTAGTGCAGCGGTCATTTTTGCTTGCTCGCGGTCCTCAACGTCAAGTTGGCGACCGCGAGCAAGCAAAATGACATCCCGGCGAGACTTTTTCTCGTTCGCGATCAGCAACATCAAGTTGCCGATCGCGAGCGTGGAAAATAAACCTCCCGGCGAGATTCGCAACGCGGGGAGGTCAGGTTTCTCATTGCTAGTGGTCGCGTATGCTCGCGACTGCTCGCGATGAGAAACTACCAGTCCGCGTTGAGAAAGCTGCCGCTCGAGTAAAAATCTACTCGAGCGGCAGTAAAAGACAGCTCGCACTGTGCAAGATGCCGTTTTCAATGATTGCACAGTGCGGACAAGCATCCGGCACTGTGCAATCATTGCGAACAGTGCACTACGCAGTTCGCGTAGTGCTACGCGTAGCTCGCGTAGTGCGAACTGCACTTTGCATAGCTTCGCGTAGCGCTACTTCGCGAACTACGCCCAGGCTTAACCAATACCCATCTTGTCCAATCATGTATGGTATAAAAATATTTGTATAGTTAAAATTGTATTTTGTACTACCATCGCTTTGGTTTGCACAAAAGAAATTGTATCTTGTACAATGATAATTGTTTACCCTGTACGCACAATCCCAATGCCTATCTTGCCCAATCGTGTGTGATATAAAAATAAATGTATTTTGCAATACTGCCACTCTATCTTGCACACACGTGAATTGCATTTTGCACAATGACAATGTTTACCTTGTTTAGAAATATGAGTAATTATATATTGTTGCAAAATTGGTCTAAGGTAGAGTGCTCCAGTGTGGACGGGAAGCAGGATAGATTTTAGTGTTTTAAATACTGATCAGATAGCAGGCAAAAACAAGTACTTGTAGATTTTAAACATCTTTTATGGGGGTGGGTAGGGTTCAATATTAATAGATTTTTTTAGTGTAAAATGTATATAGATTAAAATGACTGGAGTTTCATTTTAAGTGGTATGTTTATTATGTGTTAATGTGTGTATGCAAACTGTTTGCATTGCCTTGTCTGGCATGATAGCAAACTGTTAAAAAAAAATCAAAATCAAACTTCAAAAAACACTACTTTGTATAAACGAGATTTCGGTCGAGAGATCAAAATCTAGTCATTTCCACAACATAAAGGATTGGAAATCCAAAATGTTCAAAAATTATTTGTGCAATCAATAGCATTCTTGCAGTTTTTATCATCACACTGGCATAATACAGGAGTCCTTGAATACATAAGGACAACTTTCTGTAACAAAGGAAAAGAGAGCTTCGTTTAGCTGTTGGGGATTGTGCAAGTGAAGGCACAGAGCACGCATGAAAGAAAGCTTCTGCACATAACCCCAGAATTTTGTTTGCATATTCGCCAGAGTTGTGTTGTCCTTCAGTCTATTGTGTTCTTGATGTCTTTTTGCCATAACATTTGACTGCTATTGTGTCCAATATTAATAATTGATGGCACTTTAGTTAAAGTTTTTTATGAAGTAGGATAATTCTCAAAGACTAGTGTGCATACAGAATCACTTCCTGACTATAGGGGTCATTACGGTGTCGTAACGTTCGCCACCGCCGAGCCGGCGGTGGCGACCGTTACTGCATCGTAACGAGTAATACCCCCGCCATATTATAATGTTGTATTCCGCTTTAGGTGTCCGTATATAGGTTTTCCTGATACATGTCCTTATATAGGCACAATTCGCATTGCCCTTATATAGGCATAGAATCCCAGTCCTTATTTAGGCATTAGCCATGCACTCCAAATACAGGCATGGTCACCGACATCCGTCCACCCTAACGTCACAACGAGTTCTTAGAAACCAGACCCTTAAGCTCTTGGGAGTTCCCCTGGCACAGGATTATTGATATCTCCAAGAACTCATTTATTATGCATGAACCGCTATACCTTAAGGGTTCATTCCTGACGTCTTCCTCTGTCCGACTTCACGTCAATGCTAACATTCCAAGGCACCTACCAGGTATAAATATACCTTCCCTTGCCCAAGCAAGTTAGAGGAGACCTCGACTTCAGAGGAGCCCGTATCCCGGCCTGATGCACTGAAAAGACGCTGTCATCCCTGCTCGCAGAGAATCCAGCTTCCAGTGTTCTGACTCCCTTCGCGGGGTGTTAGAGTTCCAGATTCCCACCTCTCTCATTCTCAAGGTATGGAGCTGACTAGAACCTAGAGGGACTCTTGGCATACTAGACTTAACATACTCTTAGTATACTATACTAGAGAATACTTCACCTACTTCTTACCTTGCCCTACACCTAGATCAGGTTAGGTACACTGGGGTAGAACTAGCTTAGAGAAGCATCGTATGAGTACTCGCATTTTAGCTCATGTTATTTATGTACGTGAATATATGCTAAAAGATAATGCTAGCGCAGTATTATTTATTTCTACTGCTTACGCTGTACATTATATATCTTGCATACTGTCTTGAGATCATTACAGCTCATATCTCTTACACGAGAAACAAGACTGTTCAATAAAACCTTTTTATTGAAACGCCCGTCTATTCTTTCTGTGTAACTCTGAGGAAACTAAGCATGCACGATTAGCTGAGTGAAACTGTTATCTATTGTTTCCACGATTCTGAGAAGTATTCCGATTCTAAAGGGAAACAAAGTTGTCATGTTTATGCGGTTGCCAGAAACTACTCCCTTCTTGTTTACAAGGAGTTTCTAGTGGCCTCTGAGTTAGCTGTCAAAAAAGTAATTAAGTTTAATATACTCGATAGGGACATACTGACCTCAGTCCTATGTTAAACCTATAGGGTATATTATTCCAATGCGCAGAGCCTATTAGGGAAATAGGAACTACACTACATCGCGGCGGATGCAAAGTGCGTCTGCCGCTTTTTCGCCGATCGGCAATCGTTACGATTGCCGGCCGGGCGGGCTTGGCCCCTGATATGGTGGCGGTGCCTAGCAGGCACCGCCATCCATTTTAGGATGCTTGCAGTTCAAGGCCTTTCCATGGCGGTGATGCCGCCATGGAAAGGCTGGTGGGGATTTGCTTTGAGGGACCGTTGCGGGCCCCCGGGGGGGTGGGGGGTGCACTTGGGGGGTTCCCATGGTACCCCCTCCATTCACATGCACAAGGTGGCATTAGCTGAGTGAAACTGTTATCTATTGTTTCCACGATTTTGAGAAGTATTCCGATTCTAAAGGGAAACAAAGTTGTCATGTTTATGCGGTTGCCAGAAACTACTCCCTTCTTGTTTACAAGGAGTTTCTAGTGGCCTCTGTGTTAGCTGGCAAAAAAGGAATTAAGTTTAATATACTCGATAGGGACATACTGACCTCAGTCCTATGTCAAACCTATAGGGTATATTATTCCAATGCGCAGAGCCTATTAGGTAAATAGAAACTACACCACATCGCGGCGGACGCAAAGTGTGTCCGCCGCTTTTTCGCCGATCAGCAATCGTTACGATTGCCGGCCGGGTGGACTTGGCCCCTGATATGGTGGCGGTGCCTAGCAGGCACCGCCATCCATATTAGGATGCTTGCGGTTGAAGGCCCATCGCCGCCATGGAAAGGCTGGTGGGGATTTGCTTTGAGGGCCCGTTGTGGGCCCCCGGGGGGGTGGGGGGTGCACTTGGGGGGTACCCATGGTACCCCCTCCATTCACATGCACAAGGTGGCAGGCACCACGCGGTGCCTGCCACGTTGTGCATGGAAATGCACAACATGTCATTTTGACATTGCGGCGGGTGCTGCTGTAAGCAGCATCCGCGGGAATGTTAATTTGCGGAATGCAACCGCCAGGGTGGCGGTCACATCCTAATCAGGGCTGCGGGACCGCTGCATGTCTGGCGGCCGGTCCCGTTACCACTGGGATGGCGGACTAAAGTCAGCCCGCCATCCTAATTGGCCCCTATGAACCTTAAATGTTGTCATGTTATTGAAGAGATAACCTCACACACATGATAGTGTCATGCTTCATCATCGGTATCCTCTCCCCAGCCTGAGAGGAAAATACCACCAGGGGGGACTCAACCTCCTTGAAGACTTATAGGGTAGGAGGGAGTTCTTGGATAAGGCTAACTAGATGAAGGCGGGAACCAGATATAATTAAAAATACCTTGGTGTTGCCAGGTTATTACCTTTATTCAGTGGTATTCCAGGTATATCAACAAAAACAATATGAACAGGTATGTGAAGACAATGGCTCAAACCGTTCCTTAACCTCCATTATGTTTCTGCTAATTGGTAGCCAAAGCCATCTGGGGCATTCTTCACGGCTTCAGGATCCCTATCTAAAGTGGAAAAGACTTCTAGCAGTCTCTAACTACAGGTAAGAAGAAATGTTTTTAACTAAGAGTAGTGAAAATATCATCTACCTTGTAGCCCAGGTGATTCCTACCTGGTTCTGGTCCTAGTGTTCTAATGAACTCCTAGATAGAAAAATGAGATGACAATAGGCAATTAATTCATTGCAACCAATTTTTCAAAAATATATACAGAGACAGTATTATTATCACAGCTTGTCTAAGTACATTACGCTATAAGACTTGTGGACATGCAAGTGCTCAATCACAGCTCATCAAAGCAAAACAACATTGTGAAGGTGTTGTTGCCTAGCAACAAACATAAGTGCATATGTAAACAGTTCAAGTGTGTTTAATCTTGTGGTTTTTCTTGCCTACTCCATTGTTGTGGAGAAAGATGATATGAGAAAAAACATTGCTAAGTAAATGATCAATATAAGAAAATAAAAGATAATTCATGCATTTCTATTCCTTACCCTAGACTTGAGGGGACACCAGCTCACTGGTCTCAAAGGGGTTGGAGTCCTTTATAGTCACACTCTTGATGTATGGGGTAAAAGTATTAGTAGTATAAAGGTACTTAAGTTTGAAGGTCTAGACAAAATTGGTAGAGTAACAGTCTTGCTACCACCCTCTTTAACGTTCCATATTAATGCTTTTTTAGCAGTCTCAAAATGTGTGGTGTTGGCCTGTGTCATGCTGTTAGTTGTGTTGTCTGTATAAACCAGTGCTATTGGGGTTTTTCCTAGAGCATATCAGTGGCCTTCTTCTAGTGTGAAGAGAGCTCTGCCTTGTCCTGTCTCGGATCAGATGGGATGGAACGCTGTTTAAGTCTATGGCCATCGTATCAGGTTATACAGAATCGAATTATGGTATCTGTCATTCCAGATGACTCCTTAGACCAAGGAGAAAGAATATTACATGTGTCTCTAGGAGGGACGTATGGTGGCTTATTCTCCTCCTCTCATTATGTGTTCAAAAGGTTATTATCAAGATGTATTTCATGTATGGTTCATAATCTCCAGGAATTGAGCTTTTTTGCTTTCTTTTGTGCGCTCTTTTGTTACAGCTCCTATACAGTTATGGGGACCTTTCTGTAATGGAGATGTTGAGATTAGTTTAGGTTGCCATAAGCACTGTGTGCCTCCTGAAAAGACCAGGCACCATCATTGAAGGTGCACAGGTGTACAATAGGATGGATTTCAGGAATGCAACAATGGATGAACGCCAGAGGAGGAAATTGGCAATGGGATGGATTTCAGGAATGCATCAATGGATGAAGGCCAGAGGGGGAAATGGCAGTGCTCTGCAGAATAAACAACGGGTTTTAACCCTTGAATATCCCCATAGAGTTTCTAGGAACACCTGGTTCAGATATACACATTCAATTATCTCCACACCACTTACCACACACCCCACTGATTGAATGTAATAGATTGGACAAAAGATAAGTGTTTCCAAGGTGGACACTGGAGGACATACTTTATGCATATGGTCTAGGCAGGTCCAGTTATTGTAGGCTTCTGGCAGAAAGTATTGCTGATTTGGAACACATGTTACATAGGGCTGCATTAGCCATGGTGGAAATTCACCTACTGGGCCTTTATCTCTGCCCTAAGAAGTTGAGAGTAGGCTTCAAATTCCTGAATCTAGCACTAGTGCTTGCCGAGCAAGCCATAGCAATACACTGGTGATCCCCAGAGGCCCTCTTGCATAGTAGGTGGAAGAAAGATGTTGAAATTTGGGCAGCTACAGAGGTTTTGGCTCTGGGAGCTGACGAGATGCAGTGCCAATGCAGGAGGTCCATTGCGGATGATTGGATGGAACTAATAGAAGCTTTTTCGAGGACTGGGAATCAGTAGTATCAGAGGTGTCATATACTCCAGAAATGTACCAGTAGGTTATAATAGTGTCATTAATTGTTGATATACTGAACAGTTTGGTTAAAACACTGGTAGTAGTAAGCTATAGAAAGATTGGGGTATGGAACATACATAGATCTTAAGAGGAACCCCTGGGAGTGGGTGGGCAACAGTTGATTTTTGTTTATGTTTGTGGTGTTTGAACTGAATGATGATTTGTATTGTGGATAGGCTATTTGATACTGCCAAAGAAATATACTTTGTAACATCAATCCATAGTGTGATTTGAACCAAAGTGAATGTGCATGCATGCTTTACAGCGACATAAACAGCAGCAGCAGTTAGTGTTTGGGGGTTTGATGGGCGGGGCCCCACCATTCAGGAGAGACGAGGAGGAAGGTGGGAGCACATGACCAGCTCAATTAAATGATAGCTGCTCTGCTCCATATTAAAAGATACACAAGATTTTCTGTGTCCTGGAGTGTAACTGCGCTTGCACAGGCGAGTTTTCCCTCACCCTTGATGAACAAACCAGGGCAATTAAGTCGGATTCAGGGTGTGGCCTATTTTGAAGTTCTCTTGATTTTGGCTGTCACTGGGCACTGACACTGTGGCCGACTGGGTATAGTGACGTAGACACAAAGCGCATGAGAGAACATAGAGAGCAGGAGGCTAGCAGTGTCAAGGTGGCTGGAAATTGTAGACTGCATATGGGATTGGATTTGCGAGGGGCTCAGGAGGAGTCACTGCCACTCTTTAGTTTCATGATATACATAAATCACTGCGCTGGCTCATGCGCAGTTGGTGGGTGTTTTCTGTTCCACATATGTGCCTGCTCTTTGTTTTCTAAACCCTTGACATGGGGTTCATGGGGAACATTAACATTTGCATCAAGCTGTCTGCACCGCAAGCTGACTGTCCATATTAGGATAATACCTGCCAGTCAGCCTCCATTACACTGTTGAATGGCAAGCTGTCTTCATCTAACTGATTGCTACAGGGAGCGCGATGGAGGGTCCTTTAGGAAGCTGGGCGCAGCCTAGTCTTCCCATGGGAGCTTTCATGGGGAGGAACGACAGAAACAATGTGGTAGGACAGGATAGGTTAGGTAGTGGACGGGGGAGGCGTTAGGGCAGGGTTACATATAGGAGGCCAGAAAGAGGGTCAGCCTCTCTCTGACTCATGCCCCCTGCGCACTGGCTGTCTGTTGCGTGGTCAGAGGGCAGTTTTGGGCCTAAGCGGGAGTTGTCCCTCACTCCGTCATGATGGAAGAAGCAGAGGCAGTGTGGGCTGCTGTGAGAACTCTCGGGCCGCTGGCAGAGCTGATCTGCTGCGGCCCAGTGTTTTGTCAGAGGCCCAGGTGGGGATATTGCAGCCACCTAGGGCCGCTGTAGGAGGTGTGGTGGTGGCGGTTGTGGCCGGCAGATTGCCACACAGCAAAGCTAAGTGTAAAGGTGCTGCTGAGCGGAGACACAGCTTGCCCCCGCCAGCTTCTAAGTGTAAACTCAGTAAGAGGTGGATCAGCCTACCGGGTGCTGCCCCGCGGCCCTCGGGTGATTGCAGCCCGACTGGGCCTTCATCAAATGGAAGGTGAGGGGAGGGTGGACGAAGAGTTGGCCACGCTCAATGAGGCAGGGGGAACACGAGGACCGGCATAGTTGGGCCCTCAAGGGGGGACCCCCTGTTTTACCAGGTAGAGAGGGGTGGGAGCAGGGTATGCCCCTAGATTTGTCTAGCCCCCAGGTGAGGGTGGGGTCCCATAGGGAAAAAAGTCATAAGGGGAAGGCCACAAGAAGGGTCTCTATGGTGACTCACCCATGACAAGCAGACACAGTTGGTGGCCGGGGTTGAAGACAGACAGGGCCCTATAGGGGCAGCAGTTGCCACACCACTGCTTCAAATGCGGTGACATGTGATTTTCTTGATTCTTGGGGGCATTGTTAATGCTCCAGCCAACAAATGGCAAGATATATATTTGGAGGAGAGAATCAGGGAACAGCGCAGGCTGGTCCAAGAAACAGAGGAGTGTTTGGCCAGGCTGTGTAGGGAGAGGGACAGCTCCAAAGAGGGTCAAGGGTGCCCCTGGGAGAGGGCGTTGTAGAGAATCTCCGCCAGGGTGTGGGTAGCTGGGTTTGGGTACCTAGTGGGGGTCAGGGCAAACCGGAGTCAGGCGGGGCTTTGGTGGCCCATGGGGCCAGCTGTGCAAGGGGACTGCAGGGTTGGAGCAGCTCTGCAGGGGACGGAGGGGCAGGGCCGGCACCATAGGTTGGCAAGATGTTGGAGACCTCAGCGGGTGCAAGATGGCCTCAAGACGCTGGGCCAAAGCACTAGGGGGCCATTGTCGGCCCTCCCTACAGTGTGGGAGTGTTCACCACATGCTGCAATGCTGCCCACTCCCTACGGTGGTGAGATCAGAGTGGATGTGCAGGCAGCCTGTGGTGAGAGGTGTAGAAGAGGTGTGTGAGCAAGAGGATGTGTTGGAGCTGGATTTTGAGGAGGGTAGCCATGAATGGGAAGAAAGTGAAGTGTGTGATGATGAGGAAGGGGGACCACCTGCGGTTGGGTTGGGAAGCAATGGGACAACGACCTCTCCAGTAGGTGTTTAACAGAAGTCCAGTGCGGATGGAGCAGCCAGCGTCGGACAGCGATTAGAGGTCCAGGACAGGGGAGTCATAGGACAAAAAGGATCCACTCTATTACCCAGAGGTAAGGGTGACTGGTGGGCAATCTGGGAGCTCCAGGCGACAGGCTCCACAAGAAAGGAGTGTAAATCAGTGAGGGTTGGTGAGAGGAGGATGCTCAGTAACTGGGGGGCTACTGTTGACAAGGGTAAGGTGACTGCCAAAGTCAGCGTTGCACTCAGGGAGTGCCCATTACAATGGATAACTGGACGTCAGCCTTCCTGATTTTTCTAGCATTTATTGCAAGAAGTATGCTGACAGGGCCATTGCCTTGTTCAGGTATATAGACATAATTCACAAAGCATAGCTACATTTTGGAGGTTTCATGTGGCTCAGTTACGATGAGGAGCTTAGGGCTTGGTCTAGCCTTAACCCAGACAAACCATGGGTGTATGTTGACTCTGAACTTTGGATGTAATGGATGGCTTAATCTCAGTCTTCAGCATCGATCCACATGGCAAGTGGTCTCCCCAACCTCGTCCCACCCAGCAAGGGGTGAGTGCAGCCCCCAAGAGTGCTGGTACTAATGCGAATACCTGTTGGAATTTCAACAAAGGGTCCTGTTCCCGATACCTGTGCAAATTCAAACATGAATGGTCAATGTGCGGGGGCAGACACCCTGTTACACAATGTTTTACTTTGGCAAGCCCCTCAGAGCAGTGGAGAGCACCCAGGAGCAAAAGGCCTCAGGGACCTCGTGGACCAAAGGGCTTGTATGCCAATTAAGCTGGGAGCGCTCCTTCCTTGGCTGTCGGTGTATCTTGACAGGGAAGCAGCATTGAAACTGGAGTGGGAGTTTCAAAAAGTTTCAGGGTGGGGTATCAGGGACCCAGGGTCAGACAGTGGGCCAACTATTTGTGGTCGGCCACTAGTGCGCCTAACATTATCCTTGACAAGGTGAAGAAAGAAGTTGCTGAAGGATGAATAGTGAGACCTTTTTCATACTTCCCACTGTCCGATCTCCTTATCTCCCCATTGGGAGTAGTTCCCAAAAAAACAAACTGGTGAATTTCGCTTGATCCTTCACTTGTCGTGGCCTGAGGGTACTTTGGTGAATGACTTTATTGCTACCGAGGATTCAAGGGTAGAATATGGGTTGGTTGATGATGCGATCTGCCTTATCCAGGTCTGTGGCAGTGGGTCAGAATTGGCGAAGTGCGACATCAAGTTGGCTTTCCAGCTGCTGCCCATTTACCCGGAGGACTTTCCTTTGCTGGGAATGCAGGTCGAAGGGGACGTTTACGTGGACACAGTACTACCCATGGGTTGTGCTATCTCCTGTGCTCTGTTTGAAACTTTCAGTACCTTCCTTCAGTGGGCTTTTGTGAGAGATAGTGGACACTGCAAGGTGTCTCACTATCTGGATGACTTCCTTTTTGTGGGTAAGGGCGAGTCAGGGGAGTGCCTCAGGGCTCTGAGGCATTTTTAGGTCATGGTGGCGTCTTTCGTAGCTCCGTTGTGCCCAAGAAGATGGAGGGTGCCAGCACAGTTTTGACATTCCTTGGGATTGAGTTGGACACCGTGCACATGGTGGTCAGACTACCTAGGGGAAAGGTGTGAGAGATTCAGGCCTTTCTAGATGAGGTGTTGGCTTTGAAGAGACTGGAGCTAAGAGCGGTGCAGAAACTGTTGGGTTTCCTGAACTTTGCCTGTAGAGTGGTGTGGGGAGGACGATCCTTTTGCTGAAGGTTGGGCCTAACGATGGCAGGGGCTGTCCTGCCTTATCAGGGTGATACAAATCTCCAGGGTGGTGTGGGAGGACTTGTAGGTGTGAAAGTCTTTTTTTGCAGGATTTCAATGGGGTCTCCATACACTTTATTCATAACAACACAGTTTGGCAGGTTTAGATTTTCTCCGATGCATCGGGGGCTCATGGCTTTGGTCTCTCCTGGGATGGCGATGGTGCATTGAGAAATGAAGAGGGTTCCAGTTGCCGCAAGGGCAGAGCATTGCCTTCTTGGAATTTTTCCCTGTCTTTGTGGCTTTGTGGACAATATGTCAGTGGCGGAGTTGGTTAACCAGCAGAGAGCAAGGGACTTGAGGGTGTCGCATTTGTTGAGCAGGTTCATGATGTTGTGTATGCAACTGAATATAGTTTTCAAGGCAAAGCATGTCCCTGGGGTCAACATTTTTCTCATTCAAGTGGCAATGTTTTCACAGTCTGGCACCCGAAGCAGAGACATGCAGGACATTAGTCCCTGCGGATATCTGGGAGTGGTGGGCATGAGAGCTGGCCGAAAATTGTTTAGCTGTGTCCACCAGAAGAAGTTATTGTCTGGCCTGGACTGAATTTGTGTCGTTTCTGGGCCATCTTAGAAATTGGTCACCCACGGACTGGGTGGAGCAGGAAAGGAGGGAGTTGGGTTTTGTTTTGTCTATTATTGACAGAGGTTTGTCACTTGCCACTATAGCTGGTAAACTGGTGGGTTTGTCCTTCTATAGGAAGCTGTTCTGGCGGTTTGACCCTGCGCAGGCTGACATTCTTGGAAACGTTCTGAAAGGTTGGTGCAAGGAGAGGGCTAGGCACAGTAGGCAGTTGAGAGAGGTGATCACTTTTGAGCTGCTGCATGACCTGTTGTGACTTTTGCCTGTTTGTTCTGTTGACCATTTTGAAGTTGCACTGTTTCGTCTTTGTATGATATGGATGATTTTTAGTGCTTTTCGGGTATCAGACCTTTTGGGGTTGAAACAAGAGGGGAGTGTTTTGAGTACTGCAGTGTGTCTGGAAGGGGGCAGGTGGGGCATTTGGCTCCAAAAATCTTAGACGGATCAGAGGGCAAGTGAGTTTGCTTGCAATAAGGGGGTTGTGCGGAAGTGTGTCCAGTCAGGGAGTGGAATGATTTTGTTGTGCGGCCTGGCATCTGTCAGGTGGAGGTTTTTGTCATGACAATGGGGCTAGGCTTACCACATACCAGCTATTGAGCATGCTTCGGGGAGCACTTGGGAGGCTGGGGAAGGATCGGGCACTCTGTGGGACTCACTCCTTCCAGATTGGGGCAGCCACTTGGGTTGGAGTTCTTGGATTCGCCACATAGGCAGGTGGAGATCGAAGTGCTGCGAGAGATATGTGCGCAAATGAGCAGACAGTTGGAGGGGGTTTTAGGAGGGGCATTTGGGAGTCCTTGTTAGCATTCTTTCTTATTTCGCAAGGTGCGTAAGCGGCCCTGGGCAAGACAAAATGTCAACATGGTTGGCATGACACTCTCTGGCTCATGCCCCTTGCACACACGCTGTCTGTTTGCCACCCACCAGCCTGGCAGTCAAGGAGCGGTCTTTCTCATGGCAGCATAGTGGGACAGGGTTTTTTTCCATTTGATGCCATGTTTGGGACGGGTTGCAAGTGAATGTTGGGGCAGGAGAGTGGGGGGGAGACAGATGCAGGCCTACCCACCCCTCAGTGGGCGGGGGTGTATGCAAGAGAATGATGCCAGTGTGCCACAGGCCCTGGGACAGGGCAAGTAAGTTTTCATTGGAAGATTGCTTGGGGAGAATGAGTCGGGAGATGGAAGGAGCTCATGGGTGTAATAGATGATGAGAAGTGATGTAACTGGATGAGGGGAACATGGGGGAAGTATGAATGGGGCAAGGGAGATAAATAGACACTGATTAAGCTGTTTATGCTGTTTTGAACTGTTCTGAGTTATCAGCAGTCCTGTCTTAAATAAATGCCCTTTTCACTTTCATGGAGTGTTAAGATGAGTACTTCCGTTTTGTTGGTGTTTAGTTGTAGGCATATGTTTTTCATCCATTTGGCGACGGCTTCCATGCCTTCTCGAAAGTTGTGTCTGGCGGTGTTGGGTTCGTTGGAAGGGAAGCCAGGATTCATCCCAGGATTTATGCTTTGACATTGCGCAGTTCAGACTTTGGGACCATATGGCTGTCTGTCTCATGCTGTGAAAGTTGGAAAGCACTTTTATACCCAACCACTTTAAAAAACCACCAGCCGCCACCGATAAACAGGTGTGATTATCAAGGGCTCAACTAGACATTATAGTGAGCATATGGGGGAATTGGCAGTACAGAATTGCATATTGGATACGACTGTAGGCATTCTTGGCTGGACATGAGGGAATCTTTGGTGTGAATGCTGAAGGCATGAAATGAAAGTGAGAGTGAAGGGGAAATGGAGGAGTACTGCTGCGGTGGGGCTGCGTGAAATAAGAAAAGCATTGGTTGTGACCTCTGAAAACTGGAGACACCTCCGCAATGAAGCCTAAGGGCGGGCAGTGTTGATGACCTGCAGATATGATGCCAGTCTATAAAGCAGAGCAGACTCTGAAAAGTCTTATTGAAGAACAGCAATGTGAGCCTCACTTGCTCAAAGGTCCCAGGAGATCCTAGTAACTGTCACTATTCAAAGTATGGAATCACAAAGGTTTTTGGGAGATACCCTAGTACTTAGAAAAGGGATGGGTATATATGTAAAAACACAAACAGAATTCCCTTTTCCTTTTGTTCTAAAAAAGGACATCTAGATCCTATTCATTTCATTAGTCAAGGCCATACACAGAAATCACATAAACCAAAGCAATTTTTTCCCAGGTTGCTAAATATTACAGTCATGTGCAGAAAAACATCTATAATGAAAATTCAAACATAAAAATGAATATTCGAAGGAATGTATTTTCAATTATCTTTTATTCAAATAGTTGTATAGTTTATGTTATCAAATGTTTATACAAAATAAATAAAACCATTTATATTTAAAAACATACATTCATCATTTAAAAAAGTACAATGTGTACAATGAAAAGAACAACTGTCGACGCGGCGTTTCGGTGTAAAGGTGGATCATCACCTTCTTCAGGACAATAATTCAGTGTTTAAAATCTAAACAAAATACAAAAACTTTATTAGATACGCAGAAGCTTATTTTTAATATCCAAACATTCCTTCGTTACATCGTTCATGATTTTTTATTTAGCAACCCAGAAATCAATCCACTATTGCATGAAACATATGTGGGCCTTGAATTTGTTAAACATAGTTTTTGAATCTGTCCATGTTTAAACCTATGATAGGTATGTTTGTTATCTACCTGTCAGGTTAGATGTCAACTCCTATTTATCTTCAAGGAGTTGTTGAGTAAATTTTTTATCAGGTTCTCGCTCAGGTAATGAGGCAAAATTATACTGTGAGAAAAGGATATTTCATAAGTATAAAACCCCTCTAAGGATATGGTATCATGTGGCAAGATCAGAGACTGCATAGAAAGACTTACCACTATATGCGTGTTGTGAACAGGGCTTTGTCATTACTCAGTCTCTCGCCTGTTTCTGTCCATATACATACGGATTCATCAATCACCCTTCCATAGGACTATTCACCAATGATTTTTATATCATAAGATCCCTCTTGGTTTCGGGTATTTACCTGTAGGGAATTATTTAAATTAATGGCTCTGGTATACTATAAGACACTTACTCCTTTATATTTCAAACTCAAATGTCTATAATCTCACCTTAAGGCAAAACCTTGTAGATTGAATCCAACACCTCTTTTCTTTAGGGTTACTGGTTCCAGTTAATACAATTCTGGTCCAGAAGTATTTCTGTAGGGATAACATCAAGGTGACTACTTAGTCATAGGCCAGTTTATCATTTAGTTTCCCAAGGTTTTATCCCATTAAAGCTAGTTCAAAGGGAATTTTATTTACAGAGAACCTTGTTCTTTTGGAAACAAGTCCTTATTAAAAAGATTTGAAGAGTTTAGATAATTCTACCTAAACCTGGCCATTATGAGGTACTCACCTCAGAACTAGCATTATCCTGCGATTTCTCTTACCGGATTTGTAGCTGGAGAGCAAGCATCCGTCTTGCTGGTCTGCCAATTCGAGTCTAAAGGCAGTGTGTTTTGGGCTCTTTATATACTCCCTCTTAATCATTCTTAATTTGCTAAATAGGTCCACCTGTTTTCCAATGACATGGAGTAGGGTGGAATACAGAGTATTGTCTTGATATTATGGCGGCCATTTTGTAATGTGCAAAATACTCTGATTTCGAGTGTTTGTTTGCTTGTACCATCTTCTAAAAGCATATAAACTCGCTACAACATAGTAATTCTATTTAGACATTAACAGCTCTTTTGAACTTATTTTGGATAATATTACAACTTCAAAAAATTGTGATTTTGTAAACGGCAGCCATTTTGTAATGTGCAAAATACCCTGATTTCGAGTATTTGTTTGCTTGTACCATCTTATAAAAGCATATACAACTCGCTACAAAGTAGAAATATTATGTTGTAGCGAGTTGTATATGCCTTTATAAGATGGTACTAGCAAACAAATACTCGAAATCAGGGTATTTTACACATTACAAAATGGCTGCCGTTTACAAAAATCACAATTTTTTTTTGAAGTTGTAGTATTATCCAAAAATAAGTTCAAAAGGGCTGTTAATGTCTAAATAGAATTACTATGTTGTAGCGAGTTGTATATGCTTTTAGAAGATGGTACAAGCAAACAAACACTCGAAATTAGGGTATTTTGCACATTACAAAATGGCCGCCATAATATCAAGACAATACTCTGTATTCCACCCTACTCCATGTCATTGGAA
Source organism: Calotriton arnoldi (assembly GCA_963921515.1). Lineage (NCBI taxonomy): Eukaryota > Metazoa > Chordata > Amphibia > Caudata > Salamandridae > Calotriton > Calotriton arnoldi. Next base: position 455,427 of record CAWUFW010006959.1, read on the forward strand.
AACAGGTGGACCTATTTAGCAAATTAAGACTGATTAAGAGGGAGTATATAAAGAGCCCAAAACACACTGCCTTTAGACTCGAATTGGCAGACCAGCAAGACGGATGCTTGCTCTCCAGCTACAAATCCGGTAAGAGAAATCGCAGGGATAATGCTAGTTCTGAGGCGGGTACCTCATAATGGCCAGGTTTAGGTAGAATTATCTAAACTCTTCAAATCTTTTTAATAAGGACTTGTTTCCAAAAGAACAAGGTTCTCTGTAAATAAAATTCCTTTTGAACTAGCTTTTAATGGGATAAAACCTTGGGAAACTAAATGATAAACTGGCCTATGACTAAGTAGTCACCTTGATGTTATCCCTACAGAAATACTTCTGGACCAGAATTGTATTAACTGGAACCAGTAACCCTAAAGAAAAAGAGGTGTTGGATTCAATCTACAAGGTTTTGCCTTAAAGGTGAGATTATAGACATTTGAGTTTGAAATATAAAGGAGTAAGTGTCTTATAGTATACCAGAGCCATTAATTTAAATAATTCCCTACAGGTAAATACCCGAAACCAAGAGGGATCTTATGATATAAAAATCATTGGTGAATAGTCCTATGGAAGGGTGATTGATGAATCCCTGTGTATATGGACAGAAACAGGCGAGAGACTGAGTAATGACAAAGCCCTGTTCACAACACGCATATAGTGGTAAGTCTTTCTATGCAGTCTCTGATCTTGCCACATGATACCATATCCTTAGAGGGGTTTTATACTTATGAAATATCCCTTTCTCACAGTATAATTTCGCCTCATTACCTGAGCGAGAACCTGATGAAAAATTTACTCAACACCTCCTTGAAGATAAATAGGAGTTGACATCTAACCTGACAGGTAGATAACAAACATACCTATCATAGGTTTAAACATGGACAGATTCAAAAACTATGTTTAACAAATTCAAGGCCCACATATGTTTCATGCAATAGTGGATTGATTTCTGGGTTGCTAAATAAAAAATCATGAACGATGTAACGAAGGAATGTTTGGATATTAAAAATAAGCTTCTGCGTATCTAATAAAGTTTTTATATTTTGTTTAGATTTTAAACACTGAATTATTGTTCTGAAGAAGGTGATGATCCACCTTTACACCGAAACGCCGCGTCGACAGTTGTTCTTTTCATTGTACACATTGTACTTTTTTTAAATGATGAATGTATGTTTTTAAATATAAATGGTTTTATTTATTTTGTATAAACATTTGATAACATAAACTATACAACTATTTGAATAAAAGATAATTGAAAATACATTCCTTCGAATATTCATTTTTATGTTTGAATTTTCATTATAGATGTTTTTCTGCACATGACTATTCAAAGTATCACACATAGGGGCCGATTCCGATCTCGGTCGGAGGCGCACCCAATACAATTCGGTCGGGAAAAAGCCATGCGAAAGCCAGTTTCCCGACCGATCCGTACAGCACACCGAACGAGCAAGTACGATGCGCACAACAGCAAAAATCCCGGCCGAGCCGTACTCACCCAAACCAGGTCCTGTTCTCCGACCGAGGCGAATCCGGAAACGCCGAATCGAGTCGCACGGAAGGGAAAATGCAGCCCCGTCCGGCCGGACAAGTACGATGCGCTTTCCGTACGCGCCGAACCCGTCGCTACGCACGGCACGTCAAAGCATCCGGGAGAGGCGCACATAAGCTCCGAATCGCGCCACAACACGATCCACGGCTACGAGACGAACACAGCACCGACGAGGACGACGCGAAGCGACGAGGACGAAGCCAGCGACGAGGACGACGCGAAGCAACGAGAAGGACGAACGACACGAACCAACCATGAATCCCTTCGTCCCGATCATACCAATATTCTACATCTACTACCGGAACAGGCACGGACGCGTACGGCGCAGAAGGTAAGTCAGACACCAACCACAAAACACATACAACACGTACACGACACATCACACACATACACTGGGAATCTGAATATACTTACACCAGCAACAGCAGCACCATAGGGGCGGGATGCCCATCACCAATGCCACATATGCACACAGGGGCCTGAATGCGCTCCACCACCCCAACCCAGGGGGGCTGGATGCCTACCACTACTACCACCCTTAGCCAGGGGGCAGGATGCCCACCACTACTACCACCCTTAGCCAGGGGGCAGGAAGCCTACCACTACTAACACCCTCACCCACGG